>OX376056.1:30489159-30916233 GCA_947361185.1 Charanyca ferruginea
TGCCAACTATTCAGGGCTATCTTTGTGATTCAGCTAACAACCGTGTTGAATGTAGGATGCGTTTAGATGCTGGTAGTCAGAAAAATTATATCACTAAGGGATTGGCCAGTAAGTTTCTAACTAAAGACTTTGACTACACTGATTCATTGGTAGCTGGTGTAGGAGGTCATGTTAGTAAAGTTTCAAAGCGGATTAAACTTACCGTTATGTCACAATGTTCTGGTTTTAAAGTAGAATCAGATTTTGGTGTGTTAGATGTGATCACAGATGCATTGCCAAATACTACAATAATGAAAGGGGGACTTAAATTTCCATCCTTTGTTAAACTTGCAGATCCTGACTTCAACCTCTCAAAGCAAGTTGATGTTATTTTGGGGGCTCATGTATTTGGTATGGCATTGCGTGATGGGAACATTGATTTAGGACAAGGTTGTCCTAGACTATTTAATACTGCCTTTGGTTGGGTATTATGTGGTGATTGGTCTGTCTCTCGAACACTTTACACACAATCAATGCATATTGATTATAGTTTCCATTTGTCTGAACTTCAAGATGACATTATAAAATTTTGGCGTTTGGAAGAGGTTTCTGATAAACCTGTGTTTTCATTACAGGAGAAGTCTTGTGAGCAGTCATTTAAAGAGTCTGTATGTCGTGACAAGAGTGGTCGATATCAAGTTGATCTGCCTGTCAATCAAGATGTAATTAAAAAATTAGGTAACTCTTATAACTTAGCTTTTAGATGTTTCCAAGCGCTTGAACTAAAATTCAAAAATAATAGTGAGTTTTTTCAATCTTACAAATCATTCATTAATGAGTTCGTTGATCTTGGTCATGCTCAGTGGGTTGAAAATGTCAAACCTCACCAAGGGAAGCTTGTCGAATTTTACATGCCTCACCACGCTGTCCTAAAGGATACTTCTACTACCACTAAACTTAGGGTAGTGTTTAATGCATCTGCATCCTCTTCTACTGGTATAAGCTTGAATGACGCTCTTTATGTGGGACCTGTGATACAGCCTGATATGTTTGCAGTGCTTTTACGGTTTAGGATGTTCATCTATGCTTTTGTGTCAGATATCAAGCAAATGTATCGACAGGCTGTTATCTCCAGTCATCATCAGCCTCTACAGAGAATCCTTTGGCGTGACAAATCATCAGAACCAATCAAATGTTTGCAGCTAACTCGCGTCACGTATGGCATGGCTTCAGCTAGTTACTTGGCTACACGTGTCCTACTTCAGTTGGCAGAGGATGAAGGTAATCGCTTTCCGCTTGCTGCTAAAGCTCTTCAGGAGAACTGCTACGTCGACGATATTTTGCATGGTTCTAATGACATTGATACAGCTCTTAAGACTATATGTCAATTGGAAGAATGTTTAAGTTGTGGGCAATTTGAATTGCATAAGTGGCACCCAAACTCCACTGAAATTTTTCAGTCCTTGCCTTTAGAAAAGCGTGAAAAATGCACCTTCTCTTTTAATAACAATGCGAATGCATCTATTAAAACGCTTGGGTTAAAATGGGATCCTACAGCTGATGCTCTGCAAATTGTTGTGCCTGACAAGCTAATGGATGATAATAAATTTACAAAACGTAATGTTTTGTCCAATATTGCTAGGGTTTTTGACCCACTGGGTCTTATTGCTCCTGTCACTATTCACGCTAAAATTATTATGCAGCGTATTTGGAAGGCTAATATTGGTTGGGACACTGAAATTCCTATAGACATATTAAAGGATTGGGAATCCTTTTGTAAAAACTTAGCTTCGCTTAACTTACTTTCAGTGCCTCGCTGCTTGGTGATACCTGGTGCTACAAACATTGAGCTCCATGGGTTTGCAGACAGCTCTACGAAAGCGTATGGTTGTGTTGTTTACGCTCGTTGCTGCAAAGAATCGAAATATACAGTCCACTTAATTGCTGCTAAATCTCGTGTTGCTCCATTGAAGTTGGTCACTCTGCCCAGGTTAGAACTGTGCGCTGCATTGTTGTTGGCAAAGCTGATGGACAAGGTTGCCAAGGCTATCCATGTAAGTAAAGATAAAATATTTTATTGGACAGACTCTATGATCACCTTGTGTTGGATAAAGGCTGACCCTGCACGTTGGAACTTATTCGTATCCAATCGTGTGACTGAAATTCATGAGATGTCCCCTAAAGATAATTGGCGTCATGTTCGTTCAGCTGACAACCCAGCTGATCTAGTATCAAGAGGGTTAGAACCTCAAAATCTTATTGGTTGTGATTTGTGGTTCTATGGGCCACAGTGGTTATCTTTCACAGACTCTGATTAGGACACAAGTTCATGTGATTTAGATGTCATTGTTCCTGAACAAAAGAATGTCACTCTTGTTTCTAATGAAACTAAACCTTCATATTGGTCTGAAGTTTTTGCAACTTTCTGCTCCTGGAGTAGGCTGTGTCGTATATTCGCTTATATTCGTCGCTCTTTATTTAATTTTAAAAATCCTAAAAATAAAGTTGTTGGTTGTCTTACAGCTAAGGATATTAGACAGGTGGCTGATCATATTATTCGAATTGTCCAGCATGAACACTTCAGTAAGGAATTACATGACTTACAACAAAATAAAACTAATGTTAAGTACTGTTCTAAGCAAATGCAATATTTGAACCTCTTTATAGATAAAGATATGCTCATACGCGTTGGTGGTCGCTTGCGTCACTCTAGTCTTACTTTACAGCAGAAACATCCCTTGTTGTTGCCTTCAAAGAACCATATCACCTCCTTGTTGATCAGATATGAACATGAGCGGCTCCTACACGCAGGCAATCAGACGACATTGTCTAGTTTGCGCAAATTTGTATGGCCTTTAAATGGTAGGAATATTGTGCGACATATAATACATCAATGTGTGAAATGTTGTAGGTATAGGGGTGAGACAGCGTCGCAAGTAATGGCAGACTTACCCAGGTATCGCGTAACTCCCAACAGACCATTTTTAATGTGTGGTGTTGATTTTGCGGGTCCTATTCAAATAAAGGTGGCCTCTGACCTCACAACTAATGAATTTATGAATGCGCTTAAGAGACTTATTTCTAGGCGGGGTAGGTGCCTACAAATATTTAGTGATAACGGAGCGACCTTTAAGGGCGCTAAGAATGAGTTGGTAGCATTGCATAAAATGTTTAAAGAAGATTTTAAAGCTATTTCTAATTTTACTAATTCAGAAGGGATTGAATGGGTCTTTATACCTCCTTATTCTCCTCACTGGGGTTCTATATGGGAGAACAGTGTTAAAAGTGTCAAACATCATTTGAAGCGGGTCATGGGAAATAACATATTGACTTATGAACATTTAAATACATTGCTGGTTCAAATAGAGGCCATAGTTAATAGCCGCCCTATCACTCCCTTAAGAGATGATGCTGATGACCAATACCTCTCTCCTGCCCACTTTTTGATAGGTGAAAACTTAACTTCTATCCCAGAAGGTATCTTCTTTGATGTGCCTAACAATAGGTTGTCTATATATATTATAATCAATTATGTAAAATGCGCCAATTATTTTGGAAATTGTGGAAAAATGACTATCTTCACTCTCTTCAAATGAGATATAAGTGGTATAAACATAACCCTAACTTGTTATTAGATATGATTGTATTAATTAAGGATGATAATGTACCTCCGCAGTCATGGCCTTTGGGTAGAATAATTAAGTTGTTTTATGGTAAAGATAATAATGTTAGATCTGTCATGTTAAAAACTAAAAATGGCAATTATACAAGGCCTATAACAAAAATTGTTCCTTTGCCACATGAAAATTGATTCTTATTATTGTTGTAAACTTTGTTGAGTAAAAATATAAGTGTATAATCATTTTAATAAATAACTTTTGTGAATGTTATAATAGTTTGTCAAGTAACCTTAAGTCTAGATTAAGCAACATGTTATAAAAGTTTTGTCATATAACTAACATTAATAATAACATTGCTGTAAACTATTAATGTACTACCTTGTTTTTATAACGTTTTATTGTGTAGACTCATTTTATATGTAATACGGTGCACTTGCATGGGGAGCTTATTTTGTTAATCAAGATCGGTCCCCTACTTTCTGTTGCTGGCAATGATTGCTAAAATTTACCTGTGTAAGCGCAACTTAATATTTTAAGGTCCTTCAACAAATAAACTTTGTAAAGAAATACTTTGAATGTGTTCAACATTTATTATGCCTTAAGCATCTTTAATTGTAGAATTGTTTTGACGTGTAAGCTTAATTAGTTACTTTGTAACGGGCGGGTGTATGGACAATACTGCCATCTGTTGTCTTTTATACTCTGTTTTTTCTAATTGTGCTTCTCTGTGGCCTACACCCGTCACTGCTCTCTGCTATTCTGTGTGACCGTAATGGCTTTCCGTTGTGCAAATAAATTAAATATCATAGTTGGACAAGTTTAACTTTTTATTCTCTAATCAAGCTCCCTGGATCCCATCTATCCGTCTAACAAGTATTGGACAAAAGTAAGCTACAATCAGAATGATGGTGTCGTTGTGCATGTTCGGAGAGTGATAAGGGTCAGTGTCTGTGAGCCTGTCTTTTCAGAGGGTAATTGTCTTGTTGTGACTATCAAACCTGAGTACACTATTATATGCTCTTACCGACCCCCCAGTTTTAGAAATACAACCACTTACTTAGACTCGTTAGATAAGGTATTAAATAACACACGTACAAAAAACGTAATCTTAGTTGGCGACATAAACATAAATATCATGCCAGAAAACTTGTCTTCTTCGGCTCAAGACTGCTTAAATCTAATTGCACTTCACGGACTAAAACAGGGCGTTACTTTACCCACGCGAATCAATACTTGCATTGATCACATAATGGTCAAGTGCTCATCTACTTTTAAAACCGTAGTATTCGAGCAAAAACTTACAGACTATTCACCAGTATTATTATATTTAAAAAAATCAAATATTATTTTATTATAAAAACCAATTGTCAATACTGCAACAAAAATAAATTATACTAATATTAAGGACATACTTACCAATTTTTCTTGGTCTGAGATATACGGGATGACTGACACTAACCTGGCTTTTGATTTAATTATTAAAACTCTTATAAATACTATCACAATAAATACTATCATCATAAAAATCCCAAATAGACTGAAACCGCTAAAACCCTGGATAACAAAAGGAGTGGTTAAATGTATACGGAAAAGAGACAAGCTACATAATGACGCAAAGAAAGCACCTAACGACATAGAAAAACAACAAAAATTCTTGAGATATCGAAATACATGCAACTACATAGTTAAAAATCTAAAAAAACAATATTACAAGGACAAACTTTATAAGAGCAAAGGAAATATAAAAGAAACCTGGCAGGTTATAAAAGATATATGTGATATTAATAGTATTAAAGAACCTCTGGATGACTTACTAAAAATAGCTGACTCTCCTAAAGCTGCTCTCAACAGGGTAAATGACTTTTTCACCTCAATAGGAGGCAGATTGGCTGATAAAATATTGGATAAAATGTGCACACGCGAACAAGATCTGGCACGCAAAGCAAAAAATGATGACTCGCCGCTACAATCCATGTCCTTTACACCGACGGATCTTTATGAGGTACAAGCTATTGTTTTGGAATTGAGAATGCACAGTGCTCCAGGCTGGGACGCTATTACAGCAAAAGTTCTGAAGCAAAATATATCATCTCTTGCCTCACCCATTGCTTACCTGTGCAATCTTAGTCTGCAAACAGGTGTTTTTCCAGCAGCTTTAAAAAAAGCGGTTGTATGTCCGATTTTTAAGTCTGGTGATAAAAGTGAACCGTCTAACTACCGACCAATTTCCCTACTTTCTACATTATCTAAAGTACTTGAAAAAATTGTTAATAAAAGAGTTACTACTCTTTTATTAACAATTTTTCTAAGCAGTTCATTTTTTTCGAGGTAGCCTACTGGCTACCTCGAAAAAAATGAACTGCTTAGTAATCAACAATTCGGTTTTAGGCAACGAAAATCTACGGAAGACGCCGTACTGGCACTAACAACAAAAATAGTATCTTATCTAGATAGAGGTGATAAATGTCTAGGAGTCTTTTTGGACCTCCAAAAAGCATTTGACACAGTCTCGTTTCCAATACTTTTAACGCGTCTGGAGAACATTGGCATGAGAGATGTAGTTCTAGACTGGTTCACAGACTATCTGTCGGGGAGATCACAATGTGTGAGGGTAGATAATGTTATGAGTAAAGAGTCTATCTGTAAATTTGGAGTCCCACAGGGCAGCACCCTTGGTCCTACACTGTTTATTATTTACATTAATGAACTTTGTAAGGTTGCTGCCCTGTCCAATATTGACATAAGTATGTTTGCTGACGACACCGTCCTAACATTCCACGGCACCAACTGGAGCACTGTGTTTCGTAAAACTGAAGATGGGCTCGCTAAGGTCTCTGCATGGTTGGAGGATAGCTTGTTGTCACTTAATTCCTCAAAGACCAAATATGTATGTTTTAGTAAGACAGCTTCGGGTAAACCCCATTCGAACTGTAAACTTATAATGCATACATACCCCTGTAACTGTAACGATGACAATTCTGACTGTGATTATGTAGCTCTTATTACTATTACTTTATTGTATATACATACAATAAAAATAAAAATTATAAGTAATGGCAAATAGTTTTCACCTTAATGTTTTTGTATTTATTTTATCGCATTTGT
Source organism: Charanyca ferruginea (assembly GCA_947361185.1). Classification (NCBI taxonomy): domain Eukaryota; kingdom Metazoa; phylum Arthropoda; class Insecta; order Lepidoptera; family Noctuidae; genus Charanyca; species Charanyca ferruginea. Next base: position 30,495,864 of record OX376056.1, read on the forward strand.
TTTTAATTTTAATTTTAGTTTTTTTTTCTTTTACTTTATAAGTTGTGCTACAAAATTATATAATAATTTGCTAAGGGCATGATAAATTAAATGACAAATTATGGGGAGGACGCTAACTTCTGCAACACAGTTTTACTAGCGCAGGAGTTAGGGAAATCTTTTTTATTAACCACCGTTTGTGTCCAATAAAGATATTATTATTATTATTATTATTATAATGATAGATGTAATACATTAATTTGATATTTAATTTCCATTCAATTTGATTAGTGTCCTCCATCAATTTGTGAACTTTCCATGTATGGACCCCCTACGGGTAAAAGAATTCTCCAAAGAATGCCAACAGTCTCTATATTTTGCTGTATCAATCCAGTTTCCGCCTGCAATTTCCACTAGTTCATCCTGCCACCTGGTGCATGGACGCCAACTCAATAGCTTACACTTAATTAGTAAACACATAATTGTGCTTGTCGTAGCTAAAGAAGCTTAAGATAATAACACGATGCCTACAGCTGGTATTATGCCGTTCATAAAACGCAATACAGCTCTTGGGACGACGCAATTAAAATAAGAAGGAGGCGAATAGGAGCCAGTATTGTTTTCCTTCTTCGCGCCCGCCCATAATTTAGATAATAGGCTAGAAAATATTCTTTTGTCTCTTAACAGACTATCTGGTTGTAAGCCGTCGTTCGATTATTTGCCAAGAATAAGATGCTCTGTCCGCTATCACTAGAGCTTCACTTTTATGGCGTCAATAATGCGACAAAGGGACTTGGGATTTGGCGTCCTTGCATTTATTTAATGATAGGTAAATCATGAGCCGTATTATCTTGGTAGCTTTGTTTATGCTACAATTACTCAAATCTTGATTGTGTCGTAAATCAACAAAATACACAATGGTTTAGTATTCAAATAGAACTTCTAGCTTATTTTGACAAATAGAGAAACATATTTTATAGTTTCGGTCTAGCGCCGGTTTATTTCATACACTTGACTTACTTAGATATCTTTTTAAAGTCAAATAGTAAAATATAAAATAGTTAATCCCGGTAATAGGTAACAAACCTCCTTTAATTCAAACTAAGATTTCTGCATTATAATAATAACTATTGTCGCGAAACAGTTTTCGAAAAATGTTTTAATTTTTTCAACGTGCAATTCACACTGCAATAACTCGCCTCGCTCGCGGCGAGTACAGTCGAAAAAGCTAATTGGTTTACAGGTAAAAATATTTATCTTTCTACTACACTCACAATTTATTTATTTATTTTATGTTTTAATATTTAGTGCGTAGGTACCAGGGATACCTACGTGCTCGAGATAAGAAAATGGAATAAAATAAAATATTGTGAGTGTAGTAGAAAGATTAATATTTTTGCCTGTAAACCAATTAGCCTGTTCGACTGTACCATGAGCGTTCTAACTATTGTTAATGACCCACCAAGGGCATAATTACATTTTTTCACACCCTCTAATAGCAATTTCACTAATTTCCTTAATTCCAAAGCTCGAAAACTTACACCCGTTGTGAGAATAAAATTCGAACTGAGGTTTTAAATAGAAAAAAATGTTTACATTTTTATTTACTAAGCCACCCACCCTGTTGCGTAAGTAGAGTTACAAAAGCACCTATTTCTATGCGAATCTTATAAAAAGAAATTACCTGCGGGAGTATTATGCAGGTACTATTTCGGGCAGGTTACGAAATCGCCTAAAATATAATTGGGGTAGCCACAACTTTTGTAAAGGTGAATTTGAGTTTAAATGGTACCTAAAATAAATTAAACCCCTATTTCATTTGCTTGTAAACGTTAAGTAATCAGAAGTTGTAAATAACTAAATTTAAATGTACAAATATAACCAAAGCTAGGTGGGTACTCGAGTATTACAAACCACCGTTACCTTTGTATTGACGAAAATAGAACTCCACTTTTTGCTTCAAACAAAATATTTGTTCGTACTCTCTGATTACGAAATTAATGTTTAAAGTTGGTAACTTTTCGCAATGATTGTAAAACAAAACCCGCAAATCATTTGAAAAGCGGCTCTCTGCCAGGCTCAATTACTTTTTAAAAGATAGACGAGGCTTTTATAACTTTTCTAGGGTGTTTCATTAAAAAATTTCTCAAAGGGACCGGAGCTTGTCTCATTATTATATATGATTTGAAGAGGACAAGGTGCTACGAACGACGAAACTCCGGTACAGTTTACCTAAGGCGAACGTTCAAGCTAAAACGAGTTGCTATTAATATTTAATGTTCCATCTTTGTGTCTTTTTTCCCTGCGTTTTAAATATTTGGTTCGTCCCGACTGGGAATTTTAAAGCTAAAGTTGCCGTATTAAATTCATCAGTAATAATACTTGTGAAGTTTTGACAGTGTTTAATTTAGCAAATTTTTGATTTACTGATAACGAACTGAAATTAATTTAAATGTAAAGGTATTGAAGTTAAATAATTACTCGATCAAATCGCAGACCTTTCTAATTAAGTGTGAAAATGATTGTTGAAAAGTGGCATTCTTTTTAATGGATCGGTTGATTGAGTGTTGCGCTGAATAAACCTTCGTCGCATAAAACCAAACGCGGTAAGGCCAAATAATTACGAACTGGCTCACGGTGGAATCTTTGATGCCTTAATCAGGTGAGGACGGGCAGCCACGCCCACTGTCGTAATTAGAATGTCTCCTAGTATAGCCAGCACCTTTAACATGCGACTGAATAACGAACAGCACTTAATTTGGTGCCGATGAGGTGTCGTCATTACTAGATGGCGTTTTGATAGCGTCGTGCATCACTGGTAATTAAAATTCTGCAGGCTTCATAAAAAGGATTTTTAGTTTTTATCTTTTACAATTTTGTATTTAAGATCCAGCCAGCTTTCAACGTAAAAGCCACATTGCAATTACAGCAGCTTACGGCGTGCACAATTACAAACACCCATCTATTATTACGCGCTCTATTGTGCACATTTGCTTAATTTTACTTTCCGTTTCGTGTGCACAAAGGGTGGTACACTAAAACCGATTTCAGAAACACTGATTGTTTTGACTAAGTAGATATTAACGCTGTAATTAAAGAGGAACTGCACCAAATTACGCAACAGCAAAAGTAGATGATCAAAATCAGATATTCAATACTAATGAACGGAGTTCGTGCCAGAACTGTGTGGCGTCGAAGTGATTCAAAAGAATGTGCGTGACAATCACATACTTTTGAATCACTTCGACGCAATTACAACATTCAGCATTCAGTATTCGCAGCGCTTGATCTATAAATAATGTTTTTAGTTATAAATAAGGATAGCGGTTGAAAGCGCTGTGTGAAACGAGCAACATCGACACTGACAGTCGATGAATTGACAGGTGACACTTTGGCATCTTTCTTTATTTATGAAGTCTTACAAAGGCTGTGATCGTCCTAGATTCGATCACTGGGCCGAGTAGTAGGTATTATTGGGATTTTCGAAATTCTTAGCAGCAAGGAGTCTGGATGTGCGCCCGGAATATGGTGATAAGTAGAATCACCCGTATTACATGTGATCAAAAATATACCTCAGACAAACGGTGTATTACAGTATACCTCTGGCGTTCGGTCTTACCCATATGAATGAATAGAAATTTTATTTATGTAGATAGTATTAGTAGTAAAATGCAATAGGTACTTACTTCTAAGTCACACGAAGACAAAACAGTCCATAGCCCTTGTAGGCGAAGCACAGTAATGTGAGCTTTATTTAGTTTAATTGTAATAGCTATATTAGTTTAATTTGTAATAACTATATGTATTAGATCAATGTAAAGATTATAGCTATGTAGGCTAGAGTTTATAACTAAGTAGATAGTAAAGTAGCCTTATTAATAGTATTGTATTAGCTATTATTTATTTATTTATTTATACTTCATGCACAAAGGTACAAAGGCGGACTTAATGCCTTAGGCATTCTCTACCAGTCAACCAAGGGTGGTGAAGAGATAACATGGCAGGTGCATGTGGAAAAAAAATATATATTAAAAAAGTTAAAAAGATATAAACTTACGAATATATAAACTATACATACATAATTTAATGTTTGGTATATAACATACCTATATAAAATATATATAAACATATAATATATATATATATATATATATATAAATAAAGGAACAAAGTATTATGAGATGACTCTGCTTATTTGTGCTGAAAATAAGTTCTCAATTTCCGCTTAAATGCATACTGGCTGGTGGCCGTTCTAATATCGAGAGGAAGCGCATTCCAGAGAAGAATGACCAAAATCAGAAGTATGAGAAGGGCAAAGTAAGAGAAGGTTGTTAGAAGATCGCAGATTTCTAGCGTGTGAAGAACATAGATATTGAAAGTGGGACATTAGATAAGAAGGGGGGGAGAGAGAGTTGAGTAGGGAGAAAAGCGTTGTCAGTGCACGCAAACTTCTTCTCTGGCGAATATATTTCCTCAAGTTATAGATAAACCTGATACAGTTATTAAGGACCCTATCAAGCTTATCAAGCAAGACTGCGTTTAAGTCAAAGTAGCACACGTCACCATAGTCAATAATAGGGAAAATTAAAGTCTGCACAAGCATAGTCTTCGTCTTAGCAGGCAAAAAGTTCCTCAGATGACACAAGGATCGCAAAGTTCCGTTGGCTCTTTGACTGACACTAGAAACCTGACTTTGCCAACCTAGTGTCGAGTCAAGATGCAAACCGAGATCTTTTACGCTAGGGCTATTGGGAGTGACAGTACCATTGAACATAATCGGAGGAAGAGAGCAAACCGCCACTCTAGCCATCATACGCGAGCTTCCAATTATAATGGCCTGACATTTTGAGGGGTTTACGGACACCCCAAATCTATCAGACCAGTCTTTGATAGCGTCCAAGTCTCGGTTCACATCCTCTATAGCGTCCGATAAACCTTCCACCCGCGTAGCTGAATACAATTGAAGATCATCGGCATAAAGATGATACGAACACCGAAGACAGTGAGTAATAAAATTAAAGAAGATAGAGAATAGTAATGGAGAAAGAATACCGCCATGTGGAACCCCAGCATCCAGACCATGTCAACTCGATGAACTCTCGTCAACGCGGACCGACTGCTGACGTCCCCGAAGATAAGAAGAGAACCATTCCAGCGCCTCACAGGAAACCATCAGATGTGAGAGGATGGATAAGAGAATATCATGACTGACGGCATTAAAGCGGCTATATTAGTATTAGGTTTAATATAGCTATAAGATTGATTTTGGTACTAGTTATTAGACATAAGTATAAACATGTAATTTCTATGAGTGGTCACCAGATTTATGAGTATACTAGGTGCACCCACTACTTGTATCAATGTGGCAAAATGTGCGCTGCCCCCGCGCTTGTGAATGGTGGGGAGCTTGTGGGAATGTTCGCTACTCCCAACACTACTTGCGCCAACGTAGTTAGATGTACACCGAGCCCACGCTCGTGATTGGCGGAGTGCTTGGGAGAGTGTTTGTTACTCTCAATACAAATGGTACTATAGAACCAATGAATAAATAAGGCGTCGCATGGCGCATAAAAACACACTCTTCGCTCGACGCTCGCCGCGCACGGACGTGTCGCCGCTTCGCTCCACGCTCTGCCGCTACGCTCGTCACCTGCTCTCGCTGCGCCCGCCGCAACGATTCCTGTAGTCAGCCGACTGCAATCAACTGTTCAAAAGTTGCCTTTTTCAAGGCGACGGCTGAAATTCCTATTTCTATAAACAGAGTCTGTCGTGTAGCTTCACTAGGCCCCTTCAGGGCAAAACCACAGTTTCGTGGTACTCGGTGGATACCTTACGGTGCCAACGAAGCCGAGTGGGTGTTGCCCCAATCACACCCGCCAAACCCCTTCAGGGCGAGGCAGTCAATTGGAGTCGGGAGCTAGTGTTTCGGCCTTGGGGGGTCTCCTAGTCGAACCTAGTCTCTGGTTTCCTTTCACAGCCACACACCTAGTGTCGGTTGGGCGTGTCTACACCCTTCGCACTAGACTGGCTAGGGCCCCGTTCGCACAATAAGACTGGCGACGGGTTTACAAGCTTAGGGCTCACCAATAGGTACTCACCTCCCTGTCTACACCCGACAGGGAGGGTTACACATCCCCGGGCCACTCCACCCGGGGAGTTAGAGTTAGGTGTTAGGTTTAATTTGGGCTTCCCTGAGAGTTAAATCTCCCAAAATTCCCTCCCCAACTTAGCTTTCCCTCCGATCATGTCGGACGCTGAAATATTAGCGTACGTCAAGGCCCGCTTATGGCCAAGCGCCAAGTTCCATACCGATCTAGAGATATGGCTAGAGAACTCGTCCGCGTCCCGTAAAGCAGCCGAAGCTAGCGTCGCTGACTTCAGTGACATATTTGATAGCCCCTTTTCCCCCGATAACGCCAACGAAGGCACACCTGTGGCGGCATCCTCTATGCCACCGCAAATCCCGTCCCTATTGTCAATTAAGACAACAAGCCCGTACGAGGAAACACCTATTGTTTCCGAGCCCATTGTTCCCGCGACAATTGTTCCCGCGGCTATTGTTCCCACGCAGCTGCGCTCTGCGTCGCCATGTTTTTCAGAAACAATGGATACTTCTGTCCCCGTCTCTGAGCCATCTCACTCCGACTCTGAGGAAGCCCACTCTGCCTCCGCGTCCTCGGACGACGACTACCAAGTTGTCGGTCCGGGAGGCAAGAGAAAGAAGGGTAAGAGTCCCCCCTCCCCCACCCCCTCGGTTTCGGCCCCCACCGTCTCAGCTACCTCTCGTCCAGAGGGCAGCCGTCCCACTAGTCCCTTGTCCACTGCTGCCCCCAATCCTTCAGTTTCAAAAAAGAAACTACCCGCCCCGCCTTCCTTGTTCATCCAGGACAAGGCGAAGTGGACCGACGTGTCCAAATTGTGTAACGATCGTAAGATCAAATACACAAACGCGCGCTCGACCCAACAGGGTATCAAAGTTCAAGTTCCCACGGTGAACGACCACAGGGAACTTACATCCCTGTTAAAAGTGAGGAACATTTCGTTCCACACTTATTCCCTGCCCGATGATAAACCCACCCGTGTGGTAATCCGACGCGTCCCCAAAGAAATCTCAACGGAAGAGATTCTCGCCGACCTTCAGTCGCAAAATGTCCCAGTATCCGCTGTGCATCGTCTGCACAAAGCTAGCGGTGCGATTGCATACGACTCGGTTCTTGTCGTGTGCGATCACACCGACGGCCACCATCCGATCTTTAAAGTAAAGTCGGTATGTCACTTGTCGGGCATCTCGATCGAGAGGCCTTATAAATCCGATACGGTTGGACAGTGTCACCGCTGCCAACTTTACGGTCACGCCCAACGCAATTGCTACGCGACCCCTAGATGCGTCAAGTGTCTGGGTGAGCACGCAACTGCTGACTGTCCCCGTCCGAAAGACCGCAATCTGTGCACAGAACCTCCCAGCTGTGTGCTATGCGGCCAATCAGGTCACCCCGCCAATTACCGCGGCTGCCCCAAAGCCCCAAAATCCTCTTCTCCCAAGTTGACCAAGCGTGCGAACGCTCGTCAACAAAGGGAAAGCCCCTCTGTTAAGATTCCCTCCTCAGAGATGCCCGAGCGTCTCAGCCCTCAGAGGCCCTCCCCATGGAACTCGCTGAATCATCAGAGAGCGTTCCCTGCATTGAGGCCCTCCCAATCTCTGCCCATGCCAGCGCTGATGGATTCGCCAGTCCCCGCGCCGAACCTAGCCTCCGCGACCACGCCCCCCCTACCTAAGGTCGCCTCCGCCGCTCCTAAAGCCGCCACCGCCGCTCCTAAGGCCGCCCTCGCCCCATCTATGGCCGCCCCCGCCGTTCCAACCGCGCCCTCAGCCTCCCGCGTACCTGCATCTCTCCCTACCGAGAGGATAGGCGAAGTCATCAACCTCGCCTACCAAATTTACCGCAACCCCGCTGCTGAAGCTATGGCTAGGGATATACTCGCGTGCAAAGCAAATATTAGCGACATCCTTAAGGTGTTCAAAGCGTATCCGGAGATTACGCAAGCCCTAGATAAACTTTACCCTTGCTAATCCAATGGATAAGGAAAGGCCGTGTACTAATAAACCCCGATCCCTTAAGTTAGGATTCTTTAACGCCAATGGCATTACTAACCAACGTGATGAGATCGCCAATTTCCTCCGCGACCATCAACTTGATATCCTCCTCATACAGGAGACCTTTCTTAAGCCCCATCATCGTGATCCGAATATTGCCAACTACCGTATAGTTCGCAATGATAGGTCTCGTTGTCACAAGGGCGGTACCCTAATATACTATAGAAAGGCTCTGTACTGCATTCCTATGGACCCTCCACCCCTCGCTCGCCTCGAGGTCTCTGTCTGTCGGCTCGGCATGACCGGTCATCAGCCGTTAACTATTATATCAGCATACGTCCCTCCATCACCATCGGAGGATGATCCTATCCTCCTCAAGGATGACCTTTCTGCTCTTCTTGGCCTGGGTGACTCCGTCTTACTGGCGGGCGATCTCAATGCCAAACATCCCTCCTGGAATAGTAACAGGACCTCTTTCAGAGGTAGGATCGTGTTTAACCTCTGTTCTCAACTGAACTTCGACGTCATCGCCCCGATGACTCCCACTCATTTCCCCCACGATCCCAACCATCTTCCCGACATCCTCGATATAGCGCTGCTCAAGAATGTGAACCTCCGTTTGCAATCTATAGAGACGCTACACGAGCTTAATTCCGACCATCGTCCAGTGATATTAGAACTAGCTCCCCGTTCAGGTCCCTCTGACCCTAGCCAGCCCCCTCCGACCCAAATTATTACCGACTGGAGGAAAGTAAGCGAAAGCCTACAATCCACCACGTCGCCTCACTTGGACGCTATCCCCGACCACTTGGTGACAGTCGCAGACACGACGGGCGCGATCGACTCGTTCACAAACATGTACAATCCGTCTTGAACGATTGTTCAAGGGAGGTTCCGGCGATGAGCGATCATCGCTGGAAACTGCCTGACGATGTGCGTGATCTGTTGACCGAGAAGAACGCGGCCGTCCGTGCGTACAGTGCCTTCCCCTGCGATGCGAACAAGGCTCACATGCGCTCTTTACAGCGTGCTGTAAAGAAACGCATCGAGGAGCTGCGCTCCAGCCGCTGGGACAAGACACTTAGCGAACTCGAGCCCACCCACCTAGCCTTCTGGGAACTCCAGAGGAAGCTCCGTTCTTCTAACGAGGCCTCCATGTCCCCTCTCATTCGTTCCGACAGTAGCGTCGCCTTCGACAACGATGAAAATGCTGAATGTCTAGCCGACAGCCTAGAGTCTCAATGCACCCCCAGCTCTCAACCAGTAGACGAAGCTCACCTTTCTGAGGTCGACGCCGAAGTCGAACGTAGAGCCTCTCTCCCACCCGTTGAAGACCCTGATTATCCTCTGCCTCCTGTCACTCCCGACGAAGTGCACGATATTATCAAGAGGCTCAAACCCCGGAAAGCCCCCGGCTCTGACGGTATCACCAATAAGGTGTTCAAACTCCTCCCCGCCCATCTCATAATGCTAATGAACGCCATCTTCAATGGCACTCTAAGCAACAACATTTTTCCTCAGGCATGGAAAGAGGCCACCGTTATCGGTATTCCGAAACCAGGCAAACCCAAGTCTGATCCCACCAGTTACCGTCCCATTAGTCTACTCAATGTTCTAGGCAAAGTCTACGAGAGGCTTATTTATAAGCGGCTCAAAGACTTTGCCGAAGCAAAGAGTCTCATTCCCGACGAGCAGTTTGGCTTTCGAACCGAACACAGCTGCGTCCAACAAGTCCACCGCATCGTCGAGCACATAAGCGCTGGTTTTCAGCGTGGCTTGATGACGGGTGCGCTCTTCTTTGACATAGCGAAAGCATTCGACAAAGTCTGGCACAACGGCTTACTATACAAGCTTTACCAACTCGGAGTGCCAGATCGTCTCGTGCTCATCTTGCGTGACTTTTTGTCGAATCGCACCTTTCGCTATCGCATCGAGGGTGCGCTCTCTTCACCCCACCCGATACGCGCTGGCGTCCCTCAGGGCTCCGTAGTATCCCCCCTCATTTTCACGCTGTTCACCAGCGACATCCCCAAAGATAAAAAGGCCCAGTTGGCTCTATTCGCTGACGACACGGCCATCTATTACTCGGGTCGTAACCCAGACTGCATAGCTCGTACCCTCCAATCCGCGGCAAAAGCCTTAGGCGCTTATTTCCGGAAATGGAGAATCGAGGTAAACCCCATCAAGAGTCAGGCAGTACTCTTTTCCAAACCGCGTTCGTCCCCCTCTCTGCCCAGTCCGATAACCATGTTCGGTAAGCCTATCCCTTGGGAGAAGCAAGCCAAATACCTAGGTGTGATTCTGGACCACCATCTTACTTTCGGAGAGCACATAAAGACGGTGCGTTCGCGCGCCGCTTTTGCTCTCGGTAGGCTCTACTTCATGTTGAATGCACGCAGCAAATTGTCACTCAAGTGCAAATTGCGCATTTACACGGCGTGCATTCGTCCCATCATGACGTACGCCTGTGCTGTATTCGCACACGCGAAACCATACCGTCTCCATAGGATGCAGACCCTCCAAAACCGTTTCTTGCGAAGAATCACAGGAGCCCCTTTTTACCTTCGCAACGAGAACCTCCATCTCGATCTAAAAATACCTACCATCCAGCAGTTCATGAAACGCTCCGCCAAGCGCTTCTTCGACACTGCTGAGAAGCACTCTAACCCGTTAATCGTATCGGCCGCCCGGTACACTCCCTCCCGTATTAGTAAGGCTCGACGACCGAGACATACTCTGACCGACCCTGACGATGCTATTACTCTCCTCCAGGAGAGCAATAAGGCCACCAGTACAGTTAAGAAACACAGACACAGACCGCCGTCATTCCGTCCTCGCCGCCGAGGCCCGCCGCGACGACCCCGTACGTCCCCTCCCCGACCCTTGCTCGTGCCAGCCCGCGCCGCTGAGCCTGTAGTTTTAAATTCGTCCCTAAATAATGGAAATCCGATCCAGCCTGTCCCTTTGCTGTCCTCTCCCAGCGACGCCCTAAGCCGAGGTTCGTACCCCACAGGGGGTGCCCTTAGCGTGTAGTCGCTTAGTTTGTAAGCTTTTATGCCCTGGCTGGAGGCCCTAAAAATAATATTTTTAAGGCACCACAGGAAAGTCCGGTTAAGCAGCCGACAACCTCCTAGGTTGACCTGCGAGATGCCAATCCGAAAAAAAAAAAAAAAAAAAAAAAAAAAAAACGCATAAAAACAGTTCAGTTTGAGCATTCACTTTGAGCAGTCCATTCTGTCAAGTCATCCGTTATTCTCTGTTATAGTGCGTAAGACTCTTTCTTGTAAAATCTCTGACTCTATTGTGTGTAACTATATACTGTGCTGTTGTGAATACAAGTGATTTTTACCATCTACACGTGTGTTATTATTTCTCTCTTCGTCACGGGAACACCGTCACCCCCGCCTACACCTGATCTCGCTGTCGTCCTCGACATTTGGTCCTTCGAGCCGGATCTGGTTCAATCAGAAGAGAGAAATCACCATGAGTCAGAAGAGTGCTATAACTACGCGCAGCAAACTTAGAAGACTGGCTGAAGAAATGAGTGCAAGACGTAAGGATGACGTCATATCGGACTCGGGCTTGCCGTCAGAAAAGGCACCTGGTTCACCGTCTGTCGCACCAACGATGGCATCGGCGTCTGTGACGAACATCCCAGTGACGGGTGGTCGTGTAGTAGACCACAGTAGAAGTACGTTGGAGGGACTGAGAGGTCAGACTGCCGCAAGAAGGCGCCATGGATCGACGCATAGCAAAGGCTCATCTAAGAATAGCCGCAAGAGCGTGGAATTCTTAAGAAAAAGGATTGAGTACGAAGCTGAGCGCGAGTTGGTACAACTTAAAGAGAACCTTGTGAGGAAAAGGATGGAAGCAGACATCGCAGAAATAGAAGCTGCCGCTGAAAGTGATGACTCGAACTCAGATGTGGATACGACACGGCGGGTTGAAGAGTGGGTTAAAACAACGCCCCAAGTGTGTGAAACAGTGTTGTGTACGCCGTCTGTGTCCCGCGCGCCTGTTGAAGTGGCTGCGCCAGTTGAAGCATCTGCGATCCACGATCAAACTGTAAGTAGAGTGAATCGTGAACCCATTACATACCGTGAACCGGCCATGCCCCGTGAGATAGAGGTGTCGCATAATATAGAGACACCCGTGTCAGTCTCGGCGCCTATCATAACGGCACAGGCAAATATACACGCCAGTGTCGACAGAAGGTGTGAGGTTCCGTCTGCCCGATAATTATCCCGTCTTTACCACTCCGGCCGCAAGTGTACCTCGCGTATCAACACTCGAGTCGGATACACAGCGGCAGAGAGATGACAGAGTGGGTGAAAGAGAAAGACGGCGAGAATCGTCAGGGGAAAGAGACAGAAAGATAGACAAACTGGCAGAAGCGATCTCTAACATGGCACGCCCGCGACCGGTACCAAGACAGGCTTACGAATTGCCGCATTTTAATGGAGACCCATCAGATTGGATTTCGTATCGAAATATGTATTGGGACACAACGGAATTGTACAGTTTCAAGGCACACGAGAACTTAGCACGACTAAAGACTTCACTACATGGCGAAGCAAGGAGCTCAGTGGAAGATTTGTTACGAACATCTACTGACCCTTCGGCGATAATGCGCGCCTTAGAGGAAGAGTTCGGTCATCCGACCTTAGTGCTACAGTGTGCACTGAAGAAAGTGAGAGATTTACCCAGAGTGACGGAATCTGGCCGGGAGCTGAGGAAATTCTCATCAACAGTAAGAAACTGTGTGTCTCTATTGAAGAATATTCGTGCGGATGGGTACATTAATAACCCACAGTTAGTGAGTGAGCTACTAAACAAGCTGACACCTATTCAACGTGCGCAGTATGGTGACTTTGCGATGGGCTTGGAAAACTCACAGGGGGTGGATTTAAGAGTGTCGCCAAACTTGGAAATATTGTCCCACTTTTTATCGCATTTGGCACGGGCGGCGTCATATTACGTATAGCTAGACATGTATGAGCCTGGCCCAACGAAACCCCCTGCGAAGCCACAGAAGTTTGTCACCGGTCAAACCCGACCAGCGAGTACCGCACGTCCTGTTAACAATAGGCCACCGTTGGCACAACGGGTGAACACACAGAGCGATGAATCCCATGCATCTAAGGAATGTTTAATATGCCAACAGGAACACGCAATTGAAGAGTGTGAACAGTTCAAACAATTAAGTGTGAAACAGCGTTGGGACACAATAAAAGAAAAGAACATGTGTTTCAAGTGTCTCATCAAGAAGCACCCCAAAAGGTTCTGCCGTGCGAATAGATGTGAGAAGTGCGGCTATGGGCATCACAATTTGTTACACGCAGACAAACCGCAAAAAGAAGAAAAGACTGAAAGTGTAACAAACATCGGGGAATGGCGAGCTACAGCGCTACTGAAGATAATGCCAGTGTCATTAAACTCTGGACGATGGTGCAACTGTATCACTCATAGACAGTTCGCTCGCAACCAACCTAGCGGGACCGTGTGTGCCTCTCTCGCTAAAGACAGCGGGTGGCTACGGAGTGACAGACTCAACATCGCGAGTGGTACAAGTGACTGTGAAAGGGCCTAACGGACAGTGCCACAAAGTGAAGTGTCGTACAATGGCAAATGTGAATTTACCAACGCAAACAGTGTCCGCCTCAGTGATTAGTGATAACGCGCACCTCCGTGACTTGGGTTGCGTGGAAATGAGGGGAGCCAAGCCGCTGCTGCTTCTCGGCCAGGATAACTGGGAGCTGCTCGTCGGTCAGGACATCCGCCGAGGACGATCTGGTAAGCCGGTTGCCTCTCTTACAAAGCTAGGTTGGGTCATTCATGGACCATTCGATAAAGCTAGCACTGAAACGGTAAATTGCATGACAGTCTCCCTTCCCGATTTGCATAATCTAGTAAAAGCGCAATTTGAGTTAGAAGCAATAGGTATTTCTCAAGACGCTCGTAAACATGAGGACGTAGAGAGAGTGTTAGATGTTTTAAAAGGCACTAGTGGCCGCACTCCTGAGGGGTCACTGTGGGCTTACTGGCTTACTGTGGAAGCATATTAACACACAGTTGCCTAACGATTATAGATTGTCTGAAATGGAGAGGGTCATGCGCAAGGACGCTATGATTACGGAAGCGTGCGCAGAGCAAACTAACAGGCCGATAGAGAAAGTGGCCAGATTACGCGCCTCCGGAGGTTTCATAATACGGGGGTGGGTCACGAACTCATCAGAGCTGAGGGACAAACTCATAATAGATATGTCGGAAAGAGTACCCCTCAAAACAGATATAGGCACGGTAGACAGTATGTTAGGTTTAATCAGGTCACCTAAGAACGTCGATCTAGGGTTTGACTTGTCTTCTAAGCGATTGTCAAAAGAGCTAGTCGACGGTAGTGCAGTGCCTACTAAACGACTATTTTTAAGGTTGTATATGTTAATTTATGACCCAATGGGTTTTTTGTATCCTTGTCACATCCAATCGCGAATATTGATGCAAAAGATATGGAAATCGGGAATCCAGTGGGATAAACCATGGCACGCAATCGATGCCAAAGTATGGTTCGTATGGTTAAGAAACTTTAATCAGTTAAATAAAGTTAAGTTACCGCGGTGGTATGGTCTAAACCCAGGGAACTTAGGTTTACATGTTTTCAGGGACGCAAGCGATTTAACTTACACCGCGGTCATTTACCTAGTAGGCTATGACTCTGAAGGAAGTATGGAGATCGTCATGCTGCTAGGGAAAGCGCGAGTAGCACCACAAAAGGTCAAATCTATCCTTAGATTGGAGTCGCAAGCAGTTGTATTAGCCTGCCGAATGGCAGAGACTGCTGAAAGGGAACTGACATTACCAATTAGGGAGAAATTGTATTGGACAGACAGCAATACGGTTTTACATTTAATTAACTCTGGCGCACAAGAAATTCAACGATTCGTCTCGCATAGTAAAGCGAAAATAGATAGGCTGTCAGACAGAGGCAACTGGCGCTGGGTCCCCTCGGAGGTCACCCCGGCTGACAAAGTGACCAGACTATACTGGCCCGATAATTTTGCAGATTGGCTTTCGGGCCTCTTGTTTTCACGTAGTCCACAGGAGCGGTGGCCAGCGTGTCACGATCTTGAGGCGGCAGAGGCGGACCTCGAGCGCATCCAGCGGGTCCACGCCATGTCAGCACCTGTGGTGCCACTCCTGGTCTACGAGCGACACTCAACGTGGACGCGACTACAACGCGTTATGGCGCTCACACAAACACAACCACGAGCAGCCCTGAATCATGGGCAGCTTCGGAACGAGGCCACCAACCGGGGCATAACGTGGCTTCTCAACCCCCCGGCAGCTCCACACATGGGTGGCTGCTGGGAACACCTGGTGAACTCCAAAAAGAGCGCGCTGCTAAGCACGCTCAGGGAACGACCGCCTCGTGAGGAGGTCCTTTACACCCTCCTCACAGAGGCCGGGCTGATCGTCAACAGCCGACCGCTGAGCTACATGTACGATGACCACAACCATCGTGTGGTCCTGACACCGGATCATCTACTCCTGGGCACTGCGGCCGGGAGTACGCCGTTTGCACCGAGCGACATCGAGGACATCGACTCCCGCCGGCAGTGGCGGCGTGTGAATGCGCTCGCCGACATGTTCTGGCGGCGCTGGCTGCGGGAGTACCTTCCGACGCTGCAACGACGTGATAAGTGGGCAAACAATATGCCAAATGTGCGTGTCAGTGATGTGGTAGTGTTGGTGAATAATAATAAAGAACGAAGTGCGTGGTCAAAGGGCATTATAAAAGTGGTGTACCACGGAAATGATGAAATCATCCGTGTAGTCGATGTAAAAACTATCAATGGGGTCTTGCATCGGCCTGTAGCGAAGATTATTGTGCTTCCCACAGACCAGGATGTAAAACGGTTGAACCCTATTACAGGGGGTGGAATGTAAGCGAAGCACAGTAATGTGAGCTTTATTTAGTTTAATTGTAATAGCTATATTAGTTTAATTTGTAATAACTATATGTATTAGATCAATGTAAAGATTATAGCTATGTAGGCTAGAGTTTATAACTAAGTAGATAGTAAAGTAGCCTTATTAATAGTATTGTATTAGCTATATTAGTATTAGGTTTAATATAGCTATAAGATTGATTTTGGTACTAGTTATTAGACATAAGTATAAACATGTAATTTCTATGAGTGGTCACCAGATTTATGAGTATACTAGGTGCACCCACTACTTGTACCAATGTGGCAAAATGTGCGCTGCCCCCGCGCTTGTAAATGGTGGGGAGCTTGTGGGAATGTTCGCTACTCCCAACACTACTTGCGCCAACGTAGTTGGATGTACACCGAGCCCACGCTCGTGATTGGCGGAGTGCTTGGGAGAGTGTTTGTTACTCTCAATACAAATGGTACTATAGAACCAATGAATAAATAAGGCGTCGCATGGCGCATAAAAACGACTCTTCGCTCGACGCTCGCCGCACTCTTCGCTCGACGCTCGCCGCGCACGGACGTGTCGCCGCTTCGCTCCACGCTCTGCCGCTACGCTCGTCACCTGCTCTCGCTGCGCCCGCCGCAACGATTCCTGTAGTCAGCCGACTGCAATCAACTGTTCAAAAGTTGCCTTTTTCAAGGCGACGGCTGAAATTCCTATTTCTATAAACAGAGTCTGTCGTGTAGCTTCATTAGGCCCCTTCAGGGCAAAACCACAGTTTCGTGGTACTCGGTGGATACCTTACGGTGCCAACGAAGCCGAGTGGGTGTTGCCCCAATCACACCCGCCAAACCCTTTCAGGGCGAGGCAGTCAATTGGAGTCGGGAGCTAGTGTTTCGGCCTTGGGGGGTCTCCTAGTCGAACCTAGTCTCTGGTTTCCTTTCACAGCCACACACCTAGTGTCGGTTGGGCGTGTCTACACCCTTCGCACTAGACTGGCTAGGGCCCCGTTCGCACAATAAGACTGGCGACGGGTTTACAAGCTTAGGGCTCACCAATAGGTACTCACCTCCCTGTCTACACCCGACAGGGAGGGTTACACATCCCCGGGCCACTCCACCCGGGGAGTTAGAGTTAGGTGTTAGGTTTAATTTAGGCTTCCCTGAGAGTTAAATCTCCCAAAATTCCCTCCCCAACTTAGCTTTCCCTCCGACCATGTCGGACGCTGAAATATTAGCGTACGTCAAGGCCCGCTTATGGCCAAGCCCCAAGTTCCATGCCGATCTAGACATATGGCTAGAAAACTCGTCCGCGTCCCGTAAAGCAGCCGAAGCTAGCGTCGCTGACTTCAGTGACATATTTGATAGCCCCTTTTCCCCCGATAACGCCAACGAAGGCACACCTGTGGCGGCATCCTCTATGCCACCGCAAATCCCGTCCCTATTGTCAATTAAGACAACAAGCCCGTACGCGGAAACACCAATTGTTTCCGAGCCCATTGTTCCCGCGACAATTGTTCCCGCGGCTATTGTTCCCACGCAGCTGCGCTCTGCGTCGCCATGTTTTTCAAGAAACAATGGATACTTCTGTCCCCGTCTCTGAGCCATCTCACTCCGACTCTGAGGAAGCCCACTCTGCCTCCGCGTCCTCGGACGACGACTACCAAGTTGTCGGTCCGGGAGGCAAGAGAAAGAAGGGTAAGAGTCCCCCCTCCCCCACCCCCTCGGTTTCGGCCCCCACCGTCTCAGCTACCTCTCGTCCAGAGGGCAGCCGTCCCACTAGTCCCTTGTCCACTGCTGCCCCCAATCCTTCAGTTTCAAAAAAGAAACTACCCGCCCCGCCTTCCTTGTTCATCCAGGACAAGGCGAAGTGGACCGAAGTGTCCAAATTGTGTAACGATCGTAAGATCAAATACACAAACGCGCGCTCGACCCAACAGGGTATCAAAGTTCAAGTTCCCACGGTGAACGACCACAGGGAACTTACATCCCTGTTAAAAGTGAGGAACATTTCGTTCCACACTTATTCCCTGCCCGATGATAAACCCACCCGTGTGGTAATCCGACGCGTCCCCAAAGAAATCTCAACGGAAGAGATTCTCGCCGACCTTCAGTCGCAAAATGTCCCAGTATCCGCTGTGCATCGTCTGCACAAAGCTAGGGGTGCGATTGCATACGACTCGGTTCTTGTCGTGTGCGATCACACCGACGGCCACCATCTGATCTTTAAAGTAAAGTCGGTATGTCACTTGTCGGGCATCTCGATCGAGAGGCCTTATAAATCC
Organism: Charanyca ferruginea; assembly: GCA_947361185.1. NCBI lineage: Eukaryota > Metazoa > Arthropoda > Insecta > Lepidoptera > Noctuidae > Charanyca > Charanyca ferruginea. The sequence goes on from OX376056.1 coordinate 30,514,157, forward strand.
GATACGGTTGGACAGTGTCACCGCTGCCAACTTTACGGTCACGCCCAACGCAATTGCTACGCGACCCCTAGATGCGTCAAGTGTCTGGATGAGCACGCAACTGCTGACTGCCCCCGTCCGAAAGACCGCAATCTGTGCACAGAACCTCCCAGCTGTGTGCTATGCGGCCAATCAGGTCACCCCGCCAATTACCGCGGCTGCCCCAAAGCCCCAAAATCCTCTTCTCCCAAGTTGACCAAGCGTGCGAACGCTCGTCAACAAAGGGAAAGCCCCTCTGTTAAGATTCCCTCCTCAGAGATGCCCGAGCGTCTCAGCCCTCAGAGGCCCTCCCCATGGAACTCGCTGAATCATCAGAGAGCGTTCCCTGCATTGAGGCCTTCTCAATCTCTGCCCATGCCAGCGCTGATGGATTCGCCAGTCCCCGCGCAGAACCTAGCCTCCGCGACCACGCCCCCCCTACCTAAGGTCGCCCCCGCCGCTCCTAAAGCCGCCACCGCCGCTCCTAAGGCCGCCCTCGCCCCATCTAAGGCCGCCCCCGCCGTTTCAACCGCGCCCTCAGCCTCCCGCGTATCTGCATCTCTCCCTACCGAGAGGATAGGCGAAGTCATCAACCTCGCCTACCAAATTTACCGCAACCCCGCTGCTGAAGCTATGGCTAGGGATATACTCGCGTGCAAAGCAAATATTAGCGACATCCTTAAGGTGTCCAAAGCGTATCCGGAGATTACGCAAGCCCTAATAAACTTTACCCTTGCTAATCCAATGGATAAGGAAAGGCCGTGTACTAATAAACCCCGATCCCTTAAGTTAGGATTCTTTAACGCCAATGGCATTACTAACCAACGTGATGAGATCGCCAATTTCCTCCGCGACCATCAACTTGATATCCTCCTCATACAGGAGACCTTTCTTAAGCCCCATCATCGTGACCCGAATATTGCCAACTACCGTATAGTTCGCAATGATAGGTCTCGTTGTCACAAGGGCGGTACCCTAATATACTATAGAATGGCTCTGTACTGCATTCCTATGGACCCTCCTCCCCTCGCTCGCCTCGAGGTCTCTGTCTGTCGGCTCGGCATGACCGGTCATCAGCCGTTAACTATTATATCAGCATACGTCCCTCCATCACCATCGGAGGATGATCCTATCCTCCTCAAGGATGACCTTTCTGCTCTTCTTGGCCTGGGTGACTCCGTCTTACTGGCGGGCGATCTCAATGCCAAACATCCCTCCTGGAATAGTAACAGGACCTCTTTCAGAGGTAGGATCGTGTTTAACCTCTGTTCTCAACTGAACTTCGACGTCATCGCCCCGATGACTCCCACTCATTTCCCCCACGATCCCAACCATCTTCCCGACATCCTCGATATAGCGCTGCTCAAGAATGTGAACCTCCGTTTGCAATCTATAGAGACGCTACACGAGCTTAATTCCGACCATCGTCCAGTGATATTAGAACTAGCTCCCCGTTCAGGTCCCTCTGACCCTAGCCAGCCCCCTCCGACCCAAATTATTACCGACTGGAGGAAAGTAAGCGAAAGCCTACAATCCACCACGTCGCCTCACTTGGACGCTATCCCCGACCACTTGGTGACAGTCGCAGACACGACGGGCGCGATCGACTCGTTCACAAATCATGTACAATCCGTCTTGAACGATTGTTCAAGGGAGGTTCCGGCGATGAGCGATCATCGCTGGAAACTGCCTGACGATGTGCGTGATCTGTTGACCGAGAAGAACGCGGCCGTCCGTGCGTACAGTGCCTTCCCCTGCGATGCGAACAAGGCTGACATGCGCTCTTTACAGCGTGCTGTAAAGAAACGCATCGAGGAGCTGCGCTCCAGCCGCTGGGACAAGACACTTAGCGAACTCGAGCCCACCCACCTAGCCTTCTGGGAACTCCAGAGGAAGCTCCGTTCTTCTAACGAGGCCTCCATGTCCCCTCTCATTCGTTCCGACAGTAGCGTTGCCTTCGACAACGATGAAAAGGCTGAATGTCTAGCCGACAGCCTAGAGTCTCAATGCACCCCCAGCTCTCAACCAGTAGACGAAGCTCACCTTTCTGAGGTCGACGCCGAAGTCGAACGTAGAGCCTCTCTCCCACCCGTTGAAGACCCTGATTATCCTCTGCCTCCTGTCACTCCCGACGAAGTGCACGATATTATCAAGAGGCTTAAACCCCGGAAAGCCCCCGGCTCTGACGGTATCACCAATAAGGTGTTCAAACTCCTCCCCGCCCATCTCATAATGCTAATGACCGCCATCTTCAATGGCACTCTAAGCAACAACATTTTTCCTCAGGCATGGAAAGAGGCCACCGTTATCGGTATTCCGAAACCAGGCAAACCCAAGTCTGATCCCACCAGTTACCGTCCCATTAGTCTACTCAATGTTCTAGGCAAAGTCTACGAGAGGCTTATTTATAAGCGGCTCAAAGACTTTGCCGAAGCAAAGAGTCTCATTCCCGACGAGCAGTTTGGCTTTCGAACCGAACACAGCTGCGTCCAACAAGTCCACCGCATCGTCGAGCACATAAGCGCTGGTTTTCAGCGTGGCTTGATGACGGGTGCGCTCTTCTTTGACATAGCGAAAGCATTCGACAAAGTCTGGCACAACGGCTTACTATACAAGCTTTACCAACTCGGAGTGCCAGATCGTCTCGTGCTCATCTTGCGTGACTTTTTGTCGAATCGCACCTTTCGCTATCGCATCGAGGGTGCGCTCTCTTCACCCCACCCAATACGCGCTGGCGTCCCTCAGGGCTCCGTAGTATCCCCCCTCATTTTCACGCTGTTCACCAGCGACATCCCCAAAGATAAAAAGGCCCAGTTGGCTCTATTCGCTGACGACACGGCCATCTATTACTCGGTCCGCAACCCAGACTGCATAGCTCGTACCCTCCAATCCGCGGCAAAAGCCTTAGGCGCTTATTTCCGGAAATGGAGAATCGAGGTAAACCCCATCAAGAGTCAGGCAGTACTCTTTTCCAAACCGCGTTCATCCCCCTCTCTGCCCAGTCCGATAACCATGTTGGGTAAGTCTATCCCTTGGGAGAAGCAAGCCAAATACCTAGGTGTGATTCTGGACCACCATCTTACTTTCGGAGAGCACATAAAGACGGTGCGTTCGCGCGCCGCTTTCGCTCTCGGTAGGCTATACTTCATGTTGAATGCACGCAGCAAATTGTCACTCAAGTGCAAATTGCGCATTTACACGGCGTGCATTCGTCCCATCATGACGTACGCCTGTGCTGTATTCGCACACGCGAAACCATACCGTCTCCATAGGATGCAGACCCTCCAAAACCGTTTCTTGCGAAGAATCACAGGAGCCCCTTTTTACCTTCGCAACGAGAACCTCCATCTCGATCTAAAAATACCTACCATCCAGCAGTTCATGAAACGCTCCGCCAAGCGCTTCTTCGACACTGCTGAGAAGCACTCTAACCCGTTAATTGTATCGGCCGCCCGGTACACCCCCTCCGGTATTAGTAAGACTCGACGACCGAGACATACTCTGACCGACCCTGACGATGCTATTACTCTCCTCCAGGAGAGCAATAAGGCCACCAGTACAGTTAAGAAACACAGACACAGACCGCCGTCATTCCGTCCTCGCCGCCGAGGCCCGCCGCGACGACCCCGTACGTCCCCTCCCCGACCCTTGCTCGTGCCAGCCCGCGCCGCTGAGCCTGTAGCTTTAAATTCGTCCTTAAATAATGGAAATCCGATCCAGCCTGTCCCTTTGCTGTCCTCTCCCAGCGACGCCCTAAGCCGAGGCTCGTACCCCACAGGGGGTGCCCTTAGCGTGTAGTCGCTTAGTTTGTAAGCTTTTATGCCCTGGCTGGAGGCCCTAAAAATAATATTTTTAAGGCACCACAGGAAAGTCCGGTTAAGCAGCCGACAACCTCCTAGGTTGACCTGCGAGATGCCAATCCGAGAAAAAAAAAAAAAAAAAAAAAAAAAAAACGCATAAAAACAGTTCAGTTTGAGCATTCACTTTGAGCAGTCCATTCTGTCAAGTCATCCGTTATTCTCTGTTAAAGCCAAGTTGTTAAGTTTTGTTATTGTTGTATAGTGCGTAAGACTCTTTCTTGTAAAATCTCTGACTCTATTGTGTGTAACTATATACTGTGCTGTTGTGAATACAAGTGATTTTTACCATCTACACGAGTGTTATTATTTCTCTCTTCGTCACGGGAACACCATCACCCCCGCCTACACCTGATCTCGCTGTCGTCCTCGACAGCCCTACACTATAAATAAGTTTAAAGATAAAATCCAATGAAAAATCACTAATAAACAATAAGTTATTTTGTTACCGGATGTTTCTGTAGGTATGCCTAGTTTTTTTTTTTATTATCCCGTTGTGACCCACTGCTGGGCAAAGGCCTCCCCCGAGTCTTTCCAGTATGCCTAGTTATAACCTCAAAATCCGAAAGTGTTTTGGATTTTCGTCCGTGATTACAATTTAGTTTCAATCAATTATGCGCATTATTTAGAACACATAAAGCAAATTCACGTCCCTGTAAGTTCTTAGGCAAACGAAGTATGGACGCCAAACAATGGTATTTAAAAAACAAAAAAACATAAATGTATTAAAGTAAAAAACAAAAAAAACAAAAATGTATTAAAGTACTTCTCCTTAAAAATATACTAATTCTGGGTAGGTATTCACAATTAGCAAGGCTAAAATGTCAATACAATTAGGTACTTATTTACCTTTTATAAAAATATTTGCTCCAGATTAAAGAAGGATAAATTGTCACCGTTGCTAGAGTAACTCATTAGAGACGATTTTGTTTATTTAGGTCCGTGTACGTACTAAAAAAACAAAGTTAAATATTTTTCTTCAAATAAAAATTCACGATAAAAATAAAGCGTGTTAAAATTTTTGCACTTGATTCGACAGTCAGTCTATAAACATAGACTGACTGTTTTAGTAGGTTAATGTTAAAATATTTAATTACAATTATTTGTTGAAATTAATTATTCAATCTACTGTTTCACCCTTAACCTAGTACTCTGAAGTCTATTATATACAAATTGTTTGCATATTGTTTTGTATTACTAATTAAACAGAACGACCAATCAAAATTAAAGTCATTATGCTGCCATGTTCATATCAAATTAAAAACAAAATTAGAAATAACTTGATGAAAATATAGATATAGATTCATGTAAATAATTCACCGGTTTATCCTAGGCAAGCGTGCTCCACCGCTTATCACTTAGGATCAGGTGAGCCAAACGTCCAAACGCAAGCCTATCAGATAATAAAAAATCAGACAAGTGCGAGTCGGACTCGACCATCGAGAGTTCCGTTCAATTTCCGTGATTTGGTCACCCATACACTTATGACCGCGCATATACCTCTATGATTGATTACGGACTTTAAATAAAGACTATATATTTTTTATGATTTAGTTACAACTGTAGATTTCAGATTTTTTTCTGTACTTGTAGTATAACACGATATTACTTGTCAAATTTCATAGTTCTAGGTCAACGGGAAGTACAGGTAACAGTAATTCTGATTTCCTTGAGTGTCGAAAAATATTTTTTTTGCGGCGTAAACGGCCATATCTTTTTTCACGTTAACTTAGAAGTTCGATTTTTTCACAGCTTAAAGGAACTGTTAACTTGAGTATATGGTTTTAATTTCATCTCGATACCTCCACGCAATCCCGAGATAAAGGCAGACAGACGGACAACAAAGTGATCCTATGAGGGTTCAATTTTTTCCTTTTGAGGAACCCTAAAAAGTGGTAAAAAAATACATTCAAATGAACACTTAGGTAAGTAAGTGTTCCTAAGTGTTCATTTGAATGTTTTTTTATTACCACTTTTTAGCAAGGATTTTATGTGACGAAGCTTAATATACCTTAACGTCGTGAAACATATACTTGAAATATAAAACAGCATTAAATTTTTTCAACACCAGGGATAGGATTAGGACAGCCCTACCCCTGACCACTGTCTTACTGTGTAGAAACTAAAAAAACTATAGATTAATGACTTTAATGAGTATTATGCATTAAACATCCCTTGCCGTGCCGTACCACTAATGGGCAGAGGACCTAAATTCATTCAACAACAACATTTGCAGTACAATTTGAAATCTATTTACTAACATAAAAACTTTAAAAGTATTAGGTATTTGTTTACAAATTACGTAATTCCTTTGAATTATTCAATAATATATTTTCTTACGAAACCCAATTGAATATATAAAACCGTAAACCGAAATCGAATTTCGTACTCGATCCATTTTCAGAATGTCACACTGCGTGTCAAGGGATGCATTAGTGCTTACGTAGATATGTACATACCCCTCTCACAATCAAATGGAAAAATTTACATAAGTACATCACCGAAAAAACGATAGACGTGACAGTTAATCGAATCTTTAAACAAACGTGAAGCGTCCACTACATTCGGTTTACGGCGCTCAAATAAAGAACCGGCACTGAATTGCTATTCCCCGAAAATGATAGTGTGAATGAGTTACATTCTTTTCAAAGAAAACAAACAACGCGATTCTTTTTACAGCGTAGGTCGGGTCAATTTTATGGCATTACGTGTAATATGACGCGTTGGTTACCGGCCTGTATTAAAAACACGTTTTTATTGTCGACGGGAGAGATTCCAATTGTGAATATAAAATGTTGTTTTTGTCAGTGTGTATCCTCTATGTAACTTTAAAATTCATATTTTGTTCATTTGGTATTTATGAAAAGTCTACGACGGAGGGAGGGAAAACGATACAATTTTATATTTTTTTGGGAAGGTTTAAGTACAGGGGGTAAAAAGCTTATTTCTTGAATAGATATTGAAGTTCGTTTTTTATTACGAAATATTTCTTGTCGCACTCTATTCGTTACGTACATTTGTCTGTATTTCTTCTGCTGTTGGCTGTTTAAGGTTTGCTACTACTTACTTATAGCTCCACAGCCATAAGGGTTCATAGATTAATTGATTAGCATTTGTAACAATTTTTGGAGCTGCTGAAGATGTAGATCTAAATTATCTTTGCATTGTATAAACTCAATGTGTTAGTATTATATAAATTTTCGTAGCACATACATGTGAGCACTATGTTCTTTAAAGCTACCATTTACGAGGTAAACCTCTCATTGACTTGAATATGCCCTGGCGGTTGGGAGAGTCATGCTCACTTGAATGTCTCGCTGCCGGTGGCGCATGTGTTGGATCATTCGGTTCCCTTCAAAATGATTGAGCTAAATGGTGCCGATCCATGCGTCATGTTCGTGAACGGACGCCGTCGGTTGGGACTGGTCATCTCTTAGCTGCCTCGGTTATTTTAAATTTTGGTTTGAATTGTTATTATAACTATATTTGTCTCTAGACCTCTTTTAACATGCAAGACGTGTTACATTGTTCTCACATTGTACCCTTAGATTCAACATGAATGATGTAACCTAAATTTGTATAATGAATCTGATTTTAAAAGAGTGTTCATGGAGTTTCTTGCTCGTTCTTCTCCATAGAAACCTACTGTTTGGAACGAGCAACTAGCTTCAACTTTCTGACTGACTGACTCTGACAATTCAAAAGTACCTGTAAATGGTTTAATTGAAATAAATGATTTTGATTTTGAGTTGAGTATAAGCTAATAATCTTATTAGCCCATGACACTGATTCGAATAGCATCACAAACGGAGGTGAATTGCAAAATACTGTAATAAATCCGCAAAGATATAAAACTCCATCTAGGTTTATAACAATTTTAATCCACCTTACAAACTTTTTCGTTGAAGAATAAACACAAAGCGGCATTTTTATAAAAAAAAATCGGAATCCTCTTTCCTTTGGCACGTTATCTTTCGAATCGTACAATATTCAGATGGAGCAGGATTTTACTTTTTCCAGTTATTATTCATAAATGCAAAGGCGCTAGATATTAGGAGAACTCACTTCAGAAGTTGAAGGATTGGATTTGTGAGTTGGATTGGGTTTTGTCAATATAACATTGAACTGCGCCTGATACTGCTTTTGATGCGATAATGTTTTATTTCGTTGCTTATTCCCGTTCGTGGCTTATTCAATCCTTGTTATCCTGCTTCCTATTTCCTACTACTATTATAAACGCGAAAACTTGTGAGGATTGATGGATGAATGCATCTTACTCTTATATGGTTAAACGGCCGTGTAGTGCCGGCCGCGAATAGCACCACCCCATTTCTACTCGTGGGTGTCGTATAAGGCTACAGAGAGATATTGACCAGAGGATGGGCAGCAGCGACCTTCTGAGTACCTACCATAACACCTACTGCGATCGCCAACATGCATCGGCCAAGTATGGCGATTACGGCTAAACCCTCCCTTGGGGGAGTCCTATGCCCAGCAGTGGGCGTCTAAAGATAGAAATGATGATGACGATGATGACGCTTTAACGGCGTAATAGAATTAGCTGAAAAGAGAAGAATAGGCCTAGAAATTCCTTCCTATGTTAGTGTCGGCTTCCAGTCTAACCGGATGCATCTCAATACCAATGATTTAAATGAAACAACTGACTATCTGACCTCAACAATTCAGCAACACGATATCTCTTGGTAAGACAGGTTGTCAGATTTTCTGGCTTCTGACTACGTAAAACGACTGTCAAAGATCCATGAATGACAGCCGGGATCAACGGCTTTACGTGCTTTCCAAGGCATGAAAGGGTCTCAATATGAAATGGATGGTCACCTGTCCGCGGACCGGCCGCGACAAGCGTAGCTTGACTACCTTGAACGAGACATCCGTACGGTTTTCACTTAGCCACGAACTCCTCCTCCTATCTCCTTTGATATATAGATATTGATCTAGCTATTGTGTCCGTATTGTGTCGGATGTAAAGAATGGCACCATCCCATATCTTCCCGTGGGTGTCGTAAAAGGCGACTTAGGGACTCGCCAGAGAATGGGCAGCAGCGTTATCTGTGCCTTTGTAACAACCATGCTGCGATCGCCAACCCGCCTGCCAAGCGTGGCGATTATGGCAAAACCCCCCCTTTTGGGGAAGGCCTATGTGTAGCAGTGGACGTATTTCGGCTGAAATGATGATCTAGCTTAGCACATACGAATTTTTTATATAGTTTTTCTGTCCGTAGGGTAATTTATTTATGACTTTGGGTTAATTCTGAAGTCGAATGAAAATTTAAGTGTAGGTCCTTTAGGAACGAAAAAGGGACCCTTGGATCTCAGTTGGTTTAAAATTCCAATATTGTCAGTTTTAACAAAATTAAAATTTCATCTTTACAGGAAGCGCCTGCGATGTGGAACACATAGACTGAAGTAGATCGAATATGGACGCTTTAATGCGTTCAGTTCGAAGTACCATGGCCTTCCTGTGGATTCTCGTTGGATTGGGAGCCGTCCACGCTGTCAAAGTTGTCATAGAACCGTTGCCTAAAGGTAAGTCCATAACAATAACACCTGAGTGCTCTTGAATAAATATTTGTGAGTCAAAACATTTGAAGCAATGTTTAGAAACAATGTTCGAGACGAAAGTATAATATGTATGTACGTTAGAATTTTAAAAACCTTATTATACTCGTGCTTCGTTCTCGAGATTAGTAATCTGAAATAAGAAATCTATTACTTATTCACATGTAGTATCACCCAGTATTCACCACATAGCACTGTATTTTGAGAGATAAGAGGGTCATTTTTTTTTTTTTTTTTTTGTTTATTACGCGCTTGACGTGCCCTTAAAACTCCGCTTGTCATTCACGTTACAGTGCTTCACCACAGCACACCTCTTTTCTCGTCGGTACGGACTAAAAGTGTTATCTTAAGTGTTTCTTTTTTTTAACAAAACAACAATGCCCAAGCGCAAGCGTGATATTGACATCGACAAATTAAGTAAGAAGTTTCGTAAACTAGAGAAAAAATTCAATATCGCCATCATCCCGAGAGGACTCCACGCTATCGGCGCATTGCTATGAAGGTACGTTATTTGTTATCGCTACAGATTACAGGTTTAACATAAACAAATCTCTTGGCCGTACAAAATATAAACAAAGGTTCGTTGAATTCACTGGAATTTGACACATACCTTCCTACTTTTTATTCGAACTCGAACAGTACAAAGGGCTGTTTATTTCGTTGTCTATTATGGTGCGTTCAATTCATTGGAATTGCAACATCTACCATTCAGTTAAGGAAAGACGTTCAATTCACTGGAATTGCAACCTTTCTCTTTGACTTGCAGTAGCGGAAAACTCAATAAACATCTTTTCGGACGATGACTGCAATATGGCAAGCACAAGACCTAGACTGACATCAGTTGTTCGGGCCGTCTCGTCAGATGAGACAACGGAATCGCGGGCGCCACACCCTACACCGCCCCCGCTGCAAACACGCGCGCCATCGCCGCCGCCAGTGCCACAGCCAAACCCACTGCCGCATCCGCGTTCCCCGCCGCCGCCCCCCGCTGAGCCTTGCCCGGTCGCTGAGCCTTTCGCAATCGCTGCCATCGTCAGCGATGTAACTATTACCACCGATGATGACTTGATCGACATATTAGGCGATGATCCCACACAAACCACCAAGTAAGGCAAAGATATTCACGTCGGCCAAGCTAACCGCTTAGAGCATTTAATTGTCAATGGACTGGACAACGACGTGCGGAAGGAATTAGGGAAAAATACTTGACACCAGCCAACTGCCCTAGAATAATTCCACCAATGCTCAATCCTGAAATAAAGGCTGCCTTGCCCGAAGCAAGTGTTAAACGCGACAAGGGAATAGAAAACAGGCAAAAACAGCTCGGTACTGCCTTGGCCTGTTTGAGTGACATCATAACAACAAAAATGCAAGAAAAGGACAAAGACCCTGTCCTTTTGAAACAACTGATGGACGCGTTAAAGTTAATGTGCGACACGTTCCACTCAGACTCAGTAAAAAGGCGCTACTTTGCCTTGTCGTCTTTAAAGAAAGACATTAATGACCATTTAATGCAGACAAAGATAGACAAGTACCTTTTCGGAGAGGCCCTAGCTGAAACCTTGAAGACTGCCAAAGCTGTGACAAAATCTAGTGCCGATATAAAAATCGCGTACGATAAAAATAGGAAGACCACTCAGCTTCAGCCATCAACTTCGCGTGGTTTAAACTGGAAGGCTCCCCCTTCGACTCGCAGGCAGTCGGGGCTGCAAAGGAGCCGCCAGCCTTTCTCGCCTGCTGGAGCGAGGGCGCCACCGCCGCCGCCGGCGAGCCGGCCACCGCCGCCGCCGCACGCCAGCTGGTCGAAGACATCGCGTTATCAGCCGCGACCGACCCGCCGGCAGTAAATGAGGTACAATACGCTGGTCGATTAGCGTCATTTGCAAGACAATGGTCTAACTTAACACAAGACAAAATTATTCTTTCCTGGATTGAAGGTTATAAGATACAATTTTTTACACAAGTCTCACAAGAAAATGTACCTTCTGTTCCTGCTTTGATACAAACTGAGATTAATGATTTTTACAAAATTATTGATAGTCTCACGACAATTGGCGCTATATCCGAATGCGCTCCGTGCGCCAATCAATTTATATCGAGTATTTTCCTTGTGCCTAAACCGAATGGCAAGAAACGGTTTATCTTGAATCTAAATAAACATATACAAACTGACCATTTCAAACCCGTTGTTGCGTTGCTCAGATTGGCTGGCTATATATCTACTATATATCTAGACGACCTGTGTCTAATTGGATATTCATACAACGATTGCTTAAACAATATTAATGTTTCAATTAAATTACTAACGGCCTTAGGTTTTATCATCAACTATGAAAAGAGTTGCTTACAACCTTCCATGAGATGCAAATTTTTGGGTTTTATTCTTGATTCCCAAAAATTTTTAATCGTTTTACCCGAGCATAAAAAACAACGCCTTATTAACGAGATTCACATATTTGTGAGATTAAAGCGTATCAAAATCAAAGATTTTGCAAAATTAGTCGGTTTCTTAATTTCAGTTTGCCCAGCCGTAGAATATGGCTGGCTCTATACCAAAGAATTAGAACGTTGTAAGTACCTCAGTTTACAAGGTCACGACGATTACAATCGTTACATGAGTATCCCCGATCACCTTCACGATGACCTACGATGGTGGCTACAAGCCTTAGTAAAACCGGAGAACCGTATCAAAGATGATACCTATTCGGTAGAAATATTCTCTGACGCCTCAACTACTGGGTGGGGTGCAGCGTGTGGCTCAGAGACGGCGTGTGGCCGGTGGTCGTTGTCAGAGCAAAAACAACATATAAATTACCTAGAACTTTTAGCCGCCTTTTTTGCACTTAAAGCTTTTGCAAGGGACTTCCACGATTGCCAAATACTTCTACGCGTTGATAACTCAGCTGCTATCAGTTATATCAATCGGATGGGTGGAATTCAATATCCACACCTAACCAAAGTAGCGAAGGATATTTGGCAATGGTGCGAGTCCCGAAAAATGTTTGTGTATGCGTATTACATTAGATCTGCAGACAATACCATAGCAGACAAAGAATCAACACGCAACCATCCAGATATAGAATGGTCCTTAACGGAAAATATGTTTTCCTATATACTTGAAAAGTTTGGCACACCATGCATTGATTTATTCGCCAGTCGTTTGAACAGGAAATGTATAAAATACATTGCTTGGCATAGAGATCCAGACGCTTTCGCAATAAACGCCTTCACAATTAGCTGGTCTAAGATGTATTTCTATGCATTTCCGCCTTTCCCAGCCATTCTAAAAACTTAAAAAAAATCATGAATGATCAAGCAAAAGGCATTGTAATTGTACCTTTATGGCCTACACAGCCTTGGGTCCCTTTGTTTAAAAACTTATTAATATCGGAATTAATTACTTTTAAATCAGACAGTTACAGTATAGTTTTTGATAATTCCAGCAACGGCAACATTCAAAACCATCTTACCCTGGCTGCAGGGATTTTATCAGGGGAGCCTTATCGCGAAGAAGCGTCCCGGAGTCGTCGAAACATATAATGCTCGCCTCTTTAGCCGACAGTTCTATCAGGCAATAAGATGTTTTTTATAAAAAATGGTTCAATTTCTGTGTTCAGAATTCCCTAGATTTTTATGCCACCTCGATTACCGATGTACTGAGGTTTTTTACAATGTTTTTTGATACCGGTATTAAATACAGTAGTTTGAATTGTTGTAGAGCAGCCCTATCCTTGATATTGGGACCTAGTGTCTCCAAAGATGAAAGAATAATAAGGTTTTTTAAAGGTGTGTTCCGTTTACGTCCACCCATGCCTAGATACAATATAACGTGGGATACCTCATGCGTTCTATCTCACTTAGCTACTTGCTACCCTAATGAAACATTAGTATTAGATCAACTAACAAAAAAATGTATAACCTTATTAGCTCTTGTTACGGCCCATAGGGCCCAAACCTTTTCCAAAATCAATATAAAGAACATTGAAATCAAACCTAACGAAATCACAATAAAAATACCTGACAAAATAAAAACATCAAAAAAAGGAACCAATCAACCCCTCTTGGTATTGCCTTACTTTTTACAGAAAAAAGAAATATGTCCGGCACAGACATTAGCTGACTACATTGATAAAACGTCATCGTTACGTAAAAGTGATACTTTATTTATCGGATGCAAAAAGCCCCATAAAGCGGTGAGCACACAGACGCTGTGTCGCTGGATAAAGAGTACGCTCCATGCGAGCGGCATCGACGTATCCATATTCTCGGCGCATAGCACGAGACATGCCTCTACATCTAAGGCCCACCAGCTAGGCGTTAATATTGACCTAATCAGAAAAACCGCTGGCTGGTGTAACAATTCAGACACGTTTTTCAAATTTTATCAGAGAAATATAACTAAATATGACCCGTCAGTCTTAGCAAGAACTATTATTAATAATATAGATGAATGAAAATGTGATCAAACTGTGTAATTGATATAAAACATCCATACCTACTATGTATACTATGTGTACCTACCTATAATATGAACATATAGTACACTCGGCCAACGTAATTGATTTACAGGCCACACATACGGGATATTGTCACTGTGTGTGTAAATGAACTAGTCGGTTGGTCGGTTATGAAGTTAAACTGTTTGTGTGCGTATGATATACCCACGTATACCAATTTTAATTGAATGAAGTCCAATATTTCAACCTTATAAATAAGGACCAGATAGCCGGTCGGTCGAAGCACTTGGCATAGATAAGCCTCGTGTCGTAAGATCAAACCCCGGCAGGTGTTATGGTTTTGGGTTTTTATTTTTCCTTTGTCCTATAAAACATTAATATTTTGTGTCAAATAAAATTACTTAAACAATAAAATAAAAAGGTAGTTAAATAAAACCAATAAAATAAATCAAAATATTTTATTAAATAACCTAGGCGTTGGAATCATCGATCACTAATAAAAGATGGAATGCGGAATCCTATTGTTCCTTATCGCTATTGGGTCATTAGTGAATGAGCCAGCTCGTTTCGACTATTATGTTTCTTACAAGAGTTGGCTTAGGGTTCAATTTGGCATGGGTTATAATATTAGCAAATAAAAAACTACGTGTAGCCAATACAATTATTTATATAACGCAAACTATTGTAAAAATATTATTATATCGCTATTGATACCTAACTTTTTTATGATTAGAACACTATTGGCAACTTCATTAAGAGTTTATAAGACAAGACAAAGTTTTCTTTTTATTGAATATGAATGGACGTAATTGTTTTTTCAATGTACCTATACAAATTTAAACAAAGTGGAATTGAAAGTGAAGTGAATCAACATGTTAGATAGTAAGAAATTAATTTAACTTCTAACTGAATAACAATAACATCACTTACACTTCAAAATATATACTGCAAATAACTGTCAACTACGGACTATACATAATAACTTAGGTGTTTATAAGAGAATCACGGCAACATGAACTAGCTTTAAAACCTAATTATATTAATAGTAATTCGGCTTCGTTTACAGTATTTTAACGCCATCCATAAACGACTTTAAACATTTCTCATCACTAAAATAAACACATTGTTCTCCCAATTAAAATGAATATAATAATATGACCTAGCGAATAGAATTTGTTTTTGCCGGTGAGCGTTGGACAGAAAAATCTTCCGTGGTGGCTTACTGCAACTTAAACCAGCTTCATGCCGGTCAGCAGGTGATATCGCACTGTTTGTAAGCACACATGTCATTATGTGTTGATGCAGTTATGCGGGTGGATAAAAACGGATTAGTCCCGTAAACAGCCTTGCCACGATGTCGTGGTAACGAGCCGAAGAATTCGCCTTCGGTTTTGGCCCACGTCGATGATGGTCTATTTCTTCAGAATACGCACTCCGATAGTTATTTATAATTATGTAACTTATGTACAACATAATTTTGGTATGTGATTAAACATAATATTGATTCTGATATTGAATTGAATCTGATAGTCACGCGTACGCGCACGGACGCGTACGGACGTGTTACGTATCGTGTGTGTCACTAAATCACAAATATTTATATTTTACTATTTGAAGTTTTAAATGGAAGTGAAGTGTAGCGGCTGTGATGCTGTTGTTAATGATTCAATGTTTATGGAGTGTTCGCGAGTAAAATGCAAGAAGAAATTCCATCTTACTTGTCTGGCCTTAACAACGGAAGATGCTAAAGCTTTCACGCCGGAATACAGGAGTCAGTGGATATGTCCCGAGTGCACATGCACAATGCCGAAAAGGGGTAATAAAGACACACCTGTTCGAGGAACTGCAGTCTCCAGCAAAACGTATTCACCGAGCAGCCATGTAAACACCGCCGAGAGAGGCAGTCGTCGGTATACAAGTGAAGTAATTGATACGGAGAGTCTACTTCTAGACGAGATAAGGGAGTTTCGATGGGAAGTGAAGTCTCATTTGGAGCAGCAGCGGAAAGATTATGTGTTATTAGAAAATAGATTTATCAACACAGAAAAAGAGTTAAAGGAATTAAAACAAATATTGGAGGTAGTACAGCAAAAGGCGCACAAAGTTGAGATACTAGAAGCAAGAATTAAAACGCTAATGGAAAAAAATGAGAGCCTAGAAGCCAGTATAAAGAAAAGTCAGGTAACAGTGTCAAATCAAACAGAGCAAGGCTCTAAAAGCTTGACACCGTCTTTTGCAAAAGCCGTCAAAGATAAGCAGAAGCAGGTAGTTGATAATAATGTACCAACGAAGGAATTTGTGGCCACGAAAGTGGCGAAAGTATTATCCAATGAGGAACAGATGCCAGTAGTAAATAGTGAGGGGAGGTCTGGCAATGATTTTATTCTGGAAAAGGAAGAACCACAAAGAGAAGGAAATTGGACTACTGTAACAAGGAAAAAAACCAGGCACTCCAACAGTGAAGTAAAAAAAGGCGGAAACACGAGTGCAATCGACATACAGGGAACGGAAAAGAAGAGATTTTTACACGTATGGCGTTTGCAGAAACAAACAACAGTAGAAAGTTTAGAAAAATATGTTAGGAAAATTTATGAAGAAGAAGTACAAATTAAAGTTGAAAAGATAAAACATAAAACGGAGAGGGATTATGCATCCTTTATCATCGGAGTGCCAGAGAGCAAATACGACAAGTTATGTCAGCCTGAAACCTGGGCAGTTAATATAGAATTTGCGGAATGGGTGTGGTTTCGTAGAGCAACCAGCAACCCTAGAAACCCTGAGTAACTCCGTTGAAATATTGTATCAAAATGTGCGCGGGCTTCGAACAAAGTTAGAGGAATTTTATACCAATATTTCAACGGCAAATGCAGACTTGTTTGCCATCACGGAAACGGGCTGCAATGACTCCATCCATGATGCAGAAATAATTCCATCTGGATTTACTATTTTGCGGTGTGACCGAGCAGATGGACGTAAACAAGGCGGCGCATGTCTCGTGGCCACACCGCGTTTTGAGTTGCGGCGAGTGTCACTACCCGATGACGTCAACGTGGACGATCATATGTTCGAACTGGTTTGTGCTACTGTTTACTTACGTAACAGATTTATGTTTTTACTTTGTGTCGTTTATATTCCGCCTGGTAGTAATGATAACGAGTACATGTTACTATTTAGCATCATTGAACAATTTTGTAATAAATATAGGGATATACTAGTTCTAGGTAATTTTAACTTGTATTCGTGTTCGGTAGCCATAAATAATTATTATGAATACTTTCATACTTTTTGTGAATTCACTCAGAGTAACGCAGTGGGAAATTGTAATGGTCGTCAGTTGGATTTGGTGTTGAGTACACTGGCGGAGGGAGGGAGTGTGAGCGTGCGCGCGGCGGAGGCGCCGCTCGTACCGGTAGACGCGTACCACCCGCCGCTCGAGATCTCAGTTAGTACACACACGCGCCGGCACCCCGGCTCAGCAGGCTCAGCGACACCTGACGATGACGCATGTGTACCAGACGGGTGGAACTTTAATAAAGCCGACTTTTTGTCCTTGTATTCATTAATAACAGCCGTAGACTGGACTCCGTTGTATGAAATGGACTTAGAAGTAGGTTTAAATCATTTTTATAATATTATTAATTCTATTATAGATGACTGTGTACCCAAAAAAAAGCGAAGTCGTGGAAACTCAAGGTACATTTATCCTGAGTGGTACACTGTTGAAATAATTCGCGACATAAGGTTGAAGGCTTCTCTGCATAAACAGTACAAGGCAAGCGGGTCAAGGGTCGATTACGAAGCATTTGCTCGGTGTAGAACCAACATTAAAAATAAGTTAGTAGTGGCACAGGAACGATACCGGAGCCGTGTTCAAGGGCAAATGCTGAGTGATCCCAAATCTTTTTGGAATTATGCTATGTCTAAAAGAGGTAGGAGAAGCCCGCAAGCGATCTTGAAAGACGGGGTGGCATTATCTGGGCAGCGGTCTGTGGAAGAGTTTGCGGCTTACTTTTATTCCGTGTATAGGCAAGAGCGACCGGAGTTGGATGTAGACGCGGCTATAGCCAGCGCGGGTAGCGGAAACGGAGCGGCGCGAGTGCACTTGCACCAATTACAGTTAGGAGACATGAGTCGTGCGCTTCTAGATCTTAAGCCGAAACGGTCCGCAGGGCCGGATGGCATTCCGCCTTACATATTTAGGGATTGTCGAGTAGCGCTGGCTAGGCCGCTACTTCATATTTATAACCAATGCCTCAAAGCTGCCGTGTTTCTGGAGAGGTGGAAAGTGACCCGCGTTGTTCCGGTTCCGAAATCAGGGTCAGCAGAATCGGTAAATGGGTACAGGCCAGTTGCGGTATTGTCTACGCCGGCAAAGGTGATGGAAACTGCTATATATAAGAGCATTTATCTTCAAGTTAGTGCACAGCTGTCAGACACTCAGCATGGGTTTCGACCGGGAAGAAGTACCACTAGTAATCTTCTCTGTCACATGGCTCATCTGGTGCCAACGGTAGATAGTGGGGGGTAGACTGATGCTGCTTACTTTGACTTTACAAAAGCATTCGATCTAGGCGATAATGACATTTTGCTTAAAAAGTTTGCAGGTATTGGTTTCACCCCACACTCTCTTAAGTTTTTCGTCAGTTATATGAGGGATAGGCGGCAATATGTGGAATATGCGGGACACGTGTCAGATCCATATTTCACTAGGTCTGGGGTGAGTCAAGGTAGTAATCTTGGCCCTTTGGGCTTTCTTCTGGTGGTAAACGACCTACCAGGAGTAGTCCTAGACGCTTCTTGTCTGTTGTTTGCGGACGACCTGAAACTATCCCTCGAGATAAAGAGCAGCGATGACTGTATCAGGTTACAAAGGGACATCGATAGGGTAGTGAGATGGGGCAAAGAAAATCTCTTGCAATTTAATAGCTCGAAGTGTGTGACCATCACTTTTTCTCGCGCGCACAATCCCATCTTACATACCTACTATATCGATGGTATGCCTATGAAACGAGTCACAGAAGTCAAGGACTTGGGAGTAGGATTTAACACCGGTTTGACTTTCATATCATGCGTAGCTGTAAAAGAGCGTATAGAAATTTAGATTTCATGCTTCGCACGGTCCGAGGTTTCACGAATGTTAAAGCTATTATAGCATTATATAATGCATTGGTGAGGAGCCAGTTAGAATGTAATGCAGTCATCTGGGCTCCGCATGAAGCTAAATATAGTCTCATGCTGGAGAGGGTGCAAAATAAATTTATTAGATATTTATATATGCGATATTACGGAGTCTATCCCTTTTACCCGTTAATGTATCCAACCTTATTTATTTTAGGTATGGTAGGGTACAACGAACTACGGGTTAGGAGGGATCTTGCACTCGCATCATATATATTTAAATTATTGAAAAGGAAGGTGCATAATGCAATTATTTTAGGCCAGGTGAGTCTGTGTGTTCCGGACAGGTACGTGTGGCGGCGACGGCAGCCACCACTGCTAGTGGAACCACGTTTTTTTTTTTTTTTTTTTTTTTTTTTTTCGGTTTGGCATCTCGCAGGTCAACCTAGGAGGTTGTCGGCTGCTTAACCGGACTTTCCTGTGGTGCCTTAAAAATTATTATTTTTAGGGCCTCCAGCCAGGGCATAAAAGCTTACAAACTAAGCGACTACACGCTAAGGGCACCCCCTGTGGGGTACGAGCCTCGGCTTAGGGCGTCGCTGGGAGAGGACAGCAAAGGGACAGGCTGGATCGGATTTCCATTATTTAGGGACGAATTTAAAACTACAGGCTCAGCGGCGCGGGCTGGCACGAGCAAGGGTCGGGGAGGGGACGTACGGGGTCGTCGCGGCGGGCCTCGGCGGCGAGGACGGAATGACGGCGGTCTGTGTCTGTGTTTCTTAACTGTACTGGTGGCCTTATTGCTCTCCTGGAGGAGAGTAATAGCATCGTCAGGGTCGGTCAGAGTATGTCTCGGTCGTCGAGTCTTACTAATACGGGAGGGAGTGTACCGGGCGGCCGATACGATTAACGGGTTAGAGTGCTTCTCAGCAGTGTCGAAGAAGCGCTTGGCGGAGCGTTTCATGAACTGCTGGATGGTAGGTATTTTTAGATCGAGATGGAGGTTCTCGTTGCGAAGGTAAAAAGGGGCTCCTGTGATTCTTCGCAAGAAACGGTTTTGGAGGGTCTGCATCCTATGGAGACGGTATGGTTTCGCGTGTGCGAATACAGCACAGGCGTACGTCATGATGGGACGAATGCACGCCGTGTAAATGCGCAATTTGCACTTGAGTGACAATTTGCTGCGTGCATTCAACATGAAGTAGAGCCTACCGAGAGCGAAAGCGGCGCGCGAACGCACCGTCTTTATGTGCTCTCCGAAAGTAAGATGGTGGTCCAGAATCACACCTAGGTATTTGGCTTGCTTCTCCCAAGGGATAGGCTTACCGAACATGGTTATCGGACTGGAGTGGAACCACGTGCTCGGACCAACCTTTTAAAGGAGGCGCCGCTGACGCGCGCACTCCGCACGCTCAACCTCATAGCGAGTGAGGCGGACTTATTCTGTTGTTCTCTGGGTGAATTCACATGGAATGCTTTGTTTGTAATTAGTTATAGGTTTTAGTTATAATTAACAATTAAATTAAGTATTAATTAAGCTGCATTTACCGCATTGGTTAGCTGTAATGGTAGATGTAAGTATGTTGATAAATAAATAAATAAATAAATATTGGCGTTGATATTTTCAGAATTATGTCTCTCAAAGTCTACATGTGTAAATAAGTAATAGATTTCTTATTTCAGATTACTAATCTCGAGAACGAAGCACGAGTATAATTGATGATTAAACGAACTTACTTGTATGTGAAGTTCAATCATAATTATACGAAGTGCTTCGTTCGAAGAGATTAGTAAGTCCCCCCCGCCCAACCCTAATCATTCCAAAAATATCAACGATGGACGTTGGTTACAAATACTCTGAACTAAATGACAAGCGGAGTTTTAAGGGCACGTCAAGCGCGTAATAAACAAAAAAAAAAAAAAAAAGACCCTCTTATCTCTCAAAATACAGTGCTATGTGGTGAATACTGGGTGATACTACATGTGAATAAGTAATAGATTTCTTATTTCAGATTACTAATCTCTTCGAACGAAGCACTTCGTATAATTATGATCGAACTTCACATACAAGTAAGTTCGTTTAATCATATAGTTCTCAAAGGTTTTTCCAGACGAAATCATTTTAAACACGTATCTAATTTAGAAGACAGCAACAGTAGAAATTCACATAAAAACAAAGAAGGTTCTAACCTGTCGCTCACAGAGGGTAAAGAGAATCGAGCACCCGGCCTTAATTTAGCTTTTTTTTACTTAAAGCCGTGAACCGTCTCCCCTAAAGTTCTCCCCCAGATGTTGGTACGACTGACTTCTCTTTAGTTTCGTTTAATTTCCTATCTCTCTTGTCGTGACGTTTATTACGAACTTGCTCACCCACACCAGCAACATCCAACCTACTTTTGTTCGCGGGCACTAATAACCATTTGGAATAAATTTTTATTCGAAGCTCTTCGCTGTCTACTTTCGGACTGTGCCGCCGCGACGCTTTATTGTTTTCGCATTCATTTACAGTCAACAGCTGCGGGTAACGCGGATTTCTAAGGAGTTTTTATCTGTGCCTTCAGTATTCTTTCTTTAGAAAGTGAGAGCTCCTATTAATATTAATTAAAAGTTTGAATAATTGAATAGATTCGGAATTGTCCCTCGTTGTTTGGTTTCCACTGGCAGTAAATCACGACTATAATTAAAACTCTAGAGTCACTTCATTATTCAGTGTTTGTAAATGACAGATATTTCCACCCTAAAATATGAACATCTAAATATTTCGCGTGGTATTAGGACATTTAGTTTATGAAAACATTATTAGAGATTGTAGCAACATTGTATAGTACAATTTACGAATATAAATAAATAATTGTAAGAGCAATCAACTAAATAATTCAAGCAACCTATAAACAACTCGGAAAGCGAGTCACGAAACGAAGGTACAATTAAGAGCTCGCAGTCGGCATATAAAACACGAAGACGCATTCTTTTTGCAGTGTTTCAGGTAATTACTAAAGCGAAAAAACGGCGGCACATAAAGTTCTTTATTGATTTACACAAACAAACATTAGGTCAATGTGTGTACTCGTTTGCGTATCTGTGTGCGTTCATGTTGCAGTTCAACTGCAAGTCCATGAGGAATTCGGCGTCATTTGTTTTTCTTAACGTACTGCGAATGGGTTTTACTATCGTCAATGAGACAAATTAAAAAAGGTAAATGTTCGTTTAAATGCGTGATGCTGCCAGTTTGCTTTTTTATGATGGCCATTATTCTTGATCAGATTTTATAAATTTCTTGCGATCTATAGCTGTGGTGTACATGTTGTGTCATTTCATTACTTAATAATATCTCCCTTACAACATAAATCATTTCAATTCTGCATACCTGTCTAGTTACAGAAATTTACTTTTTTTTATTAGGTACTGTAAAAAGCATATAACGATGTTTATTAGTACTTCCGACTTCGACGTAGAGTTTGCAATAATATATGATAATTACACCTCATAGTGAACTGTACAATTATTAAAGCATTAAAAAAATACATATTTTCTTTACTACGACATAACGACGTGTTTTATGTGCAGTTGTTAATAAATACTATTGATTTAAGGACTCAGTTCATTGTGGATTACTCCTCCATATGCGATGGTCCCACTCAGAGGTCAAAAGGAATCAAATACGCCGAATTTCGAGCAGAAAACCGCAGTGTGGTATGGTCCAAGTGTGTAATTTTTGCGATTTTTGGGTAAATATTTTTCTTATGCTAAAGTAAAAGTTACTAAGTACAAAGAATTAGCATTGCCACACAGCGTGGCACATGACATGACGTGACATAGCTACGAGCCCCAATATTTATAACCTCTACAAAAAAATCTAAGCATATAATTAAAAAAAAAACACGTGTTTTTGCTTAGCTTAAAGAAGCCCTTCTTTACAGGGTGTATGTCTTGTGTTCACTAAAAGTTGATTGGCTGTACAAAATACTGAGTAACATGACTTATCTTGTAAAACTCTTGATACTAAGATTTTGGTAAGTGCTTAAAAGTTTATAATATACTGAATAGTTATAGACAACCTAAACTATTTAGCCTAGAAGTACTGTCGTGAAATTAGATTTATTTAACAATTGACAGTAGGTATCACGTACCTCTTATTACCATATTAGGTAGGTTGGGTTTAGGTTTCCCAACTGTGTAGTCAGTGTACACTGCGTACTAACCAAGCTACACGTCCGTCTACGCACAACATGACCCAAATCAGTATCACAAAGCAAATTCATCAACATGATGCCTAGTCTATCGAGTATGAACTTGTTCCACACTGCCACATAACGTCTGGTGCCTGCAGGCATAGATCTACTGCTTTGCATTGCTGCCAATTAAAACTATAGATGGTAACATGTCGCCGACGAATGGCCCGACTCATACAGACACGCTCCGACGTTTTCTGCTGTCCGCATCCGAATTACGTACAGGCTGTTTTATTTATGTCATGGTACTTTTAAAACTATTGCATTTTTCGAGAAGGTTTTTGTTTATGATGTAGGTAAGTGTTTTATATTTTTGGAACTTTATTTGAGTACTGTTAAATGGGAAAGTATATAATAGTTTCTAGTTTTTATTACGATGTTGTAATGTTCAGATTTTTTATCGAAACCAATATATCCTAGCATTCTTAGACGAGTTTGAGCCGATTGGAATGGAAATACTAGGGCCATGGTTTCCGAGTGCTAATCTTGATATCGGGATGTCGCCAAGCGGCTGCGGTTGGTCGACTCTTCATGTGACCTAAGGGCTGGCCTATTCTTCGGCCAAAAAATCAGCATTCCCATGAAACGTGGCAATACTGCCAGCCGGTTCGACACAGGTCCTGTTGACAGCGATATGGCTTTGTGATGCCATTTGAGACCCCCCCCCCCCCCGAAACGTTTTTCAAGGCAACCTCTGGACTTCTGGTAAGCTAGTGGTAATGATGATTTATTTATTTATTTGAAACATGGCACGTCAACAATATAAACACAAATAATTATATTAACATTTATTTGAGTGGACTTAAGGCTAGTGTTTATACCTATTACAGACATGCACAACATTGACTAAATGTCAGTTACAAAATTGCATGCAAAAATATATATATTGAAATTGTATAAATAGAAAAAATATATATGTGGATTAAAATCAAAAATAATAATAATTAATCAATAATGTCGAGTATAACCAGTTTTAAAAATATTGTAAACAGTTCGAAATACTTTCAAAAAGGTCATAAAAAATATTTTAATACAAAACAATGAAATAAATAATAATTAAATCTTACAAAATAAAAGGTTGGCAATTAATAAATAAATCAAAATAAAATTATACAAAATTAATATCACAAGTAGTAAAAAGAAAATCAGAATTAAAATAAAAATAAAAATGAAAATCAGAATTTAAATTAAATAGACAATTATACAAGCAAAAGAAAAACAAAAACAAAATCAATCGGCAAAATAAGTACAAATTACAGGTCACAGCTATGCTTTTTGTTAGTTTCTAATAACTTTCGTCTAAACTGTGTGGGGTGGTCGTGAAAAATGTCTAGGTTCATTAGATTGCACCAGTCGTTATATGTTGAAGGCAGCCTTGCGATTGGAGAGTTTAACCCGAGATTGGTTTTATATCGGGGGATACTAAAAATGTTAAGGCTTTTCCTACGGGCACTTAGCTTTGGAACACATATCCCAATGCGCCCCAATACCACGTCACACGACGTAGAACCACGCATAACTTTCTGCAGAAACAGTAAGTCCAACACGCGTCTGCGATGCCGTAGGGTGCACAGTCCGAAGAGAGATAGTCTTTCCTCGTACGAACAGCCTGTGCCGATGCCAGGGGTAACAAATGCTAGGTGTCTCGTGAATGATCTCTGAAGGGACTCAATACGATCAGAGTGCACAGCATAATTTGGATTCCAGACAACACTACCGAACTCAAGCACACTCCGCACTAAGGCATTAAATAATGTTATCTTAGTGGCAATAAGCCTGAACTCCCTAGTGTTGCGTTTGATAAATCCCAACATTTTAGCACCCTTCTTTACCATGCTGCTGTAGTGTGGGATGAAACTTAGTTTGGAATCGAGAATCACACCCAAGTCCCTAACCTCTGTCACAACAACGATTTCCTCGTTGTTTACTTGGAAACCTGTCTCAAGCACCTTTCTCTTTCGTGTAAAACGAATATGTTGGCATTTTGAGGCGTTAAGCTTCATTTTATTGGCGTAACACCATGCATGAACTCGGTCCAGATCAGCTTGTATCAAGTCTGCATCTGCTGTTGAGTCAATTTGTCGCGAAATTTTCATATCATCGGCAAAAAGAGAGCATTGGCAGTGGTGGATCTGATGGACTATATCGTTAATAAAGAGCAGAAATAGTATTGGGCCTAAATGGGATACTTGAGGTACTCCGGATGTAGCAATATATCTTTCTGATTTATGACCACCAAGAACTACCATTTGTTCACGATTTTCAAGATATGATTCAAACCAGCTCAGCATTGGATCGCAAATACCGAATTGACTTTGTAGCTTACTAATAAGTAGTTTGTGGTCTACGCAGTCAAAAGCGCTGGCGAAATCAGTGTAGACTGAATCGATTTGCTGGTTTTTGTCGATTGCGTCCATAATAGGCGTTATGTGCGAGACGAGATTAGTTAGGACTGATTTATTTTCCTGAAAACCGTGCTGTCTTTCTGATATCTGTGACCTAGTGTGTCTTGTTAATACCGGGCAGACCATGGATTCAAATATTTTGGAAAAACATGACAATATTGAAATAGGTCTGTAGTTTGTCACATTATCGTTGTCTCCCTTCTTTAGAATCGGAACTATTCGCGCCCGTTTCCACTCACTAGGAAAGGTCCCGCTTGTAAGAGATTTGTTAAAAATCTCTTTCAATGGATATGACAGAAGGGAAGCACATCTTTTGATGAAAAGTAGAGGTATCCCATCGGGCCCAGCTCCTTTATTAGGATCCAACCTCTTCAATTTTATGAGAATGTCGTTCTCAGTTAAACTTAACAAGGATAATTTGTTGTTGCATTGGCAATTGGACGCGCTAGGGCAATAGGAAGAAGGTGTGGAGTTTGGGTTGGAGTAAACGGAACCGAAATGAGATGCAAACAAATTAGCTATGTCTGGACCGCTCGACGAATGGTGTTCATTGTTATTGTGCATTACTGGAGGAATGGTGTTAGCTAACGACTTTTTATTTTTTATAAAATTCCAGAACGCTTTAGGATTCTTTTTCAGACTGTGCTCCACAGTACCAATGTAGGTAGTGTAGCAATTACGCAGGACATTGTCACATTGTTGTCTAACTGTTTCATATTCGAGCTTATCCCTCGGATTGTTGTACTTGCGATATTTGTGCCGCAATTTATCCTTTTCTTTAAGAAGACGAATTAGATTACGTGTGAACCAAATCGGATGTTGATTGCTGCGAGCTTTGCGTTTGGGTACGTGTTCGCTGATGACAGAATTTAATATGCGGTAGAAGTTTGACACCATTTGATTTACGTCCGTGGAACCATCGAAACATTCAGACCACTTCACACTTTTCAGTTCAGAAAAAATTGCGTTGTAGTTGGCTTTGAAAAAGTTGTAGTCCGTGCGTGGCACGCATTTAAATGACGACTGAGGTGTGACATCTAATGTAACTTCAAGCGGAGGATGATAGAGATCAACCCTGCTAATGGAGTCTGCTTTAGAAACTGTACAGTTTTCATTTGTTAAAATCAGGTCTAATATTCTATCCACGTGGTTAGTTATCGAGTTTCTTTGTTGTAACCCCGAAAGAGCTATGACATCTGTTAGTGCAAAACCTAAACGACTATTGCTGTTATCTGTACCCGAGCTTGTATTGATGTGAGGAATCATGTATGGCAAGTTACAATCTTTGGTCCAATTAATGAACCCTAAGTGGAAATCGCCAACAATCACAATATCGTCTACGCAATCGGCCACTTTGTTTACACTGTCTAAAAATTTATTTAGAACTTCGAGTTTAGCTGGAGGAGGCAAGTAAACTACGCATATGGCAATTTTCTTATGTTTATTGTTTGTTGCAACGTCTAACGTAACCCAGATGTCTTCACAATCGCTTTCCCATGTATACATTCGTCGTGAAGGGATTCATTTGGATACGCCTATTAAGACACCTCCTCCATCCGTTTTTGAAGTTCGTGAAAGATCGCGATCCCTACGGTAGATTATGTATCGGTTATCTGCAATCTCGCTGTCAGAGATATTTGAGTTAAGCCAAGTCTCAGTCAGTGCTAAAACAGAGTGGTTATATTGTAGGACATTAGTGTACATTTTGAGAGTCTTAGTGCGTATACCTCGTAAAATTTGATAATAAATATTGAGAGAATTGAATTTTGAGTCATAACTAATATAATCGTTGCTAGGGTTTGACAAGGTTTACTAATGTTTGCCATAATTTAAAATGCCATAATTTTATATGCCATACTTTTATTTGCCATAATTTCATTAGAAATAATGCTTCAGTTGCTATAATCGTTAAATGACATAAAATCATTTTCACTAATTTCATTGGTCATAATCGGTCAAGTGTCATAATAATGTTAATCCATAAATTTATTTGCTATAATTTTTATTTTCAATAATTTCGTTTTCCATAACATTTATTCACCATTACCCATGTACCCATGTACCCCACAACAATGCTAGTTCAGTACAATCGCCTGCAATGTTGATGTTATGATCATGATAACAGACACAGATTTTTTAATTACAAGGAAACCTAAAATAAACCTTCTCTATCCATTTGCATAACATTTTAAGACCTAATATAACTTAGCATACATTTGTTTCTTCCTAATTATATTTTCGCAATAACATTATTTACGTATAACAGCTTACGCATAATTTTTCTAATCATAATAATGATTAGGCTTAACACACAACACAACACAACTGCGCCGGCCAGCCTCAGCCACGGTGGCGAGCGTTAAAACCACCTGCTCCTCGGCTCGCGGGCCGCCTCACCCCTCCGCGCCTACGCGGGCTTAGATTACACTTTAGGGGTAGGGCAGAAAAGACTACGTGGAGTCGGTTTTGCAGCGATTCGTTTCTGTCACTAACTTTTGTAGCACAACTTATTGTTTTTTTAAGACAATACTTTAGCGTGGCACAATAGATTTGCACATTATGCCTAGTAACATTATGCGAATTTAATTTATGCCAAAACAAATGTCGAAATATTATTTTTGACATTAATTTTTGTACAAAACAATAAACGTTTCTAAATTTCATTAAATGTTGCTTATGTCAAATAACGATTATGTAATGTGTTACTTATAGAAACTAATGATTATAACATATGTTATTATGGCAACTAATTTTATGGCAAATGAAAGTTATGACTAATAAGTTAATATGACAAACGTTATTAGTATAAATGATAATAGTGCAAGTAAATATTATGACGGGGGACGATTATGGAAAACAATAATAGTACAAATGATTTTATGGAAAACAAGACAATACCGTTTGACAATACTATTAAATAAAATACTACTTAAGTAAAGCTAGACTATCAAAGCTGCGGATTTGTATTCCTTGGGTTGATTCGTTCTTCTTGGCATATATCCGACCATCCCGTACCCAGACAAACTTGTATTGAGCTTCCTTAGCCTTCTGCCTTGCGGCAGCGTGTAGATGTTTGTTATGAGGGCTCAGGTGTTCGGACACAAAAACAGGTTCACGCTTACCTCCTAGCCCGAGGTGTTGAGTAGAAAGTTGGTCGTCCTTATGGTTTTTATTAAATTTGGTAACTGCAGCCAGAAGGTTGTCGCGGGTTGCTCGTTTGCATAGTTTCACAACAACTGTTCTAGGGCGATCGTTGTCTTTGTTCAGCTTGGCGACTCTGGTAGCGTGTTGTATGTCATCGCTAGTATTTGGGCATTTTACTTTGTTTCCGAGTTGAAGGATAACATTCGGAAGGTTCTCGGCTCGGTGTTCAGGTATCCCATTGATCTCGACGTTAGTCTCCCGCATATTCTGTTCAACTGAGTTCAATCTTTCCGTTAAATTGTTGACCGTTGAGTGTAAGACTGTATTTTCCTTTTCTAACTTTTCAATGATTGATGTCTTTTCCTCAAGTTTGCTTCGGCTATCTTCTCGTTTATATTTTTAAGGTGATCTGTGACTAGTTTCGTGATCGCAGCATTAAATGCGGATTTAATTTCATCCCTTATTGTATCCCGTAAAACTTCTAAGGACAGGCCATTCTCGTCTGTCGTGTCACCAGAAAGCCTACGCTTAGACCTCTTGCAGCTGCGAAATGTGATGCTGCCGATATCTTTTTGATCCGTATGATGATGTTGATAAATGTCTTTTCCATGTTACAATAGAAAAATTATAAAAAATCGCATTAGCATCGTTTTGTTTTTCAATATCATAGAGAGGATGTTTACTGAAAATCCAACAAATTGAATTAAGGCATACCGCATTCTCGTCACAGCTAATCAATGAAGACTAATCTCTGTTAATTTTCGCCTAACCTCATACCAACTAAATAAGAAAAAATCTTAATAAAATGCTAATTTTATCATTACTTAGCATTATTAAATTATGCTTGCCTCTTTTCTTTTTGGTATCATAAAACGTAAATCCAACAAAGATTCTGTGGGCTTTTACTTAACTTTTACGACAATGCCTGAGTTTAACGGGTAGGTTTAATTACATTTATACTGTTCTGGGTAATTTCATGCTTCGCTTTCACATTTTGCTTACATTGTTTTAAGTTGATATTGAGTGTTCGCGTAAAAGATATGGCCACTTCACTTCTGTTCGCCTTAATTTGGACACTCCTTGGTATGAATACAAAGTTACGATTTAGAATAGTGTAAGTCGACGTTGATTTGATGTAGAGTAATCTCAAAGTTCAGCTATTACTTTATTTTGTAGCATATCCGTGTCGCAAAGATTTTAGTTTGTATTAAGGTGATGTTTTCTACTTTTCATACGTTCTTTAAATAAATTATGATTTATTACAAGCTTTTTTTTTAAGTTATTTCGTAAACACCTTGTAGATATACGTATTGATCAATAGCACCTATACATCTAAGCTTTAAGCTACTTTCGCAGCAATGCATTGATAAGATGACACAGTCTGTCTGTCTGTCTGTCAAGACCCTTTATCTCAGGTAGGGGTATCAAGTTGAAATTAAAATCCGCGGTCCACGGTCCCTTGAAGCTGTTAAAAATCAAACTTCTTAGTTAACGTGAAAAACAGATACGGCCGTTTATATCGCAAAAAACGTACATTTCGACACTTTCAAGGGAATCAAAATTTATAGGGTACTTTCTGTTGACCTAGAACTATGAAATTTGTCAAGTAATATCATCTTGTACTATAAATACAGGGTCAAGTCTGAAAACTATACATTTGTAATTAAATAATAAAAAATAATATATTATTTATTTATAACGAGCTTTTTTCCGTGATTTGGTCCGTGTGAATGTCGGTTATCGCAGATGCAGAAGTCCCGGATTAAAAATGACCCTATGTGCTTTCCCAGGGTTCAAGCTATTTTCGTACTATATTTAATCAAAATCGGTTCAGCCGCTTCATCGTGGAAGCAGACAGAGTTACTTTCTCATTTATAATATTAGTATAGTATGGATACCTACAAATTTGTACGGATCCCTCGGTGAATGAGCATTTTTATTAGCATATACATTAGAAGAACCTACCAGTAACTTCCCTTAAAAAAATACACTAGTTTTGTTTAGAAACACTCTGTTTTTGTTTACCGAGGGTTCCGACTGGTGGGGAGACGATTTGTGACACTAAAACAAATGACGCGCGCCCCATGCTCGATTGACGACGTGACATGACCAAAACTGCAGTGACCTATGACAGTAACTAACTGGCCAATAAATGTTCTAGTCGTGTATTTATTGGATAGTAATAGGTACTGTTTATGAAATTTTGTTATGTTATAGTTTTGTTCGTAAATTGAGATTTTTGCTTAATGCTTGTCAAGAGACTAAGGCAAAAATTACGTAATTTTTAATACTATGAATAAATAATAAAATTGTGTGTATAAATGTGTCGTCAACGATGCATTTAATGATAACCAATAAACATAGCAGTGATTGGTCTCTCCGCGGACAAAACAAAAATGCCGTAGTTACAGAAATTCGGTAACAAGTATTATTTTGCGTCAACTATGAATAGTCTAAAATATTCGTACTTAGTACGAGATAGCGTTGAGTGGAACAGCTGTTGTACATCCCACGCTAGTGGTAAGAAACAACTAAGATGTTATGGGTAATAATAGGTTTACGCCTTGAGGCTACGCGCCAAAACCCACCCCAATTTATACATTACCTGCTGTGATTTTACTGTTAACAAAGTAAAATATCCACGTTTTTTAAACAATTGTAGTGCAGCTTACCCTTAAGTGAAAACGAGCGAAAAGATAAAGAGAATAATTCTCTTTTCAAATTAAAACCACAAATAAAAAAAAGAATTTATTTTTCAGTTAATATATTTAGTGACGAGAAACGTTTTATCATTTGGGCCAGAAACGTCATTGTCTGATAACATGCTTTAGTACGGAAGGAGTAATGTTCTCGAGGAAATGAAGGACGAAATCTTTGAGGACAGCTCCCCAGGGTAGGCAGCCGCGATGATTAACGTCCTTTACACGAGTTACTGTTGTCTGTCGCACAATAACAACTAAATAGACTCACTTTCTTATTTGTTGTGAACGTCTAAGCAAGTTAATTAACAGAGATTAGGAGCAATGTGTGTTTTTACACGATGACTGTCGGCTGGAATGAAGGTGATATACGAATAGAATGTCTGACGACGTAAATAATTATGCTTAATTTGGAAACCTAGAGAAAGCTTTGTGTCTTTATGGTTGTATCATTTGTATTTTTAGCATATGGTTTCTGTTACTAAAAGCAGAACGATCTTTTTAGTTTTTTTCAGATTATCTAGTTTCTAAAACAGAAAGTTCTCCAATAAAAGATAGATGATTTTTCCAAGATACGTAGCTATTTACAAAAAAATAAAGTAGATATAAAATAAACTGTAATTTTATTCGGTTTTCCTTTTATACTCTCTCTCTCTCTCTCTCTCTCTTACTCTGTTACCTAGGTATTTGATACGAACAAAGGCTGAACATAAACCAATTTGAATACATTTAGCAGCGAAATAGACAATTTAGTATCACTAACACCACTTTTGTCGATGTATATCACAACAAGAATAAACTGCTATTATGGTTCAAAGAGAAACAAAAATAAATCACTGTCAAACTTCAAAACGAAGAGATAAAGAGGCATCTAAAAACAATAGAAGATCTCATTTCAACCCCAAATACGTTTCCGATATTCAATAAAATGCCTCAAACGGGATCACATAAAAGTCCTATGGATATAACGTCGCATATAAACGGTTAAATATCAATATGCAAACAGGTTTCTAAGCAAGAAGTCAATATATCGCTTTATTTGAACTATCTGTGGTCGTTGATCACATAATTTTATTTCTATTTTATGGCAATGGTATTGATTACAAAACTTTTATTACTATTGCATATCGTTATAGAATTCTTACTGATAATATCTGTATATCTAGTAATACTCGGAATTTTCCCAGGAACTGTTTTTATTAAAGTACATTTTTTTAAATATTTATTTCTGTATTTCGGTTTTTATATTTATGCAACATCGCGTACGTGTCTATACTGTTTATTGTATTAGATTATGCGCAGTGTATAAAAACAGATTATATTTACAAAAGAGTTTTTGCGTCGCAAAAACTTGTGTTGACTTCCATAATATTCGTATTTAGCATTTCATCATATTCGAATAATAATACATCTGTATCCATAATTCTATTTTCGAAAATCCTTCGCTCGATCGCATCCGTTTCAGGTCTGGTCGTACACAAAAGGAAAAAATCTTTGTTAATCCCAAATCCTCGATGTGAAAACATCTGTTTACTCCAAAGCGAAGCTATAAAATAGAAAATGTGAGGTGAATTTTTCATCGACTATAAACTCTATGGCATTTAGGTAACTCGTTTTACATTATGTAAAGGTATATTTCGTAGACAATTTTTATAAATAGTAGTTAGATTTCTACTTAGCACTATAGTAGGTAAGTTAAGTGTTTACTGTGGGGTCGGGCTGCCGATATTGAATCCATTTTTATCTTACAAAAAAGAGCTGTTAGAGCCATTTATAATCTACGTCGCCGCGATTCTCTTAGGGAACTATTTAAAAATATTAATATAATGACAGTGCCTTGCCAATTTATCTATGAAAATATTATGTACAGTCGGTGATAGCTATTATCTGACCCACTAAAAGTTAGACGAATTTTAACCTTATGCAGTTAGCAGTAGATAAATGTTATTTGATACGTACGAACTAGAACGACTTGTTCAAGGTAGGCATATATTAAAGAATATAGTTATGCCAATTTAATCTTTAACACGTAACGATAAGGTAGATAATATATAGTGACTACTGTTTTGTCACATGATGTAGTTGTTAATTTCAACAATTTTAATTAAGTCTGTTTGGTCTAGTGGTTGAACCAGTGAAAACAAATGAGTCTATTTGGTTGCGAGTTCGAAACTAACCTTTTACTTTTTGTAGTTTTTCAATATTCATTTATGTTTTTTGAATTGAAAATACTATTTCTATTAGATTAAGAAAAGTAGATTTAAATTAATAATATATAAATACAAATAACCACAAAAAATAAAAACAATAATGATAATGATAAAGATTTTATTCAAAATAAATAAAAAATAATTACTTACAACATTTTAAAAGAAGTTAGAATAATAAACTACTTATGCTATGCGTGAATTTTCTGTTTAAGTTGCTAACGCGACAACAAAACAGTTTTTCGTTTTAATAGTGCCCATAAAATACCCATTTTTATTATTTTTTAAGTAGGTAAGTAGTTACATGCTTTACAAAGTGTTGAATGTAGTGAATCAACATGTTGTAATATGTTTAGAAATATACCTATAATATTTCTATTTTATAACAATAACATCACCACATTAACTTACTGTCATACATACCTACCTACTTATAAAATATTAGTGAAAACAGCACTAAATACTTTGATGTATTACATACTTTTTAGATTTTTTTAAAGTATTTTTAGTTTTAAATATTATGATCGTTATAAGAACCTGCATCATTGTATGAAACACTGCCTTAGAAATTATGATAACAACAGATTATTTAACACACACACTGACGTAAGTATTGTTGACTGCAGGCGGTGATGCTGTCTTAATAGCGAAGTGGAGCACCATCTTTTTCTATAATTTGTTGCAAGCGGCTTCGCATACTGCACACCATGTTCCAGCAAGTATCACTTCCTCTCATGAGTTCCCACGTTGAAGTCACAAGTTGCGCCAAATTTTCTTTTATCCTGACTTCTGATGAATCTCAGTTTAAAATCATTTGACCCCACAAGTTTTCTATTGGATTCAGATCAGGACTTTTAGATGGCCAACTTATTGTTTTGATACCTTCTTGACTGGTTAGCCAATTTTGCACCACAGCATCTCTGCACGAAGTAAATATCCGTGTTTGGCTAAGCAACACGCACAGTCGGCAACATTACATCACGTAACATTTCCAAATATTAGCGACTATTAAATCGGCCTCCAATTTCCACAAGTTCTTAGTCGTTGGTCCTGGAGGATCCTTTTGAACATTTCCTGTTTCTTTAAAACGCCTTAACCACAATCTCACAGTATTTTCTGAAACAAAGAAATTAAACGGTGTTACCTTTCGTTTAAGTATATAAAAAAAATGTTTGTTTACGTCACGGCACAAGGAATAGCTAGATATAAAAACGTGGTTTAAAATTAGAAAAATACACTTACTGCTATATTAAGTCTCCTTGCAATCTCTCTGATGCCAATATTCTCCTCGTGCAAATACATTATTTTGTGTTTTAAATAATCACTCAATTGAGACATGTTAATAAAGCTACAAAGATTATATTTAAAAATTTGAAAAAGGCGTGGGCTATTCGCAATTTAGAAAGGCAACATAGATAATGTTCGCGCGTAGTCATTGCAATTGTGCGTAGACTGGCTTTAGTTATAGTCACGGTATTTTTTTATTTTCCTACCCATATCCTTAGTAAGATTTGAATACCAGTTTTACAATGAATACGCATTTGTCTTTCAACTACCCACTTTTTACAAGTTAGGTTAAAATGACACAATACTGTGATAAACTTTAAGTCTTACCGCATAAAAATCAAAATTGCGTAACAAGTTATAAATATCCTAACGCTAACGTTTTAAAGATCAATTTTGCGTGTCTGTTTTATTATTGTATTTGTTTATCGAGTAGCGCTAGTCAGATGAACTCATACAAATTGAATAACCCTTATTGTTACAGACAGAGGGTTTAAACTCGTTTGTTTTTAGGGTGGGTCAGGTAACAGCTATCACCCACTGTACGTAAGAAAAAAACCTACATTTATTTAATAAAGTTAGTGATAGACATAATTTTAATACTAGAAACAAAGATAAAATAGCTCAATCATATTTTAGATTGTCGAAAGTTCATAAATCTTTTATGGGGTTCTGTGTTAAGTGTTATAACAAAATTCCTAGTGATATATTGCAACTAAATGAAAGAAAATTTAAAACATATATTAAAAGTACACTCTGTAAACAAGCATATTACAGTTTAGAGGATTATATCCATGATAAGAATGCTTGGAAACATGCTGGTTCGGGCTCCATAGGACAATCTACAGTCTAGACAAAATCAAACTGATTGCTAATTAAAACTACTTAATTTACACTTAGTATATACATTATATTTAATTCTTGCTTTGGTTCACACACTGGTTCATAGGTTCATAGTTTGTTGAAATGTATGGAGTGGTTGTCTACTTTTACAATAATTGTAAATAATAATATGTGAACACTATGTATCTATGTATACAACTGAGCTGTCATTCTTTATCTTGTAATACTTTGTACATACTTCAATATAGTGTTTTTATGCAAGGTCCATCGTATTCACGAATAGTTATATAACTGTAAACTGTAAATGCAAAATATTGCACACATTTATTTTTAAAACAGTAAGTATGGAGTTTCTTGCCCATTCTTCTCCATACGAAACTACCTTTTGGAATGGGCAACTAGAATCAACTTTATATTTTTTTATTATGACGTTCAAAAGTGCCTTTTTAATGGTCTAATTGAAATAAATGATTTGACTTTGACTTTGAATTCTTTATAAAATACTCCAATTAATGATTTTAGTTTTAAATAACTAGAGTTCGGTTTTAAGAGCTAGAATCTAAAATAAGTTTCGTACCTATATGAAATGAAGAATAATTTGTAGTACCCCTAGGTTGATGACCCTGATATTAACCACACACAATAGCCGACAAACAATAAATTGTTTTGTAGGTACAACCTTTTATCAGAAATGCTTTTATTAGGTCATTTAACATTCGGCTGCCATATTAGTATCCATTAGTTTCATTATTGATAGGTCAAAATATATATTATTGTATATAAAATTATATGGACTTGTAGCTGTTAAGTCAAAGTTCCATTGTAATTATGTTGTTATACTACCTTTGACTTTACCTTTTGGTATACAAAACTCAACAAGAATAATGTAACTAGGATTTTGTAAAAACTTCATTAAAAATAGTGTCCGTGGAGTTTCTTGCTCGTTCTTCTCCATTAAGATCTACCCATGTTTTGGAACCAGCCAACCTTCCACTTTCTGACTAACTAATCGACTCCTCGACAGTTGAAAAGTGTCTGTAATTAGTTTAATTGAAAAAAATGCTTTTACTTTAATTTTAACAACAATTCTTGGCTAGCTTTAGGGCGGACCCATTGTATAGGTATGTACATTAGTATAACTAGCTTTGGGTCGAGCCCAATATTTAGTATTACATTATTTTGTAATTTAACCTCGTAAAATAACAACAGATAATAAAACAAAAACTCATAGTTCAAGAGAGCACTTAAGTATACAAATCATATAAGTTTTCGCTCTAAAATTCCCAGTGACATAGAGAGAGTTTATTTTGTCTAAGAAAATGATAAGAGCGTAGGCAGGTACTGAATACCTACATAGCATCAGAAATTAAATAAAAGAGAAGACATGTCTAGGTGCCTGTGCTAGCTTAGGTGAGTGCCTAAGCTAATATAAGCACCTGCGCATGTTTTAAAAAAAAGGATAGAAAGGAAGTCCTTTTAAAATGTCACTTCATATTTTTTATTTTCGTGGGTTTTATGTTTATAAATTATATTTACGATTTTTGAAAAACTTTGACACTATTATTAAGTCTCCCATAGAAAAGAATATAAAATTAGATAAAATACAAATTCAAATAAATACTGGTATAGTTTTAGTTAAGGCTTCCCTGACCAAATAACTTTGACCATACATTTTCTCTTTGCCGCAGAATCGAAATTCGCACAATTTTTTGGGTATTTTTTTTATAAAAAATGGGAAACGAGCTTGAAATAAAGTAAAACGTGAATTATAAAGATTTTTAAGTTACCTATCTATTAGTGTAAGCCTTAAATTAATAGCACGTCAAC
The DNA here is from genome assembly GCA_947361185.1 of Charanyca ferruginea. NCBI lineage: Eukaryota > Metazoa > Arthropoda > Insecta > Lepidoptera > Noctuidae > Charanyca > Charanyca ferruginea. Next base: position 30,551,828 of record OX376056.1, read on the forward strand.
TTTAGCAAAAGATACATGTTTTCAATTAATTTAGTCATTTTTTTACAGGGAGATTTAGGTGTATATAGGTACATTAAAAAAAATAAGAACGTGGAATGTGATGATAGGATAATGAACATTAATAATATGCTTTTAGATATAATTTGTTTCTCTTACTTAATGAGTTAATAGCCCCTGAATAACTAAGAAAAACGCACTTTTGGTCGGGGTAGCGCCTTAAAGCCCCTTTAGCGACTACGAGTGTGGCAAGTTCTCCCTAGTCAGTGGTTGCAACTACATAGTATACATGTGTAGGCCAGTATGATACAATTATAGCGTAGACCAGGTCAGCATAGCAAATAAGGTTAATATACGAAAAGGTATAATAATAACGTACAATTCCTGATACACGATATTTTCCTGTTTCATGTAATATTATCACGTTGTTAGTGAAGACTTATGAAATGTACTTTGGATGAATTTATTTTTTGTGTCTCGTATTCGTGAAATAGGATATAATAGTATTATTATGAACGCTGAGCGTCTTATGTTTGTTCGAGTAGACGATGCCTACGTGATACTTCTAAAGAGATTTAGAACGATTTTTTCCTTTTCGTATTTATTTTTCTTTATTGCTTTTACTGAGTGTTCTAATATGTACAATGGGTTTAGCTTTCTAGACTGTATTGTCCCGATTACCTACATTGACTTATATACAACTGGCCTCAAATATTTTTCAAAATACGTCAAAATTTTTCGATGTACATTTTTTGTTCTTACATTGCGATACTACTTCATGTATATCTTATTAAGGTGTCCAAAAGTTAGTAGGCATAACACGTTGACTCAATGAGTACAATTCAGCTTAAAATACCTATGCATTTCGTGATCAAGTGTTTAAACCGTTGATCAATCAGTCCGGACGTTGTTGACTCTAAAACTGTTCTCTCTGCAAAACTGACTACGATAATAGGGGCGAATTTTGTTAATATTTACGATCACGTAAATCAATAGCGGTCTCTGTCCACATTAGGCGATTTATTCGATTTGTGGTTTACCCTCGCAGGGTCACAAGGGGGTACTCTGGCAACTCTTAACGTATTCTAGACAACGCCACCTGCCCGTTCAATATCATTCGCAGTGTGGCCGTCTGTGTGGAAAAAGGAGCCGATTACTACCCTTGTTTACGCACAAAATAAAGTTTTCTTCATTGGCTCAGAGATAAAGCAGCGCAGAGATTAAATTCGGGTCGTGTTTGCAGTGAGACCCGCGCGCCCCATGTAAACGACCCTAGGTAAGGAGACAAAATATCATTTGGCATAGCGTAATGGCCTCCAAAGAAAGGTTACTTTACGACTTCTTATTTGGCGTCTTGTAATGAGTTTCGTAACGAGAGGGGCGCTGCAAAAGCTAGCCGCTTTGATTTTTAAATGATTTTAAATGTAAGCAACGATTTTAATGTTTATTTTTAAGCTTTGCACACAGTTGTAAGGCACCCCTCCTGCTGCTAAAAGTTGAATACTAATAGGTCCCCATAAATGGGACAAATAATAATTTCGTTAATTAAATTTTTCCCCATTTTTTTCGAACCAACATCAACAAATACAGTTAGGGACAAAAAAAGGTAAATAGAATTTTACAACAACGTGCAACGTGACTGTATTAATACAAAGCGGTGCCCTACATAACTCTAGAGGAGTGTAGGTAGAAGCTAAACACTTTGTTGCTCAGTTTATGCCAGCCAAGTAGGCATGTGACAGTGGAAAGGAGTGCAAAGCTCTTTACTCTGTAGAACCAGTTCGAAATGCTCCAGTAATCCTGTCACTTTGAATTTGGTTTCAAGTCGGGACCCACGTTACCTACTTTTACGTTACGAAATACTTTGTCGTGTTTATGGAAAAGTCAACGGCAAAGGACTCTTTTGTTCGCTTCAAAATTTTATGTATTCATTAGTTTGCCTAAATATAAATATGTGAGGTTTTTGGGAGAGATAATACTTTAGAAAATGTATCAAGTTGGTATTCGGTACCTACGTTGCTTTTGTTCAAACGTTAAATTTTATTTTCCATTTTGTTTCACGTTACTATTTTAGAAAAATAATCATGATTTTCTTATCGAGTTATACACACAGTAAGAATAGAAGCAAACATTTAAATGAAAATAGTGATAGTAATCCAAAAGGATACGAGAACAAAAACGAAACTAAAAAACCACCAGGCATCTGGCACAAACAACAAAACAGCACATGATATTCCATTTTTAAAATTAAATAACGGACAAACAGCGAAAAATCTAAAAGCTCGCATCAAAACACAACACCGCTCTCACGATATGATCCCACGTCTCTCTAGGGACCTCGACCCTAATTGGACGTGGTCAGCCTCCGGAATCAGACGTCGATTATTTAATCTATGATACCACATCTTATTCAACTTTTATATCGGCTTGCACAAATTGGTCGAGCGATTTGCTGAATTGTTTCGCGTTTTTGCTTGATTGCTTTTTGATTTTTTTTCGTGGTGAAATTCTTGCTGCTGTTTTGTAAGTGGAGGTTATAGAATTTCGTGCTTGTTGTATGTCGTTGTTGAAAAGGTTAGACATGACATTTCTAGATTAATTGTGGCTTAGTGGATATTAGCATCATCTACGTCTATCAGTAAAGAAGAAGTTGGAGATAGTCTTTTGTTTACATTTGCGGTCATTCCAATGAAATCAAACGAACAAGCAAATGCTTCAAAAACTTTTGGAACGTAGTTCTTTATCGCGCATTGCGAAAGGGGGTTAGACGGAAAAAATGTAACAACACTTTTTAAAGTTGTAACGACACTTTTTGCTATAGTTGTAAGCCGTGCGGCGTGCGCGTGTTTCTCTGTCCAAGCCAGTTATTAATTGTAAATAATAATAAGTAAATAATAATAATAAACAACAACAACAACTACAATGTGTTGTTGTTGTGTATTGTTGTTGTTGTTTGTTATTGTGTTGTTTGTTATTGTGTTGTTTGTTGTGTTATTGTTGTTGTTGTGTTTGTTGTAATTATTGTTGTTGTTGTTGTATTGTTGTTGTGTTGTTGTTGTTATTGATGTTGCTGTGTACTGTTGTCTTGTGTTGTGTTGTTTGTTGTTGTGTTTGTTGTTGTTGTTGTGCTGTTGTTGTTGTTGTAAATTGTTGTCGAAAGGAACTTCGTTCCATCCGGGTATCCCTTGACACCTCTCAAGTTTTTGGAACGAAGTTCCTTATCGCGCGTTGTGAAAGGGGGCTAGACGGAAAAAATTCTTACGAAAAGTTTGTCACGACATGCTATATAATAAGCTAAATTGAATCGTTGGAACTGTCAAATAGAGTTCATTATTAGTTGAATGGCGGCTTTTCTATGAAAATATTGGAGCGAATTAAAACCTTATTTTTGCTATTTTTATTAGCCCGACCGGACAATAGGAGCTATGTGCAACCGAATTTCACGGTTAATGTGTAAAAATAAGGTTTTAATTCGCTTTTCTATGAAAATATTGGAGCGAATTAAAACCTTATTTTTACACATTAACCGTGAAATTCGGTTGCACATAGCTCCTATTGTCCGGTCGGGCACCAGCCTATACGTTTCTCAGAATAATTTTATCATACCTAGTTTGGTAAAATTTAAATTTTTAACCGTTTACGTTTACAAAATAAAGTCCGAATTCGCTTTTCGTAGATGTTTTGGTTTAAATTAAGCCAGTGGGAGCTTAGGTGGGTACCTAGGTAGGTAGTGGTACTTACTTTTATCATTGGCGAATTATTTGTAGTTGTAAGTAGGTAAGTGAGTAGGTACTCTTTTGCCAGAAAAAGAAAGGCAGGCAGGCGTAGGTACCTATAGGTGCTATAGGTAACCTATTTAAATAAATTAGAGCTATTCACAAACACAGTTTTAATCAACTTTGGCTTAATTAAAAAACTTACCTATTAGGTATAAAATTTACACTTCCCTGTATCGAAGCAACTGCTCAATATGGAGTCCATTTCGCTCGATACATAAACGGGCACGTTTAATTAAATTGTCTTTTAATTACATTATATTTGTTAATAATAAAAAAAATATTATTATAACTTAAAAAAAATAAAATTTTATTACAATTCCTTCACTAATTAATCGAAAGGAACTTCGTTCCATCCGGGTGTCCCTTGACACCTCTCAAGTTTTTTTTTTTTTAACTTTGTTGCTTTTAGGGCAATCCGGTGTGTCACTTTTATCGAATCGTGTCTTTTGTCGTCAAAGGTGCTCTTTTACATTTCGCATAGTAAAAGTTTATAACCTAGTTATGAAAACACTACAAGCAATAACCAAAACATGTTAAACCACTTGAGCTGTACGTAACTGTAGATTTCTAGAACTGCAAATACTCTCCACTGTAGCACCGGTAGCTTACTGCTGGCAGTGGAGATCGCCGGGCGACGTGAGTGGTTTTAAGATACCTTATCTTCAATCCAGGTTATTAAGAAGCCGACAGCCCGCTTGCCAATCGTGTCGTGTCGTGTGTATCGTGTATTGTGATGTATTTAAAAAAAGGTTGATCAATATTTTGGTCGGATTTTGCCTGAGCAAGATATTCTATTTACTAGATACGACACGGTTGGCGCAGTGGCTGAGCGATCGACTGCTGCGCAGCGTGTTGCGGGTTCGATTCCCGCCCAGGGTAAACATTTGTGTGATGAGCACTTGTGTTTGCCTTGTGTCTGGGTGTTGTTCATCTATATGTCGGAGACAGTTTATTAATCACAATTGTGGGTGTAACTAAATTTGTTATGATTTGTGGTTCTTATTGTTAATTTATGTGATTTTGCTATCAATTATTGTCTATTAATTCGAAACATGATTTATTGAGTACTCACTGTATGTACACTGATTTGTGGTTACTTTATTTCGATAATTGTTATCGATGGTTTTATTGAAAACAATAAAATTGTTGACACGTTATTTTGAATGTAAAACGAATTACTTTATAAAATCACTATTGTTTATTCATGACAATTATTAGTGTGGTATTTGATTAGTAGTATATTATTGGGCATTCTGAGCCACTGTCCTCCAGTAGCTCGGCAAGTAAGCCTCGCTACAGGACAGTGGCTCGGACTGCCCAATAACCACTAATCAACTCGACTGTCGTAGTAGTATAATATCAAATGCATTCAACACATTGAGTAGTGAAACACAATATGTTATGATTAATTAATAAACTCGCCTCGCGATACGAAGGTGGTCTAGAATGCCCATTCATACACAATCGTTTTATCAAGTTACAATCGTAAATATATGACAGCAAATTAATTAATTGCAGTCCACACACGTAATTTGTTAAATGGATTACTTATTGTGCAAGATTGTCTATATGCATTACAATTCCTCGACTCGACTCGTTCATTTGTTCATTCGTTCGAGTTCTTAGCATTCTGTCCCACAGATCGCTCGGCGAACCGATTTCACTATCGCTTTGAATCTTAGATTTTCAACCTTATCACAATAGTGGATGGTACATGTATGTAGGTTGAATGAAACACTTATGCTAATGAGATTCATTTATTTTTAGTGAGCATAAATTACAATATTATAATTCCGTTGATAAACATTGTATTATTTATCGTAATATGTTGGTGGTTCGGGAAATAAAGCATCAGTCGATATAATAAACTCTTGTAGTTTACGCCATTGTGTAGAATTGACGTCGGTCTGGACCTTAATGCGGACCAACGCCTTTTTCCACAGCTCTAACGAGTCGTTGACGCGCGCGTCCTCAGTTTTGTATACTTTACATACTACTTTATATACACAGGAACATAAAAAATCATTGCTTGTAATTAAATTCATGTACACATATTAATCTCGAACTCTCTTTCTCTCGAACCTCGGCATTGAACCCGCGACATCAGCATAGCAGTCGCTTGCATCAAGCGACTGTCATATGCAATTGATTGACAAAACAATGAAGCAAATAAATCGTAAAGTTTACCTTGGATGCGTAAAATTTTGCTTTGTTGACTTCCGTTTCCTAGGGACTGGTAGAGTTGGTTTGCGGTTAGACTTAGAGTCGTGCTCCATCACATCACTTGATAGGTAGGTTTCGTGCTCAGAGTCTGACCTGAAATAAATACATAATGTTAAAAAAATGTTTGGTTGACCATGCAGGGTCAGAAGTTTGTGGAGAATTGTCTAATTAAAGATTTACCGCGATTAGTTAGAAACCAGATAACCAGACACCACAGTAAATTATATTTTTGCGAGACGTGCTTATTATTTTTTCCTAATTTAAATCAAATTGAAACGCATTCGTGTGGTGGTGTTGTTACAATATTACCTGATGAGGGTTCATTTTTAAAATTCAAGAATTATGAAAGAAAACAAGACGTCCCATTTGTCATATACGCTGATTTCGAAACATTGCTGTATCCGATTTCTTGCAACGAGTCCGGAAACGCCAAGACATCAAACTTGCAGCGCCATGTGCCTGCTGCGTTCGCTTACAATATCGTATCATCTACTAATAGTACCAATAATGGGTATAGATGTTATCGAGGTACTGATTGTGTTTCCAAATTCATACAATTTTTAACTGACGATCTTAAAGCACTACATACCATTTTAACAAAAAACGAACCTATGTTATTTACTACAAATGATTCTTATGATTTCAGACACGCAGTTGTCTGTCATATATGTGTAAATTTGCTCTTAAGCGATCGGGTTAGGGATCACTGTCATATTTCAGGACGTTATCGTGGTGCAGCACATCGACATTGCAACTTACAAAATAAAGTACCTAAATTTGTGCCAATATTTTTTCATAATTTATCTGGTTATGATTGTCATTTATTCATAAAAAAATTAGGTCAAATTCCTGGGCAAATTAGAATTATACCAAAGACAAAGGAAAAATACACAACGTTTACAAAGTTTATTCCTATTGCTAGTAATGAGTATATACAATTAAGATTTTTAGATTCGTTCAACTTTTTAGGCGCAAGTTTAGACAAACTCGCTAAAACTTTACAGTCACCAGATTTCGTTTATCTAAAATCACAATTTCCTGGTGAAAGACAATTTAGTTTATTAACAAGGAAAGGCATATATCCTTATGATTACATGTCAGATTGGAAATGTTACGATCAGAAATCGTTACCACCTAAATGTTATTTTCATAATTCTTTAACCAACGAAGATATTAGCGATGACGATTACAATCATGCTCAAACCGTTTGGAATATGTTCAGTATTAACGATTTGGGTGACTATACAGATTTATATTTAAAAACAGATGTGCTTTTATTAACTGATATATTCGAACAATTCCGAAAAACATGTAAACAGCATTATAAACTAGATCCGGCGTTTTACATAACTGCTCCTAGTTTGTCGTTCGACGCAATGTTGCTTAAGACAGGGGTTCAGTTAGAACTCATGTCGGATTTAGCCATGGTTCGAATGATTCAAAGCGGTATACGTGGTGGGTTGTGTATGTGTTCCCATCGATATGCAAAAGCGAATCATAAATATATGCCTGAGTGTAATTCAACAGAACCTCAATCTTTCATAGTATACTTAGACTGTAATAATCTGTATGGGTTTAGCATGTGTCAATATTTACCGTATTCTAGTTTTAGATTTCTCATCCAAAATGAAATAGATCAATTATGTGTAGAGCATGTTGAGGACAACGCTGAATGGGGGTATATATTGGAAGTCGATCTTTTGTATCCTGAACATTTACATAAGTCTCACAATGAGCTGCCGTTTTGTCCTGAAAAATGTATACCGCCTGGAGGTACAACAAAAAAACTGATTGCTAATTTATATAATAAGTATAGGTACGTTATACATTATGTTCATTTAAAAAAGTGTCTTGAGCACGGTTTAATACTTCGTAAGATTCATAGGGTTATTACGTTTAGACAAAGTCCTTACTTAAAACAGTATATAGAACTAAATACACAGTTAAGACAAAACGCTAAAAGTTCCTTCGAACAGGACTTTTTTAAGTTGTTAAACAACAGCGTATTCGGCAAAACATTAGAAAATACTGAAAACCGAGTAAGCGTTCATTTAGTTAATCAATGGAATGACACATTTAATCGAACTAAGAAATTTAAATCCGCTGAGAGACTTATAGCCAACCCCTATTTCCATAGTGTATCTATTCTATCCGAAAATTTAGTTGCAATACAAATGAAACCAGACCAAATTATTCTAGATAAACCAATTTATATCGGTTTCACTGTATTAGAGCTTTCTAAATCACATATGTACAACTATCATTACAATATTATTAAACCCTTTTATGAAGACCGAGTACAGTTGTGTTATACAGATACCGATTCGTTTGTCTACAAAATATATACTGATGATTTTTATACCGATCTCAAGTTGAATTTTTTGCAGTATTTTGATACCAGCAATTATCAAAAACAAAACGTTTTTAATATCCCTCTCAATAACAAAAAAGTTCCGGGGCTATTCAAAGATGAAATGGGTGGACAATATATTTCTGAATTTGTTGGTTTAAGATCAAAACTATATTCTATAAAAACCCCAGATAAAATTGTTAAAAAAGCAAAGGGAGTAAAAGCATGCGTAGTGAGAGATTTAGACATTACGAACTACAAACATATTTTATTTAATGGTGGAGTTATTCGTAAAAAAAATATAATTTTTAAATCTATCAAGCACGAAATTTTTACCCAAAGTATTAATAAAATTGCCTTATCAATCAACGACGACAAACGAGCGATATCTGCAAACAAAATATCAACGCAGGCCTGGGGCCACTCAACTAATTTGAAGCAATTGTAAATAAGGTAAATATTTACCTAAATATGATTAAGTTTAGTGTTAGATTTAAATTAGATAAAATTGTATACTTTAATTTTAATAATTGTTTGAAAATATAAATAAATGTCAACTTATGTATGTATAGTGTATACATAGATATTATTTTTAAGTATATTTTTAATAAGTTACTGATTGCAGAAATATAAATAAAATGTGTGACCATGTACTTGTTTTATTTATCAGAAACTTGTTCAAAAACATCATCCTCCTTTTTTAAGTTGGTTAAATAATAGGTAATGAAACCTCGACTCGTTGAAGTTTCTTCATCCAGAATGTAATATGATCACAACATCCGTTTCGACGTTCGTCATTATTTATTTAAATATCAGTTGTAAAATATTATTGAAAGTAAATCTTATCTACATACTCATAAGGTTAACCTTTGTTGCAGCATGTATAAACTCGAACCTCAACAAATAGCAAGCTTGCATATATAGTGTTATTAACATTTCACTATCGTAAACTAGCATCGCCCTGCGATGTTACCTACGAATTATTATATATTAAATATACCTTCGCTCATAATTTAATGGTTAGCAATAATTAATTAAATATTATGTATCAATAGCATCTTTAACAATGTATTGTGCATTTATTATCACGTTCTCACTCTCACTATCACTGTCACTAGTGTTGTTATTGCAAGGATCAACAACAGATATTTTTATCAGTTTTATCCCGCGTCGATGCATGAATTGAATAGCATATATATAGCAGTCAGGGTCACTAACCACTAGACCAACAGGCTCGTCGATAAATAAGTTATAATTGTTTATGTAACTGATAAGCTTAATTACATTGTATGTGAATTTAAAAGTTAAATAACTAGAATAATTTGAATTAAAATAGCAATAAGAACATTGGCACTCAACTATGAATTTGTTAATGATGTTTAAGTATAGTATATAAGGTATAGTTATTATTATGTATCTGTAGATTATAAGTACATAAGTGTAATTAATGTTTATTAAATACATTAAAATATTTATTTTTTTATTGTTTTAATTTTAAACATAATATTTAATTAATTATTGCTAACCATTAAATTATGAGCGAAGGTTATAATATATAATAATTCGTAGGTAACATCGCAGGGCGATGCTAGTTTACGATAGTGAAATGTGATATATTGTATGTTAATAACACTATAAATGCAAGCTTGCTATTTGTTGAGGTTCGAGTTTATACATGCTGCAACAAAGCTTAACCTTATGGGAATGTAGATAAGATTTACTTTCAATAATATTTATAAATGCAAGCCTGCTATTTTGTTGATGTTCAAGTTGCTTCCACAAAGCTTCACCTTTATTCGTATGTGGATAAGATTTACTTTCAACAATGTGTGTTATGATCATAATGTGCTACATTTACAATATAATTAAAACCATCAGAGTACATATTTAGGTTATTTATAAAATATTACTCTCACCGAGTACTTGTGTACAATATTATAGTTTTTTGGTCTATCAGTGTACGTCATAATCATGTCATCGGTAAGTAAAATATGTATATATTTAAATTTTAAAACTAATTTAAAATCTTAATGTAGGTACCAATATTTTCACTGATTAAGATGTTAATCATTTTGTTTCAGATTTGCGACTCAGAAGTTCAGTTCAGCCAGTACGCTCAGAATCCTTACGAAGGACTTTCTGAGATGATTTGCAACGAACCCCCTCACTGCAGTCAAATAACAAAAGAAAAGAAGTCCCGGCGACAACGTCGGGAAAAGCCTTCCCATAAGAAACAACCAACAAAATCTTTCGTGATGAGTAAACTGCATCGACGCGGGATAAAACTGATAAAAATATCAGTTGTTGATCTTTGCAATAACAACACTAGTGACAGTGATAGTGAAAGTGAGAACGTGATAATAAATGCACAATACATTGTTAAAGATGCTATGGATAGTGTTATGGACGATACGGAATCGTTAGTTAAAAAAATTTCAAAAACTTTGATAGACAGTGATTTTTAATTTTATATTTTTTGGGTTTACTGATTGTTAGGTCAGTGGGTAGTCTTAGGGGCGGAGTATTTTTAATTATATGTGTATAAATTTATGCTGAATCTTTATGGTTATGTAATTCAAGTTATTTTTGATAAACTCTTTTAAATTTAACTATTTTTATTGTGGAACAATGTAATTAGACAGGTCAACTAATGAAATAAACACATATTTAAGATTAAATTATTTTTTTGTTTAATAAACCTAAAATACATTTTCATTAAAATCCATTTTTTTTAATACACAACACATTTTTCGAGCACAATGAAAAAAGATTACTGCAATTTATTTATTTTTCCTCCACAGTACTTGTTATACAACCCAGAGAAACATGTTTTATTTAAAAAACAACAATAACCTTTTATGTTAGTTAGATATTAATTACCATTACCACTCTAAATATTTTTTTAAACATATTACATTTTTAAGTGCACATTGCTTTAAATGATTGTTACAATTTAAATTCGAATCTATATTACAGTATTTTTTATGCAAAATAGATAAATTAGGACACAGACTCTCATCAAGTTCTGATACTTTACAATTTTCACATAGCTCCTTTATCCACTGCACCTTCTCCAAGCCTTTGACAAGAATTTCTTTATTTTGTAAGTATGGAACGATAATACGATGGAATTCCCTATAGTCAACATTTCCCTCATTCCAATAAATGCCTCTGTTTCTTTCTAGCCATTTGACTTGTTTCTGTTCATTGCTTGTTAAGTATCTGAACAAGTATGGAGGCTTAACTAAGAAGGTTTGGGTGTAATCACGAGTGGCCAAAGCTAATTCTTTTACTATAAAATTGTTGAAGAGGTCCTTAAAGCCTTGAACGTCTACTATTATAGTTTCAGGATTCATTATATTTTCCTCACGGTATTGCTTAACGGTTTATACTCAATTATGCAGTCGTTTAATATAAGGCAGTATGCCGAAGTTTGATCAGGTATAACCGAATCAGTTTCAATTTCCACTCTTACATCCACAACAGGGCCTGCTTTCAAGTTATCTACTTGCCTGGAGCAGTCAATAACGAAGAGCGGAGCCAAGTCCTTAAATTGTTTTTCGCTTAACAAAGGCTCCGCGCGGCGTCCGTAATATGACTGCTGAAATCTAGTGTATTGCTCGTATAATAAAGCAATTCTGTTATCAGCAAAATTCACATTAAGATTTTCATATGGGAAGTAGTTTGAGTTGAGGTACACTTTAACATCACGAATATGACAGTGATCGAACAGAGATATATCAGAGTTTGCATTGTTTTTTCTGTTTGTCTGTAAACCGATAATGACATATCTCGGTTTCTCTATTTGCGATGAAGTTTTAATCGACCAAGTATGTTTCGTTGTTTTAGGTAAAGTGGGATATTCGTACAGATCCCAATTTCTAAAAATCATCTGGAGTGGTCGGTCTTTCTCTAGCAGTTTTAACAAACTAATTTTCTCTTTATCTGACACTTTAACATGCGGTACACGCCAAACAATTTTATTTATCTGAACATCATCTACGACTTCACCGGTATTCAGTTTTACAGCGTTGAGGTTAGTATTGCTTCGTAACAATATCAATTCTTGTCTACTATTTATCACTACTTTCTTAAAATCTTCTGCAAATCCGAGAATGTTACAAAGGGGTATGGAAGCAGAAAAATTACCTCCATTAATATTTTTTATACCATCGATATTCCAACCATGCATAAGATATCTTCGATTCACTCTCATTCATAGACACTAATGATTTCATCGTAGTAGTCACACCAGCGTTTTTTATTTTATCAATTTCCACTCCATGTAATTCGTATCTTATATCTTGAAACAAGTAGAGCAGAAAATTATTTGTTAAAGAAACACTACTCGCTTTATCTTTTGAATCTTTTTTGCGAACGATTATAGTTCCTTCCAAATACAAAGTGCTTGCTGACGGTAATATATACAGATCCTGTTGATTAATAGGTATACGGATTTCATCGTTCCTGTTGAAGCTTGTTACGTAGGGTTTGTAAGAATGAAATTCAATTCCCTCAACAGTGTTGTCGTAAGTTGGAGCAGATAAAACCTCTAAGATATTCATTTTAGCAAACCAATTGCTTTAAGAAATTCCTTATTGTCTCTTGTTAATTTTATTTTTTTCTTAGACCGAGGTCTTATTTGCTTGATCACTTTAGTTGAACTGACGTTCCCAATTTGTTGATGCACATATTTATTGTAGTCAATCATTTTTTCTTCTAAGATGTAAATATAGCTGCACTTCTTCACCACGTAAGTTTATTAATCGATTGTTTATATCTAATAGCCTGATATGTATACAGCTTATGTTGTTTTGGTTGATTGGAAAGTATATGGCGTTTTTCGGAATTTCTATAATTCTATATCCAGGTGGCACATTTAGTGCGAATTCGTGTACAATGTGACTGGGTTTTCCGTTTATGTACGAACCACTTACAATGTCACATTCTATCCTGATCACAGTCGTAGGCAGAATGTTGACTGGTAACTCAGACACATGCCATTTATTGGCTTTTAAAATCTGTTTATTAAACCCTAATAATCTCCTAAATGTTCCTTCTTTAGTAAAATTGATATCTTTGGTACAGTATATCAAAGTTTTTAGAGTATTGTTATTACACTGTACTTTTATTGAACAATCTTTTATTTCCGATTTTAAATAATCGCTGATATCTTGTAATTCATAAGTGCCTTCAGGTATTTCAAGAACTTCGTTAGAGCCGTAATATAACTTATTATTCGTTTCGTCAATGTTTGGAATTGAATTAAATGTTGAGAAATGCAATAAGGCACACTCATAAGATCCATAAAGTTGTAATGTATTAGGATAATATGTACATAAATCGGACGAGTTTGCAGTTATCGACAAGGTGAGTGACATGATGAAAATGATTGAAATAAAAGAAATACATAATATTTATACGTATTTATTCCAAAATTTCCGTAGATATTCTAAACATAAGTGTCCACAGTTTACTGTATTAAATTTTTGAAATCTAGTATAGTTATAAAAAACATTACAATTTTTAAAGTACTGCATTAATTCCATCGGAGGTTTCAAATCCCCAAAGCTATCAAAGTATTCACAATAATTGTTTATTTTAGCATAAGCTACCCAATGCGTTCCTTCATTTCGTGAATCGTCTAAGTTAACGATAGCACATTCAATGCGTTTTGGTGTTCTTGGTAACCGATCCTTCATATAGACTCCTCGAAAGTATGGGATGTCACGTGCATGCTCACTGATATCGATATTAGTTAAAGGACGATTAGGCAGCTTTTTATTTAGTTTTTTGAACATTTTATAAACAACCCTTTACCGTTTTTATGAGGCTTGATATACAACCCTTTGCCCAACGCTAAAGCTTCCATGGTCTTATTGTGTCGTTCTGATTCTTGCAAGCTTTTTTGAGCTGTCTTGTATTCGTTTACGGTTTTCGCAATACCAGCTGCACCGCCTGCTAAACTTCCTAAAGCCGATAATCCAGCGAAAATTGGAATTAAAGGTAAGACTCCTCCTGTCTTTGGTATTGGTATAACTCGTGGAATGCGAATCTTCTGAATGTCTGGAAATATCTTTTTTGCAGCTGAGTAAGCAATGTTGATTAATGTTTTACTATTTTTAGGTTTCAGTTTCTTAATTTTTGACTTAATTTTTGACACAAAAGCATTGAATGTTTTAATGCCAGCTCCCGACTTTAGTTTGGCTTTCATTACTTTACTCACTATCCATGAGCTAAGTTTTTCACCTTTCCCAGCATCTTTTGATTTTAGTCTTTGTTTAGCCATGTTTAAAAGTTGTAAATCCGCTTTGTGACGATTAGATAAGTCTGTGTGATTTGCATATGCAATGTCGTGATGCATACAAGCTTCGTCTAGTTTATTCACACCTCGATCGTCTCGCAACAATCGCTTCTCAAGTTTTGTACCCGGTCCGCAATAGTTATAACCAGGCAAATGAAGTTCAAACGGCAGATTATTAATCACACTATTAACGAGTCCACCGCCTTGCATAGTCAAAAGTGTAATGAATTAAAAAATCCTTACAAACACGGTTATATATTCATAATCCTAATCCATAATTGCATCTTTATCAATCCAACTGTTTTCTTCGTTGCTTAAGCCAAGCCATTTCACGTAAACTTTCTTTCCTTTCCTTCTAAGAACCTTTTCTATCAAATAGACATCTGGATAGCTAGTTTTTTGAAGTTCTTGTTCGTAGAAACATCCTCTAATGGTTTGCTTTCGATGATCTTCTAAATGATATGTTACTGGTATGGTTTTATTAATCTTTTTTACAGTAAATATTTCAGTTGACCAATTAGGAGTGTAACCTTTATCAAAAATATGTTTGTATTTACTGATCCGAACATTTTCACCTACTTTGAACTTAGGTTGACATCGGCGTGATGTAAGTTTCTGAGTTTTTTGAATATTTTCTCTTATCTTTGATTCGTTCAACTTATTTACCTCGAATGGTTTAAATTTGATTGTACGATGCTTTGTACTATTATAGGTTTTTAAAATAACTTCTAATGGTAAACCTAACCATTTGTAATTCCCAAAGAGACTAAAGTACTTATACAATTTATTTTTAATCGTTTTAATAACCCGTTCTACAATCGAAGCTTTCTTGGTAGAATACGAAGAGTAGTGGTTAATATTGTAGCTCTTCATAAGCTTTTGGAATGTTATGTTATAGAATTCTGTCCCAGAATCTGTTTGTAAATGATCAGGTTTTCGATTACTCGTAGTTAGTATTCGCTCAAATGCACGAGTAACATCAAGTTTACATTTGGATTTTAGTGGTTCTGTCCAGGTATACTTTGAGAAACAATCAATTACCACTAAAATATAATTATATCCTTTATTAAACTTTTTTAGATTTTGCATATCTACCAGATCAGCTTGCCATAAGTCATCAATGCCTTTTAAAATAACTGAACGTCTAACAAAGTTTCTTCGTGCCGCTTTGTGAAGTTCATTAACAATTTGTTGCTTTGCCATCACGGAGTTTTTTCAAGTAATTTTTGGACTTCTGCTTTATTATAAAACTTATCTTCCAACTGAACTAAAACTTCAGGTATCTTCGCTTTTAAAGTGGCTTGGACTGTTATTTTTACATCTTTTATGATTTGAGCACGCAACAATCCAATCACACTATTCTTTTCCTTTATTATCTGATCGTACAATCGATCGACGTAATCTTTGTTTACAGCATCATCTATGTCTACAGGAGATCTAATTCCTCTTAATCTAGATTTTTTCAAATCAAAATCACCACTTTCAGATTTTAGCAATGCATTTTCATTGAACTCTAATAATTCAGAGAAACGCATTCTCTTATGAATATGGTGTCCAAATTTATCTACATTCATATTTAAGGTGTATTATATTTAAAGGTTGATAATAAAATGAACGGTGAAAAATTTATACCAATTATTTATTACTTAATAATTTTACTTTCACGCAGTTCTTCAATAATAGATATAATTTCGTTGTCTAATCCAGTGTTACCAGCGTCTCGAGATGCAATTAATAATTTTAACCTATCCACAAGTTCATTAGGATCATCCCAATTTACAAAATCTATATTTTTTTTCCACATTTTTGTCAAGGGTAGCCCTTTCCCCTTTGCTTGACTGTTTTGAATAGTATTCGGCAGTTTGAAAAGAGGTTTTATAACTTGCAAATATTTTTGTCCCTTATTACTTTTTATTGGTTTGTTCGAATCAAAGTCTCGACGATGTGCATTTGTGGCAATCAACATCATTTTATAATTCTGCATATCAGACTCTGTAACTGTGCTTAAATCTACGTCCTTTTTCAATAATAATTGTTTCAGTCCTGGAGTACTTCGATATTTCCGTCCAGTAACGGTGATGTAATCATCGCTGATCGTTATGACAGCAGAACCTAACATCAATTGTCCTCGCTCCGCTCGAACACCAAATGGAATATCTGTTAGTGCTTCCGCAGATACTGACCAGGATGATGTATTACGCTCTTGATTATTGTCTCCTAATGATTGGTACGACTCATCACTGTCGGTATCACATTCATTTTCTTCTACATTACTATCTTCTTCGTTATTAGAACTGTCTTTCTGTAAAGTATTGTTTTTAAACGAAACTTTTGTTTCTTCAACTTCTTTAGATCGCAAGAGGTCAGTTTGCTTATTGGTGTCAGCTAAAAAATTGAGAGACTCTGTTACAGGTCTAAAAACTGAGTCCAATGCTTGCTTATTTTCAGTCTCCAAATCTCGCATCTTTCGTACTTTTTTCTTTACAGCTTCTGCAGCATCAACAATTTGCCTTTTTAGTGATTTTTCCATTACTACGATTTTGCGGACTATAATAGTTATCGATGAAGAGTTGACCAAGGAATAAAGATATCATGTAAGTACCATATCTTAAATATTTGTATTTCTAATCAAAGACTACAAAAGTGTCAAATTTATTTCTATAGCATCCGTTATTTTTGTTGCAATCTTTATTAATTACAACATAATTAAAGGGCTCACTGCATATTTTAGAACACATTTTACGAAATTCAAGCCATGTCATATCAGTGTTAACATGTTCTTCATAAACATGCTTCAAGTTAATATCATCTTGTTTGAATAATATAATTAAGTTAGCATTATCTCTTACTAACTGTTTAGGGATTTTGCTATATGTTTGATTGAGATAAAAACAGTCGATGTGTTTGTGCCTTCCCATTGCGAAATAATCACGCATGTTAGTTTGATTCTCGCAAGCAACGTCATCAAATATAATCACAGAGTTGGGTTTTGCGTCCTGAACGCTTATAACTTCCTCATTCCCTTGATATTTCTGGAATGAGATAATTGGTACCTGTTGTAAAACTCTTTCTAAAAAAATGTACTTTGGTTGGTGTAAGGTTTTTGAATAGACATAAACATTTTGAAACCGTAAACCATTTTCATGTATAAGAAGTCCAATAAGTAAATTTGTTTTTCCACAATTCGATGGTCCGCAAATGATACATCGTACTGAATTAGGTAATAATTCTCCATGACGAGATCTAGTTTTACAAAAATCATCGCAAATAGTGCTTACATGCAGTGATTGTGGTTGTTTTACAAATTTCATGATTACTGTTGTCAACAAACTGATTAACAATGAGTGCATGTGTTTATTACAACATTATTTATAAACTGAAACAGTAACAGATTTCGCGTACGAGCGATCTGTGGCACAGAATGCTAAGAACTCGAACGAATGAACAAATGAACGAGTCGAGTCGATTACCGATTATTGGGCGTTCTAGACGAGTTGATTAGTGGTTATTGGGCATTCCGAGCCACTGTCCTGTAGCGAGGCTTACTTGCCGAGCTACTGGAGGACAGTGGCTCAGAATGCCCAATAATATACTACTTTGATTGCTTTATAATTAAATCTTGTTAGATTTAGTACATTGTAGTGTTTTGTATCAAGTAAACGCGTGACGCACTTCCGTGCGCCAATGGATAGACTTGTATGGAGTGGTTGTAAGGTGGGGGGCATCGCCTTATAAAAGAGCGTGCACTCCGTAAGTATGGCAGTCGATCCTCGGATTCGACTCAGTAAAGAGTTCCTGCTCCCGACAATACTGTCAGTTTACCTGGTACAGCGCTGCTGTATATTCACATAGCTGTATAGGCTTGCTGCTAGCGAGCGATACACTTTGTATTTGGGTGGCTTATGCTACTGTACGAACTATGAACCTTAAGGGTTTGTTCGTTTATCATTGGGTGGCTTAGGCTGCTGTACGAACTATAAACCTTAAGGGTTTGTTCGTTTATCATTGGGTGGCTTCGCCAGTGTACGAACTGTGGGACCTTAATGGTCTGTTCGATTAACTGTATTGTTGCTGTACCTTGAACTTACTTTATTCTTGTTACTGATTACCATTTGTGTTGTGTTTTCTTTACTAATAGTGTGTAATTGTTTTCACAGGTATGTTGTTTATCCCTAATGGGATAATGGGAACGCCTATAGTCCTGACGATGTACTATACCGCTCGGCACTCCTTCTCGATCGCACCTGACGATCCGACATATATATGTATGTATTTACAAAAAAAAAGTATTTGTTTATGTATATCAGCTGTCTGACACCCATAGTACAGGATCTCCCTAGTTTGGGGTCAGATGGCCGTGTGTGAAAATGTCCCCACATATTATTATATTATTATTATTATAGATCAACAAAAAATTACATGTCTGAAGATTCACCTAAATCAATCAATTTATTAAAATAAAACAAAATACTTACTACTTACCGCGAAGCAAGACACTACAGTTAAACAATCGCACAGAGTCATTATATCGAAAAGGTTGTGAATAATGATTGCATAGTTTTCTCATTTCTTTAAATAGAACCATTGGAACTGCCACAGAAAACGCCAGGCGAATCGAATCATTAAACTATAAGTTTTTCTACAAAGTTTAAGATAAAGTTGAACTGTAACTTGTAATTCTGAGTTCACAGAGCAGTTTAGAAGACAGTGTGCGAGAATAACGTAAGTAGCGTTCGATTAACAATGAATAAGCAATGCAAGTAACAGGCAATTGTTCCTGAATAACTTGAAGTGAATTGTGGCATTGGATTAACTACTCAGCACGACCCGACGAAACTTCGTCTGCCTGAGATCATTCCCTATAATATTCAATTTAACTTTAACACTTCGCCCGTCCAACAAAACCACTGTCAGCTTTTTGTTTTAGGATATCATTTCTCACTTCTCGGATTAATTATAATTTGCGACAGAATAATAATTTCACTTATAAAGCTCATCATCTCTCTCGCACTCTTGGGAGCCATTTTGAATGAATGCTTGTCGTTGACGACAAACTTTTGGGAGTTAAAGGCTGTAGTTTGAACATCACTTAGACACACGCTGTAGTGAATAATTTAGTCCAGAAATTGATGTTAGTTGTTCGTTTCTAAAGTATAAGGTGTAAGCGTTCCTGTAGCCAAATAAACCTCTAGACGCACTCAAATAATTATCGCGTCTACGTAATTATCACAAAAGCTACCCACTATTGAACAGACGTTTGTGTCTGTGTCTGATCTCCACTTGATCAACCTGTTCTTGCTCAGGTTAATCCATTTTTTTAAAGTCACTATAATAATAATAATAAACCATTTATTTTCAGGTAACAAAAACCCATACATAAATACCTTAACCTAAGCATACACATAACAATTGTGTTAGTAAATAAAACAAAAAAAAAGTGGCCAAGTGCGAGTCGGACTCGCGCACGAAGTGTTCCGTGCCATAAAAAAGCGGTAAAGAAACACGTTTGTTGTATGGGAGCCCTCCTTAAATATTTATTTTATTCTGATTTAGTATTTGTTGGTATAGCGGCAACAAAAATATATCATCTGTAAAAATTTCAACTGTCTAGCTATCACGGTTCATGAGATACAGCCTGGTGACAGACAGCCAGATAGACCGCCAGACAGACAGATGGAAAGTGGAGTCTTAGTAATAGGGTCCCGTTTTTACCCTTTGGGTACGGTACCCTAAAAAACCACATTAAGACCACATAGCCACAGATTAACTAATAGTTACATCGCTCTTGTCACACAAAGTGTTACATGTATAATTTCACTAGGTATAAAAGCTAGCTTAGTAGTTACAATCACTTTCACATAACTTAGTTGGCGGACTTTAGAAATGATGTCTTAGTATTTCAGTACCGCCAGCTGTTGTTTTAGGATATCTACTACCAAACCAAGTGCCGCAAACGCTTTACACACTATCTACATTAGAACATAATTCTATAATTATCTATATGTCAGACCAGCTTAATCATAAACTAATTCACAGGCTTCTAACGCTGTTGAGTTAGGTAATAAGTTTCTAAAGTGGTACCTAAGTTTCCTTGGAATAGAAAGGCAAGTGAAATAGATTATTGAAATGTATTCGTACAGTTAACTTTACGGTCAGTGTGTATATGTCCTAATCCTATGTGACGAATTTAGATTTTTTTCTTTTCGAACTTTTCGAAATACCAACATCGGCAAATAAAGAAGGCTCTATTTATTTAATGAATAAAGTACACCAACTTCATTAACAGATAACATTTGTCTGGAAAATAATGACACAAACTAAATTAAAGTTAACATAAAAGTATTTATTTAACGTCGTCTTCTTTATCTAGAACTAGACTCTAGATCTAATAATGAACATTTGGAATGCTTCCTTTTGGTTTTAATTTAACATTTCTTTAACGCAGTTGTCTGCAAATGCTAAATATGGAGTACCTAATAACTAATTAACCTAAGTAAAAATAAACTTCGTTTCAACAATTATAATTTTCTCGTTCATTTTAATACTAATCTCGACTAAAGTTTAATATAATATTCACAAAGCCCGGATTAATTAAAAGTGCAATAAGAAAATTTTGTACTTTTCTCAAGTTAACCTCTTTCTTTATCCTTTGACCAGCGTGGTGTGTGTCTGACAGGCAATTTTCTACATTATTATAATGTATTTATTTTTCTATAAATTGTTAGGAAATGTATGTACATTTCTGAAAGATTCTTCGTACATATGTGAAGACAAAATGTACTATATGACCTCCAGACTCACGGCGACAAGTCTCGCTGAATTCTCGGCTCTCGTGGTCTTTTGTTGGTAAGAAACTATTCTCATTCGTGTTTCTCGGGTGTCCTCGGGACTTCTCGGCGAAAGTCTCAAGGCCGCATTAAGTTGTCAAACATTTCTTTTTACCCCACTGCGCGACGCAAAGGAGTGGTAATGTGTTTATCAGCCTTTGTATGTATGTTTTTTCCTTTGGGGCACTCTAGAGATCAAACGCGTGGGTCGATTTTTTGACTTAACTATGCATAGATTTATTCCTTCTAATAACAATATTTGCTCTATTACTTATTAGAGAAAAAGGTTGAGTAGTTGTGAGATTAAACGTCATAAAAGTACTTTCTCTGATTACGTGCTCTTATTGGACATGTAATAACTTGATTGGCACCGACTTTCTTTGTTACTCGTACATTCTAACTGAAAGCAGTCAACAAAAAAACTATATTTTTCTTATTTTCTGATAAATCAAAAGTAGTTAAGTTAAGTAGTAGTAAGGATTGTTACACACGAGTCAGTTCACAATTTATCAAACAAATTACTTAAAATAAGATTTTGATTGATACAAAGTGAGCTGGCCCTGGAATCTGGAAACCTAGGTAGGAAATCTTGGAAGTTCTAAATGCCAAAATGAAGAAAATATGCAGCAACGCATTAACAATAACGACTAAAGTTCTAATGATTAAAACGTTTCCTTGTGTAGTTGGGTACGTATCTGCAGAGTTCAACATTAGGCACGCCATAAAGTCAACCATACATTTTAAAATTATAAAATAAAGTTTATTTTAACGGAAAATACACGGAAACAATAAGACTATTCAATAAATACTGGTTTTCAAACAACTCTTTTGAAGTAAGAAGTGCAGCAGTGCGAACAATCGCTTACAAATTTCAATCACTTCAAAATATTTCAAAAGTATTGAGCTCTGGAGTACCCGGCATCAATCGATAAGCATAGAAAGTTTATATCGATGCGTGATAGAGCCATGTTGGCTACGGTAAATTAAAAAGAAACACGCTGTTGTGTAAATGGCTTAATCACGCCCGTGTAAACTATCTGATTAAATATTTATAAGTAATTATTAGTTACCCCGTTGCCTAAAACTGGGATATTAGGAAAATAACAGAAGTTTTCATTTTTACGATTTCCGAGGAGGAAATGGAAAACGGTAACTTTCGGTGGGTACCAAAAAATGTACTTGGTTTTATGGTCCGACTGGCAGTTAACAACTATAAATAATAACTCCCGCCTATTATTGTTCTACTGTAGGGCAAAAGCCTATTCTCCCACAGACAAGGTAGGTAGGTATAGGTAGTTTAGATAGGTAGGTTATAATAATAATTATCAGTCCAGGTCTCTTCACTATGTTTTGCTTCACCGATGTCATGAAAATAAACTTAGGAAGTACATATGAAATAGAAAAAGTTATTTTGGTACTTGCGTATGCCCGATTGCGAACCCATAGCTTTGTGCATGAGAGGCAGGCGCCTAACACCACGGCACAACAACAATAATCGCACTAGAAAAAGATTTTTCAAAAAAAAAAAATGTACCTATGTGATCGCCTTTAGGCAAAGTGACAGCAATCGTGGCAGGATTGCCTGCATTGAGTGAATTCTAACGAATACAATTTCATTTGCAAATGCTTCTGAGCAATAATGCTTCTAAGAATAAAACCCTTTAAAAAGCAGTTAGATAGTTTCCTATTAAGAGACCAGAGACCAAAAATAAAACATCTACCTTTCAGTAGATAGGCTTTATATTGTAGACTAGCACTTTGCCCGCGACTTCGTCCGCGTGGATTTTGAAAATACAGCCCATAAATATAACTGATACTGTAGTTTTCTATAGGTGAAAGAATTTATTATTTAGGTTAGGTAGGTAGGTAAAGCTTTTCTATATACACTGTCTAAGGCGATTAACACACGGCACCGCGCACCGCCGCGGTTGGCGGTGAAGCGGATCTCATGTCGCATTGATCTCTATTAAATCCGTCGATGCCTAACACACGTACACCGCCTGACCGCGCGTTCGAGCGGTGCTCTCACCGCCACCGCCCCTCAGCGCGGCCAGCCGCGCTTAGGGGCGGTGCATCACACACGGGGCGCCGCATAACCGCGCGAATCATCGTGTGTGCAGGATGTGTTGCAATTTAAAAATAATTTCTGTCTAAATTGTATGTAATGTAATTAATATTATAATAGTCCCTACAAGTATACTATTCTTCCCCACTCTTGCGAGCGTGTCAGCGAGTTGAACTAAATTGACAGGGAGATTTTGATTTACATCTCATTAAAAATAAAAATAGAAATAACTATAAATTAAATTGACAAAATAAAATAAATAAATTAAATTATAAATTATAAAAAAAGGTCAGAATCATTAACTCATATAATTGCATATAATTTGTTTAAACTGGTCAAATCCGCGTTAAATCCAACCGCGCGGACAGGCGCGTAAACCGCCTTACCGCGCGGGGTACCGCTACGAAATCCGCTTTACCGCCACCGCCCTCCGCGGCGGCGCGCGGTGCCGTGTGATAATCGCCTAAGGTTGTTTTATTTTCCAGTAACAAAATAGTCTGGTTTTTGGGTGATCCAATTTGTGATAAACTGTTGATGAGTAAAACATTATTTTCTTAGGTCAAAACCAACCAAAGATAATGTTTGTTCCTAGGACTTTTTAATTTTTTTTTTACGGGAAACTGAAGTAGCTTGCACGATATAGGCAGGTTCGTGGGATTTATTGCAATTCTGCTGTGTATCTGCGCCAACTGGCCAGCTCCTGGTCCGATCAGAATGGTCGCTACAATTAAGTTATCTTTTAAATCTTTTATGTCCTTGCCATTGCACAGTTTAAGTGAGCTTAAATTCCTTATAATAATAATAATAATAATCTTTATTGCTTATCCAAGAGACAACCATACAAGAATTAAAATTAAAATTAACAATCTTTACAATATATTTTACAATTAAGTAACATTTTGTTACGAGATGCAATGTAGGCATCGGCTGTCATTAGACTAATTTGCCCTAACCCCTCGTACTAGTAAAAACTGTATCACGAGCGGTTAGTGTTCCTCGTCGTCAGATCAGCACAATACTCACAAGTCCTCATAAAAGTAGACAAATCTATGGCGGTTGTTGTTCTGTTATTATAATTATGTATTTGTATGTGTACGGTTTGGTGTGAGCAGGTGGCTATACGTTTCTGTGTGTGTAACGAGTGTGTTTTTGGTAGTTATTTTATGTGCCAACTTTCAGAAGGTCTTCAGTAATATTGTAGTCCAACGATTTAAGAAATGTATCTATAGCTAACTTGCATTTATGGATAGTGAGATCTATTAGCTTTAACTTTCTGCTTACTTTGTTAAAAGTATGTTAGCTATTCCGATTTTCAATAGCAGTTCGTGAGGTGGCAGGTCAGATGAATTTAGGGGAGTTCACAAATTCTGTTGGATAGTGGACTGCATCCTCGATATTACACACACTTGTAGATTTTGAGTTGGCCGGGGGCTTTCTGTAAAATTACAATATTGATTTCATTGATTGTATCGTTAATTGTGGGATGACATCCCTTGAGCAAAGCCAACGAATGTCTCTATCTAGTAAATATTTAAGGTCAGGATCGTGTACGATCCACTCGTACGCGTATCGAACATACCGACTGTTGCTACAATGAAACTGTCAATGGGAGTTTGAAAGTAAAGCGTGCAGTTTTACGTCCCTTAATAAAGTAGCTGCAATTCCTGATGCAGCTACTGTCAGAGCAATTTTTTCAGGATTAAGATTAAAAATATATAATATATAGAAATATTAAATTAGCAAGAAATGTTTTCCATAGCCACCTGGAGTGTCCAAAATAAATGTTTTGACTTTATTGGTCGTTATGCTGTCCATCATTACATCAATAGCCTGTGACTGACTTCAGCAAATCATTCACAAAAGTAGCCAATTTACTGATACGGATTTACCAACATTGTATCTATTGTATCATTTTCTGCACATTGCACGAAGTTTATTTTCTATTTGTATTAAACCTTAATTGTACATAATATATTATCATCATTAAAAGGCATGGTAAAGCTCTGATTTTGCCGTCAATCTCCGGGTCTGACGTCTTCACAGAAATCGTCTTTCAAGATATCCCTGACGAAATGGCAGTTTCACTACAAATCCATATAATAAAAAAGTAATCGTTGTTCGTTTGTCTCGCTAAAACTCGAGAACGGCTGAACCGATTTCGCTAATTTAGGTCTTGAAATATTTGTGGAAGTCCAGGGAAGGTTTAAGCGGCGAGAAAATTGTGGTAGGTAGATAGATTGGTATGTAGATATGTATGGTAGGGTACGTAGGTAGGTTGGTAGGGTAGGTAGGTTGGTAGGGTAGGTAGGTTGGTAGAGTAGGTAGGTTGGTAGGGTAGGTAGGTTGGTAGGGTAGGTAGGTTGGTAGGGTAGGTAGGTTGGTAGGGTAGGTAGGTTGGTAGGGTAGGTAGGTTGGTAGGGTAGGTAGGTTGGTAGGGTAGGTAGGTAGGTAGGTTGGTGGAGTAGGTAGGTAGGTTGGTGGGGTTGGTAGGTAGGTTGGTAGGGTAGGAAGGTACGTAGATAGGTTAGTAGGGTAGGTAGGTTGGTAGGTAGGTAAGTTGGTAGGGTAGGTAGGTAGCTAGATAGGGACAGGATATCGTCGGTCGGGTCAGCTAGTAACTCAATTACTTTTAATGAACATTGCAACATTGAAGCTTCTCTTAAAAAAAACCCAGTGATCATCACTTTCCAGCAAACCTCTGTCCCGGCAAGCGGCTTGATACGTCTCCTTGACAACTCCGTTTTGAGTTTTTAAACCTTCGAACGAAGTTGGGCAGCGTACGTGGTGCGCAACAAAATTTTAAAGTAAAAGCTTTCAGATTGAGACGGATGTATACCGTACACTCTTCCCAAGGCTTTATCTCTTTTTATGCTCTTTTTTTGTTATTAGGCCATGTATAATAGTGTGGAACTTCATGACTACAACATAGTTTTTCAAAGCCAAATTCGTCGGTATTACAGACTTGCAACGTGGTGCGGCACGCTGCCCAAAATCCACGCAAGGCCGTGGATTTTAGGCACCTTGTCGCACCTTTCCTGCAGGTGTGCTATAGGTAAACGAATAAAATGTCCGTACAAAGCATGTTCTACTTAATGCGGTGCCTGAATGTTAGACGGAATTTTGCAATTTAGTAATTTTATATCATCTTCGAAACTATTTAACCAATTGGCATACTGTAAAGGGTAAATTTTATCTCAATGATGTCCTTGCGATCATAATATTATTCTTGTTGGTAAGGTTTCATATTTCATTGTTTTAAAAATCATCCAAACGTAGGTATGTCGAAAAATCCTTTTTTAATACATAAAAACTACTATATCTGCTAAAATATAAAAGATAGAAATATGGTGTCGTCGACTTTATTATAGCACCATTTAAGGCGGACCAAGTTGCCGAACATTGTTTACAATTATATAAAACTGTTTAGGCAGCGCATGCAAAAAACTTCGTTTTAAGAGGTAACTCTTTCCGCCTGGCTAGACAAAAATTGTGATAGCTCAGCTAATAAGCATGATGTCAATATAATTTATAGCCTATAGCACTCCGGGATAACGTAGCTTTCTATTGGTGAAAGAATTTTTGAAATCGGATGAGTAGTTTCGGAGATTACCCCCTACATACAAACTTACAAACATACAAACAAATTTTACCTCTTTGTAATATTAGTATAGATTACCTTCTATTCACTAAAATGGAGGTACCAAAAGATAACGTACCACCTACTTACAGTAGGTACCGCAGAATTGGACTAGAACATATTTTCTATAGCCAAAGATTCGGCCTTCGGTTTCAATACCCTTTGGGCAGAATTGATCTGGAATCTGAAAGATTTCTACGCGGTTACCTCCGTCCACTCAATCGTTACTGATATCACAGACCTCAAAAAAATGAAAGAGAAATGTTAGAAAGATGCAGGATTTCTTTAGGAAATTATCTTGTATGAAACGAATTTAGGTCATGTCTAGGTTAGTAATGGTCCACTTTATCACTTTGTATGATTAGAGGTGGCGGGGAGATTATTTTTTAGGATGGGAAATGGTAGACCTGTATAATGTAATCTAGATATCAGCTATCTATACCTACGCGATAACGTTACCTTTTCTTGATGGTTAAACGTTTGATTTTAAATGAATTAAAATATGAATTTTCAAAATCGATTCACATTTGCCGGAGAAATCGCGTAACAAATATACAAAAGAAAAACAGCATACAGTCAAATTAAGAACCTCCTTCTTTTTTTTAAGTCGGTTGATAATATTACTTTCAATAAATATAGGTTAACTTAAAAAACATTTCCTTAAATATCGACTATAGAAAACTGAAGCGGATTTAACTCAGAATAGCAAAACGTAAACTAGAGAAAAGTTTGTTATTGCGTATGTTGTTGAAAGTTATAGAAAGTAAATTTTATTACGTTTGTTTGAAATAAAATAAATTGCGAGGTCTGTTCAGTACAAACAAGCTTGTAAAATGAGGGAAAATGTGTAGTAGTGGTAGTTGTGTTACGACTACTTGCGACCAAAGATTGTATGGATTAGTTTTGTATCCTTTAGTTTTAAAATGTGTTTTCAATTTAAACAAGAAACTGCTGAAGAAAAAAAAAACCGTTTGCGTATTAATCAGAAGTATCCTTAGATTTATAGATAGGTCTCCGCGTGCTCCGACCGCCGACGTACTTGTCAAATGGGACCACCAATACTGAGCCAAATTTTGGCTTACCCGAGCCTGTCTCCTAGCAACCATGTGTCAGGTGAAGACACAGAGTATTTTTCATTCACAATTTTTCACGCACACTGGCCTCCTTGCAATCTGTTTTATACACACTAAAATATTTAGTTGTCCCATCCACGGAGCTATTGTTTTTTAGATAGTGCGGTATCTAGTCGGAGCGCGCAAACCTATCAATAATCTAAGGAAGTATCCTTAACTGGAATTAATTTGTTCGCAAGTACTAATTTGACAACTTGACAGATTGTGGTTCAAAACAGACTTTGTTGAATAGATAACTTGATCAATGAAAAAACTAAGAATGTTTTATCTGAAGATGAGAAGTAAATGCAAAAAAGGTAATGGCCAGCTGGAGATTGAGAAAAAACCTTTAAACATTTATTATTCTACCTTGGCATATAACCACCATAGAAAGACTATAAGGCTACTTAGGAATTTATAGGACAATAGATAACGATGGACCTTAACTACTGTAAGTTTTTTTTTTGTTAACCTGTTCTGCACCACTCCTGGGCAAAGGCCTCCCTCCATGTTTCTCGATTCTGGGCTTCCTCCCACCAGTTTTGGAGGAATCCGTCCAGTTCGTCTCGCCATCTCCTTCGTGGCCTGCCGCGACGTCGTCTTACTGTCTCAGGGCTCCAGTTCTGTGTCACCTCAGCCCACAGTTTGTCCGGCATGCGGCAGACATGTCCTGCTCAGTCCCATTTAAGTTGGGCAGCCTTATGTGCCACGTCTGCTATTCCTGTTTTGGAGCGCAGTATAGTGTTTCGAAACTGTAAGTTTAAAAATGTAATTGTTTCCAGAAAATAAAATTATCCTTAGCCCGATTGTGAATTCATTATCTATTTACATATTATAATTCCACAATCAACATTTTGCTGTTCTCAAAACAGAATAACATTTTAAATACGAACAAAATACTAACACGACCTCTATCATCGCTGGCCATTTGAGACAATTGAAGGGTAGTCTATAAAATTCTTAAGTCGCAGATCGAACTGTATCCGACATGGGAGACAGTTTTGGTTTCGTGATTTCATTGCTATTAGGGCGGGCGGGCCGTTCCACGTTTATTGTTCAAGATACGAGTGGATTTGTGGAAGCAATTTCCTTTATACATTTTGTTTTGTCCTTTTTCCTGCAGTTTGATGGTCCACTTCGTGAGTTGTGGTCTTAGTTCGATTTAGCAAAACTTCCTGAATCGATACGATACGCATCTCGGCCGCAACCTGCCGGTGGGTTGGGAAAAGATGTAATTATACAATCCGATCACGTATAGAGCTGAACGAAAACTAATTTAGCACCGAAGTTCTTTGGCAAAAATTAAACACTGGCCGCCTATTTACTTTTGTGATTTAGAAAAGTTAATGCTTTGCTGTTGTGATTAGCAATTGATTATGTAGGTATACCTATATAATTATATAAGTTAAATTTTAATGGCCTAGTTTGACTACACATGATGATTTAAAATTATTCGTAGAAGGAGAGCATGGACAACCAACCATAACTAGATACGTCATAACGTATTTAATGAAATGGTAATAATATATTTTGTGACATTTTCAGAACTTGCATTCTATAAGTTTTCAACAAAAACTTATAGAATAAAGTAAAATATACAAATCTCAAGGAAACAATTACAGTTTCAAAAATTCCCTTTTGAATATTATTTCGGAAACTAGACTAAATTATTAGGTCAGTGTTATTAAACAAGACAGAAATAAAACTTCTACGAGTTTGCTTCTGAATTTACTTTGAAATTGAAACTGAAATGTTGGTAACTGAAATAGACATCGTTACTTATCTTGAAAACCGGTCAACCGAGGAAAGACACATAGTGCTTGAGAAGTATCTCTAAAAATACATGTTAAAAGAAATAACGTTGTCAGCCTGTTTGTAAAAGTTAATCTCTAATGATTACGCTACCTTAATTATTATAATCTATTGAAAACTGAATGTTGAATATTGATATTGTAAACTATTGAATTATTGAATGTTTTTGTTGACTACATGTGGTTCATACTTGAAAGTGTAACGAATTATTGAAATAATAAATCAATAAATAAATCTAATAGCCATACAACGTGGCAATGCTGCCAGTCTGTTGTACACGTGTACCGTTGACAGCACACGAGTTTTTTGATGCCCTTTGAGCTCCCTGCCTTTTTCTTGGAATTGTAAATAATATTATTATTTTGATTTTTAAGATTTGTATATAACTGAATAATTTTCATAAATAATCCGAATACGAAAATAATTTCACAGATAGAAATCTACGTTATCACCTAGTGGGATTAAAGATTATTATTAGATACTATTTACGAATAAAAAGGAAATATAAAAATAGGCTTTATCAAAAGTTTACATTCCAATTTCCCTACCAATTAACTGAAGCAGCAACGCAAAGAAATTTTCTAACAAAGCTTGGTACACACAGCATAAAATATAAAACTGTTTACCCAGACCCAAGTTAAAGAATCATGTAGATGTAGGTCCTCTTCAGTGTCATGCTTTCTCCGTCACAGGTAAGAAAGTGTGCTCCCCTCCACGCAAATAAACATGACATCGCCATTCAGACGTGGGCCTTATACAACGTTTAGACCTCGTCTTTATTCGACGGGTTTTTGTCAACAAAATTCTTCTCGTCTTTACCCCTGTCCCCTTCGTACAAGCAACGTTGCGTTGACATTGAATTTCGTACGGTAAACTGTTTATGTTTGATTTTGTTTGTTGTTTATTTGATCTAAGACGATATGTAACTTAAACAATTCCAATTTGATTTAATAATATAGTAATAATTTGTACATACATAAAATAAGAAAAAAATCTCTTTTTTCAACCGACTTCAAAAAAGGAGGATGTTATCAATTCGTCTGTATTTTTTTTTTTGTTTTTTATGTTTGTTACCTGATTTCTTTGGACTGGGTGAACCGATTTTGATGATTCTTTTTTTATTGTAATAGTTAACTTTCAATCTCTTCTTAATAGATTTGGATGAGAAGGAGGTACTAAAAAGCGGAAAATAAAAAGCTTTTTACAAAAAAGATAACCGCCTTCAAAAACTAAAAAGTGAAAAATAACTTTAGCACAGAACACACATTGATTTAGTTTCGGAAGTCGGTGACAATACAAAACAACAAACAGAACAAAGCCAAGTGTGTTCTGTGCTAAAGTTATTTTTCACTTTTTAGTTTTTGAAGGCGGTTGTCTTTTTTGTAAAAAGCTTTTTCTTTTGTAAATATGTACTTACATAAGATTATTATTATGTTTAGTCTGTATTAGTTTATAAGCTATATTCATATTAAATTATTTTAAAATTTTACTTTACACATTTAGTTTTATGTAAAAATTAAACAAAGGTTTGATAAATACATCTCTGAACTGATAGACAGATTTGTTATCAACAAGTTCTCTGCCAGACACACCAATTAAAAATTAAATTGCCTCAGACATCAAGGCCAGTGGTTAAACCCTGTCATAACATAGAAACACTACTAAAATATTTAAAGCCCTATCCTTAGAAATTGTGACTGTTCCTAAAATACCCTAGGCTGATAAAAATTTCGTTTTTCCTAATTGTGCTGATATTAGTGGTTTATTTAGTGTACGGCTAAGGGACACGCCCCACCAAATCCGCGTAATCCTGTAGAGCTCGTCCCAGACTGGTCGCTCTTCCACCGTTTCTATGAATTTGAATTGAATTCCCATGAAACTATACTGCCTTGTCCCGACAAGACAAGGAGGGGGACACAAAGATGTTAGTATAGGAATTCTCAGGGAGGACATATAAATAAACATATTATGCAATGAAGTTAACAAGACAAGAGGGTAGCAAAAGTATAATATAAAATATAAGGGGTGATAATAGGATCGCTACACTTGCGCTTTGGAAATTCATTATTCTAGATTACGTTAAAGTACTTATTTACAATATACTAAAGACCCGCCCCAGTGACTTACAACCGTATTCAAATGGATAGCCCTTTGAATATGCTTGTGTCGTCGTACGTGCACGGCTAGACCTG
Organism: Charanyca ferruginea; assembly: GCA_947361185.1. Taxonomy (NCBI): domain Eukaryota; kingdom Metazoa; phylum Arthropoda; class Insecta; order Lepidoptera; family Noctuidae; genus Charanyca; species Charanyca ferruginea. Next base: position 30,584,126 of record OX376056.1, read on the forward strand.
AACGCATAGGTCCACTAAGGACACTGCTACGATTCTAGCGGAACACGTTCCCTAGGCTCTATCGACATGCCTTACTCAATCCTAAGACAGAGGACTGCGAAGCCCAACTGCCATCGAGTAAGACAAGATTTCAGTATTTTTCCTATTCGCGTACTAATGTGATTATTCCCTTACGACAGACTACCCCTCTCACAAATTAACACAAAACTAGCACAAGTGCATCGTAGGCTCAGTCTGTAGCAGATTAAATTGCGGTTGTGTTTGGTATACGCCAAAATGGTATGTCGTCATTTCATATCTCTCTAATCTTCCCCAGTTAGAGGTCGCGTCACAGCATGTTTCAGCCGTTAAGCGTCCAAATCACGTGTCTCGCTAAATAGTGTCGATTCAGAAATAGGCATTAGACCAATAGCCGGGTGTGATTTTAACGAGACACAGACCCTAACGTCCTTAGGACGACTACCAATTAAGTAGGGGAGCTTAGTGAAGCCTACCCCCACTCCCAGAGACATGCGTACAACAAACCCAACACAAAGTTCTCCGTGCGAGACCTTCTTTGGAAGCAGTTAACATCATAAACATTTGGTCTAATTAGAAAAGGTATTTAATATACCATTAGTTTTACCTCAGTTCGGCCTTATGGCCTAATTTGATATAAACATGAAGCTACTATTATAAAGATTTAAAAGAATTGAGTATGTACGGTTCTGCCTTCCATATTTGAGTGTCAGTTAAAAGTCAATTATCGTCAGCAGTCGAGGTAGAGTTTAGCGGAAGGCCTTCCCCGCTTCCCTAAAACCAAACGCTTATGACGATTGCCTGCCAAGGTATGGATTAGGACATAGGCACATAATGTACGGTTAGATTACACTAACATCAAACACTACCTTGTCATAAAATACCTAGAGCTTACGCCAAAACTACTGCTCTACGCTACGCTTATTCAACTACACAGAATGCTATTACCTATGCAAACTTTGCTACTATTAAACACTATCACGATATAAAGTACTTAGTAGTTGCATCAAAGCTAGGATAAATAATTAATTATTAGTCAACCCGTAGCAGTATCACCTGACTGACACTGACCTATAAAATACTATACAAATAAACCTGCACAAGGAATAATATTTAGTAGAACTTAACTATTCAATTAAAATAAGGTTAACACTCACCAAATAACACTTCGAGTGGATTTGATTAAAATACTACAACTTTAATCACCAAACTTGCTTCTCGCCTCGGCCGATTTCCTCTCATGACCTTACACTCACTCCCTACTCTCTACGTGGAGCTAACCTCTTCGATTTCAGCAGTCTCTTAACTTAACTAGCTAAGCCTAAAACGAACAGCCCTGCGTCGATCGCCGTCTCAAAACTCCCTGTCTGCACTCTATAGTGGTCTAAAACCGACTGCCTCGTCCCCAGCCCCTCGTTCATCTTCCCACACTTTCGTGAAATCTCCTAGTACCTGACCATTTCTGTTTTTATATAGATTCTCAATTGTTTTAAAGACCCTTTTTAAAGTGTTACTTAGGTCGCGTTTATGGTATGCACATGGTGCGCTAGCATTGTAAGTGGTGTTTTTAGAAATAGAATATTCCATTCGTTTCTTAGAATTTGTTGAAATATTGCTTTCGACCCGTCCCTATTTGTTTCTCATAAAATACAGAATTTATGAGGGTTTGAGTGGCTCAAACCATGTGGTGATTTTAAAATAAATACTACATTTTGTTATTACCCGACTGTGCGACGCAAAGGAGTGGTAATGTGTTTATTAAATAAGTGTACGTGACAGACAGTCACAAAATGTTTAGTGCCTAGTGTTCATAATAACAATAATAATATAGTACCTACTATTGATCGAAAATGTTCCTAGAATAATTTACGGCACTTCAACATTAATTTATGAAGGTATTCCGTAGCTATAATTATTTCACTAACACTGAGTTTCAGTTAAGATACATTAATTATTCAAGTTAGGAACCAAAACAGATCTACAGTGACGCACATTCAGACAAGAAAATGTATTGTTGAAGAAAATCCATTATAATGTTATGTATATTCTGGTCTACAAAATTAGGCCCAATTGTTTGACTAGTCAGTAGAAAGGTACAAAGCAGATTTATAGGAAATAATAAAAAAAAAACATATAAATAATATAAATAAAAATATAAATAATAGGACATGTCCTAACAAAATCTGCAATTGTTTTTTGAACAAGTCAAACCTTCTTTTGGATTCAGCTGTACGCTGACTCAAATAAATCTTTACGAACACATTTTTATCGGATCCAGCAACAATGTATCGTCTGAGAATAAAGCATAGCCTCGAAACGGTGCCATTTGAAGGAATCAATCAAAGCCAAACGTTCGCACAATCAGCGTGCGTGGGACGGACGAGCTAATCAAACTAATGCCAACCGGAGGGCCGGCCGATTGGTCCCGACTCGATGCCGCAACAAATCACAACAATAACACTGACGCCTGATTGATTACCCTCAGCGACGGACTCAATTCGATCCCTGTTACACCTGATTGATTTTTTATTAACATGTTCTTGCCTTAAGTCTGTCTGGCTGGTTGTAAATGAACCATTTCAGTTTATTTGTTCAATATGGGGTAAGATTGTGGTTTCTAATATTGAGCCAGCCAAATATTAATCACTGAAATCTAGGTAATATTTGTGGGTATTTGGTGATTATCACACAATTAGGAAAATGAAAGTACTCAGACTGATAGTTACTCTCAGACTGACTGTAATGTTAAAATTAAATGGCGTTAGACATACGTCAAGACTGAAGCGAAACGATCTCGCAAATAGTTTCCATTTGTCAGATAGGTCCAATTTCAGACATGGCCAAATATAGCCCTACAAAAAATCCTCAGTGTTGGCAAAAAAGTATTTGGATTAAAAGACGACGACAAAACTTAAAGGTCAACGTGACTTGACACATCCTTGAAAGGTTCTTCGCCGTATCAATTTAAACAAAACGATGTGTGTCTCACACAATTTTCTACACGAACGCCTTCAGGTGGTACAACTGCGTCATTTTTAGCCAGGACTGGTGCGCCGTCAGGCTGACGTCAAGTTAGCGTCAGTGCGGCCTGACTCGGCTCCTCGACCAGACATTTATTAAGTAGGAAATACGGATGAACTGACCGGAGTGCTGTTAAATTGTTCAACAATTGTTGTAACAGCATTTAGCCGATGTTTGTTTTAAATTAAGTGCCGACCTCGTTCTGACTTTCACACTGTTGGTATCAGCTTTTATAATGTGCAGTTTAAAAGTTTATTAACTAGAAGGTTAGCGAAATAAGAAGTTTTTCTCGTTATTTTTAGTAGGCAGAAAAAGTTACTGTAAATTTTTATATTTAGCATCATAATCTGTTCTAAAAACCAAACAAAATAAAAAGCTCAGACAATAAAAAACGATGCGTCAAAACGTCCCCCCAATTCTTACATCGACCAACAGATTTGAAATGTATCTCAGTATGTATTCTATAAACATCTCTATAAATTTTTACTCTGCTACAAATCCTAACAATTCGCCTAGAAGTCGTGTGAACCACCAAAGCTGATAAGTGCTCACACACAACAATAAAACGTCACTTAGTATTCACCTGTCGCCCTGTATAATACCAACGAACATACCATGCAGGCCAGCATGCATTTTCGAGTGACAGCCACTGGTCAGACTTTTGCGGATGCAGCACAAAGGCACTTATTTTTTTGTCGGACTAACGTAAAATCCAAATCAATGGTTAGCTCGACTTACTTTTGTTATTGCCGCTATTATATTCTGGCCGCCGCGTCGGTCGCTTCGCCGACTATTTCTGGCTTTTTGGCCACTCGAAACCGGCTGTCCGTTGGAACTTGTGGTTTCTACGTAAAAAATTATGGACATATGTATTAGGAGCGATGGTCGTACTCTTTAGCGTCTCTAGTGTGCAACTTTATTCCTTGAGTTTCAAGACGATTTCCTTTGAGTCTCCATTCATCAATGTTACTTAAGCGTACTGAAAATATTCCATGAAAAACATCCTACATAGTGTACAGGAAACTTGCCTCCGGTCACAATATTGGCCGACACAAAAGATAAGCACGAAGGACGACAAGTTCAGAGATGATGTCAACGTCATATTTCATTTATCGTGTCTTAAAGGCAGGTAACATTACGTCATCTGCCGTACGTCTTACTCTGAAGCTCGTACAAAGTAAACCGAGAACAGCTGCTTATTGTATCGCTGACAGCAAAGCCGTGGTACGCAATTGTGAAGCTCCTCCGGAGAAATAAATAATAGCGACTTACTTGATCCTGCGAAGCTACAATGCGTCGTCATTATTTCGCGCTTATGGAGCCACAGGCCCTCTTTTCATTCCATGTTCACCTTCTGTACAAGGCCTTACGTCAAAACAATTTAACATTATACTGTCGAGTACATTGTCTTTAAGTTCCTCAGTTAACATTTCGACATGTTGTTACGCATTTGTTTCTTCACATTGATTATTAGATACCACTTTTTTGGAATTCTTGATATCTACAAGGTTTCGCCTCTTACTCTATATTTTATTTTTTGAAATGCATTAAAACCAACCTGAGCGTCTATACACGTTCTTTAGCAGCTGCAGAGAATAAAGTCCTTTCAGTGCATTGCCTAGTAGAATCCCTTTGTGTGTTTATTCTTGTATGAAAGTTTGCAAAAATAGAAAGGAACAATTTTTCTTAGCACGAGGATTACCGGTAACTGACAAAACGGAATTCACGTCTATTTCCGTTGAAGTAGACGTTTCGTTAGGATTTCGTATTCGAAAAGTTAATGAAGTGTACCGCGAACGTTACCCGTGTCAAACTGTCAAAAACACGTCATATTTCACGTGTATGTTTTTGTTTTTTTAAAGCGATCGCCACGTCAATTTTGTTTAGGATTACGGAACAGGAGGTGAGGAATGCGGCTATAGCCAAAACGGCTGATTTGTATTCCAGTAACGTGAAAGAAATGGTATACTTTACAGAGTTAGTGTATTGTGCTGTCATTTCGCGTGAAGTTTGACAAAGGTATAAAAATAAAGGGCGTGAACATTATACTACACAAATTTTTTGTGTTAGCTACATGGGATGGGATTGTGTGTTGTGTTGTGATACGGTGTCGTGCGTGACGCGTTACCGTCAGGCCGTCGCCGCATGGCTCCGGTTTCGAAGTGTTTCGCTTGACGCTCTCCGATCGCACGGACACAGTTTTTTAGATATTTGATACCGGCAACGAACAAAAAATTGTAAATCTACGACGAAAGAAATCTAATGAGCTATTTTAAATGTTAATCTAAATACGTTGACATGGTCTGTGTTTCTAATAATACAGAATAGGTTTTTTAAATATCTAGGATTTGAAAATATGGATTGGTAATACCTACTTCTTTTTCTTTAAAATAACATATTATCATCACTGCAGCTCTACAAAATGATTCCCTACTTTAACTTTACACACTTTGAGTAAAAAACAAAACAAAACTTTTCAAATAGGTAGTTTAATTTAAAGAAAAGTTGCGATGTCCCTAAATCTTACATAAACCTTTTTCAATAAAAAAAAAAACAAAGTTTTCAAACTTATAATTTTGTATATTTAAGCTGAAACTTAATTGCACTACAAATGATTTAGTTACTGATAACAATAAATAACACAGCAACGACTTATTAAATGAATCATTGTAAGGTAATTAAATAAAGCTGAATAATTTTACTTATAGAATACAAAGTCTGATGAATTGCGTTATTTAGGTAACAGAAAAATAACAGGTGTCAACTTTTCATAAAGGGGTAAAACTCATACCTAACCATTAAATAAAATGGTCAAAATAACGATCTCCTATCTGTATAATACGATCCCCAATTAAAATAAATTGTATAATAATATAGCAGTACAAAAACCGCATTTTAAAGCAGATGTCTTCATTGTAAACACAAAGTAGTGGAGGCGCTTTATGCAAAAAACATTCACAAAATTTTGCAGCATACGTTACTACCACTAGGTACCTGCTACTTTGTGACATCTTGACGTAAGGATGCTACCTTCGCGCCTGAATCATTTATAAGCTTGCAAAATTTGTAGCAACTCTCGCTCTTTCCCTTATCTTTAGATGCTCCATTGTTCTTAAGTTTTAAGTTTATTTAAATTTTTGTTTGTTGTTTAGATTTTTATGCGATAATTTTTTATTGTTTTAAAAATATTTTATTTAGGAAAAAATGTTCCAAGTAATCACAAGGTAATATAATTATAGACAGATAATAATTTAAGATTATTAAGATAAGTTGTAAAAAAATCAACTGTGAATTTACAGTGTGCTTGTAACTAATTAAAGATTTCTCTTTTTTTTCGTCACGCCAATTGATCAGGTGACAGCCCTAAAAGCTTCATCTGCCACTTGAACGATCGAAAGGTACGAAGGCGCGCCGGTATCAGGAAGGAATGTACAGTGGGTGACTTGAACAGTTCCTGTCCCATTCGCTCCCAACCGGCTTTGCCTAAGCTAAATTTGTACGCCGTCTCATTCATACACACCAACATGTTCAATACTTACCTGCGTAAAATGATATACATCTGTTGCGGTATCAACCTCTCGCTCGCACTTATGTTCCCAAATGCATTGTTGATATACGCGTCCCGCTCGGACGTCTCATGAACAAGGGGTAGTCGGTGTTGGTGCACGTTTGTGTTGGTGTTCGTTTATTTAGTGAACTTGGAAGCTCGCTTTCGTGTTTGTGCATAGGGTGTCGGGCATGATTGTGTGCGTGAGTTGTAGAGGCGCGACATAGCTTTGCCGTCTCCATGACTTAAAAGTTTTGTATAGAATGAGACCAGCGAGCTAGTTCTGCGCCGGCCGGCACGCTTGATGCACGCGTGTGGGACGCTCGCGTCCAACTTCTTCGTGAATCTACGAGTATAAAAACTTGTTTTTTAAAACATCATAACTCAAAGTTACCGAACTGTATTTTAGTTAGTGACGATAAACATTTTGCTGATAAATAAAGTGATTATATCGCATACAGTGTGTTGTTTATTTTTTCTGTGAAACTGCAACGTGTTTGGTTCAACGGACTACGGAGGAGGTTGGTCATCGTATTCTCGTATAAAGGCTATTGTGCATCAACCAAATAACTCTGGCATATTTTGTCTGTTGTGTGTTGTTAGGGAATAGTGTGGCGGGCTTGTTGTTCAAAAAGTTACTTTTGAGAATGAACGCCGTTGATAAATTTCAGAAATATTCGGTTTTAATGTATCTGGTTTTAATGGGTGTTTAGAACTAGTTTTATAAAGGCATACTCATACTCGTCTTTGGCTTAATTTAGGTTTTAGCTGTATTTGATGAATAAGCAATTGAACAAGCAATTGAATAAAGTCAAGATTAGAGATTGTCAACAAACAATCCACGAACTCCTTTTTTAAGATTTAACTTCTATACATATTAGAAAATATAAATAAAAACCCATAACATTATTGTATAATCACCATCACCAATTTTGTTGCCCAACGGTCTGACGAGTTGAACAACCTGAGGACACAAATAGATATAGAACAGACGGTACACAAACGCACAGTAAACGCCGGCCGTAAATGTTCTCTCCTTTACAAATCATTGTCAGGCCTTTAACTTGCTCAAATCATAACTAGGTTTCACTTCAACTAGTTAAAACTAACGTCTAAATTACCGAGATCTACCTTTGTAACGTTTCCAAGATTGCTAGATTTTAGACACTATGATTTTTAGCAAGCAAGTAGGTAGGTAGGTATATTTTATTAGTTTTCTTCAAAACTTAAAGACAAATATTATAGAAAAATTCAGCTAAAAATAATAAGCTTCTTTGATGTTTACTTAATCTGAGAGATAAAACCCTTTTCGACCCAAAATTCTAGGCAGTTTTTAAATGGATAAGTTGTAATGTAAACATAGCAGTTCTAATGAAAAGGACAATAGATTTAACACCTAGAATTAAAAAAAAAATGGAATACAAAACAAGTTAAGGTTTACCAAAAATCAATCCTACGCAAAGTAGAATTTTTAATTTTCTTATGAGGTGAAGTTTCGTAGCTAGAAATGTCTTAATTACCTAAGTCCTAGAAGCCCTTCAAACGATGAGCCAAACTTAATTTTGGTTAGAAACTAAAACGAAGTTTTTATGGTTAAGACTCTGCAGCCAGGTGAATTGGCTTAAAACGGAAAAATATGAACTTCCCCCTCTTGAAAAATCACAGTAAAAGTTCAAGTAAGTAGTTCAAACTAAAAAAGTATACTGACTCGACCAAGAATGTTTGTTGTCATTTGAGAGGCGTTTCGCGTTTCGTTTCGTTTGAGTTAAGTTTACCATATACCTATAGCCAAAGAAACCCGCTTTTACTCGGTAAGAATACAGTCATACATAGGTGAACATAAAAGATGGTTCAGATTCTTGAAATTAAAATATTATTTTAGTTTCCATTGTAATAAAAACGCATACAAGAGTATTTTGTATTTTTCTATTTTAATTAGCATTATTATATTAAAGAAACAATTATTATGTTTATAATAATAGTGATACATTTATTTATTCATAAACAGTTTAAAGACTTTTAACTAATTAACTAATTTACTTAAATTTAAGTGAGCTATTCAATTGTTTACTGGTATTAATGAATAGGTTTAAAACACTTGCTTATTTAAATGCTGAGAAAATCACAATTTTGTTGAACCCTGCCTCTCAAACTAAGATTACCTGTATCATTACGAACAAATTATGTTATTCTATTATGTACCTACCTGTTTTAGTTTTTTAGTTATCAAATTTCAAAATCCTTGCTTGTTTTAAATTAGGTTAAAAGGATAATTTAATTACAATATTACAATATTTTTTAATCACTTTAAATATAGCTGTTGGTTTTCCATTTAATAAAAAAATTGAAAATTAAAACACGTGTAACTTTCAGACAGGCGTCCTCCAACAGGATAATAAAATAAGAATTGTTTCCTCTCTTTTAAAATTTTTATTTTAACCTTTTAGAAAATTGGATGTACAGTGGGTGATAGCTATTATCTGACCCACCCTAAAAACAAACGAGTTTAAACCCTCTGTCTGTAACAATAAGGGTTATTCAATTTGTATGAGTTGATCTGACTAGCGCTACTCGATAAACACATACAATAATAAAACAGACACGCAAAATTGATCTTTAAAACGTTAGGATTAGGATATTTATAACTACTTGTTATGCAATTTTGATTTTTATGCGGTAAGACTTAAAGTTTATCACAGTATTGTAAAATAATTATCATTTTAACCTAACTTGTAATAAGTGGGTAGTTGAAAGACAAATGCGTATTCATTGTAAAACTGGTATTCAAATCTTACTAAGGATATGGGTAGGAAAATAAAAAAATACCGTGACTATAACTAAAGCTAGTCTACGCACAATTGCAATGACTACGGGCGAACATTATCTATGTTGCCTTTCTAAATTGCGAATAGCCCACGCCTTTTTAAAATTATTAAATATAATCTTTGTAGCTTTATTAACATGTCTCAATTGAGTGATTATTTAAAATACAAAATAATCTATTTGCACGAGGAGAATATTGGCATCAGAGAGATTGCAAGGAGACTTAATATAGCAGTAAGTGTATTTTTCTAATTTTAAACCACGTTTTTATATCTAGCTATTCCTTGTGCCGTGACGTAAACAAACATTTTTTTTATATACTTAAACGTAAAGTGACGCCGTTTAATTTCTTTGTTTCAGAAAATACTGTGAGATTGTGGTTAAGGCGTTTTAAAGAAACAGGAAATGTTCAAAAGGATCCTCCAGGACCAATGACTAAGAACTTGTGGAAATTGGAGGCCGATTTAATAGTCGCTAATATTTGGAAATGTTACGTGATGTAGGTAATGTTGCCGACTGTGCGTGTTGCTTAGCCAAACACGGATATTTACTTCGTGCAGAGATGCTGTGGTGCAAAATTGGCTAACCAGTCAAGAAGGTGTCATAACAATAAGTTGGCCATCTAAAAGTCCTGATCTGAATCCAATAGAAAACTTGTGGGGTCAAATGATTTTAAACTGAGATTCATCAGAAGTCAGGACAAAAGAAAATTTGGCGCAACTTGTGACTTCAACGTGGGAACTCATGAGAGGAAGTGATGCTTGCTAGAACATGGTGTGCAGTATGCGAAGCCGCTTGCAACAAATTATAGAGAAGGATGATGCTCCACTTCGCTACTAAGACAACATCACCGCCTGCAGTCAACAATACTTACGTCAGTGTGTGTGTTAAATAATCTGTTGTTATCATAATTCCTAAGGAAGTGTTTCATACAATGATGCAGGTTCTTATAACGATCATATTTAAAACTAAAAATACTTTTAAAAAATCTAAAAAGTCTGTAATACATCAAAGTATTTAGTGCTGTTTTGACTAATATTTTATAAGTAGGTAGGTATGTATGACAGTAAGTTAATGTGGTGATGTTATTGTTATAAAATAGAAATATTATAGGTATATTTCTAAACATAATATAACATGTTGATTCACTACATTCAACACTTTGTAAAGCATGTAACAGATTACTTACCTACTTAAAAAATAATAAAAATGGGTATTTTATGGGCACTATTGAAACGAAGAACTGGGCCTCATGTCTGCTATTACAATAGTGTCAGAATAGTCTTTAATTGATTTCGTAATTGTTGATTTTGGCAAGTTTGGTAATCTACTAATATAATGGCGTCATTATGAAAATCAATGATAGACCATTCTGACACTATTGTAATAGCAGACTTGAGGCCCTGTTTTGTTGTCGTGTTATCAACTTCAACAGAGAATTCACGCATAGCATAAGTAGTTTAGTATTCTAACTTCTTTTATAATGTTGTAAGTAATTAATTTTTAATTATTTTGAATAAAATCTTTATCATTATCATAATTGTTTTATTTGTATTTATATATTATTAATATAAATCTACTTTTCTTAATCTAATAGAAATAGTATTTTCAATTCAAAAAACATAAATGAATATTGAAAATTACAAAAAGTAAAATGTTAGATTCGAACTCGCAACCATGTTGACTCACTTGTTTCCACTGGTTCAACCACTAGACCAAACAGACTTAATTAAAATTGTTGAAATTAACAACTCCATCATGTGACAAAACAGTAGTCACTATAATTATCTACCATAGCGTTACGTGTTAAAGATTAAATTGGCATAACTATATTATTTAATATATGCCTACCTTGAACAAGTCGTTCTAGTTCGTACGTATCAAATAACACTTATCTACTGCTAATTGCATAAGGTTAAAATTCGTCTAACTTTTAGTGGGTCAGTTAACAGCTATCACAGACTGTACGAGGCGTTAAAATGAAATGTTCAAAATTGTATCCGTGCTAAAATACCAAAATTGTTATATCAAAGTTGAATCAGAGACAGAGTATCTTTATAATGAGATCATTAAAATATATTTAGGGTTCACATTGTGGTGAATAAATACTAATGATAAGAAAGGATTTGAAATAATGATTGTGATCCAAAGAATTAAATTATGTTAAACTAGCTTTTGCCCGCGACTTCGTCCGTATGACTGTTGGTTATAGTGGATGCAGGCGAAGTCGCTAATTAAAAAGTAGCCTATGTCCTTCCCTGGGGTTCAAGCTATATACATACCAAATTTCATCAAAATCGGTTCAGCTGTTTCATCGTGAAAGCGTAACAGACAGAGTTACTTTCGCATTTATAATATTAGTATTGTAGTGTATGTAGATATCAGTATATCATGCTACAAACCGATAACAGTATTATGACGTTGTCTCGGGCGCATACGTCGCTCGGTTATAAATACCGGTGCGATAGGTGGGGCGGTCAGTCGTTGTCGGACTGCCGGCCTGGGCGGTGGTGAATTGGCGAGCCAACTAGTGAGTGTGCTATATATTGTGAGTGTGCATATTATACATTGGCGACGAGGATAAAACCGTGAGTTTTTATATTTGATTATAAATCAAATGTGTAATAATGATGATTATTCATGTTTACAAGAGAAAGTAACATTTATTTTTGAAGGTCGATTGAAATAATGTTGTTTTTCTTAGAATACAAAACTCTATACAAAAAAGAGAAATAGAATAATGCGTAATAATGGCGATTATTCATGTTTATAAGAAAAAGAGAGAATAACATTTATTTTTTAAGGTAGATTGCAAAAAAATTATGTTTTCTGAGAAAACAAAGAACTTATCTAAGAGGAACACAACTTTGTTATATTCTCTACTCTTTAATGCAGATAAAAAACAGTCTCCTACAGGTAGATAATTATTCGGAAGGAAATATACATAAAATTGTTACATTCCAAAATGAATGGATGGAGAGGGAGAGGAAAGCCAAAGAAAAGATAGATGGATTGTGTGAATAATTTGAATGGTAAAGGAGTCGGTAAAAGCATGAGGTTGGACAGGACGGAATACAAGACGAAGACGTGTTGTGCCAACCCCAATTAACATGGATTAAGGGCAGAAGAAGAAGAAGATTGTTGCATTTCAAAATCAAATGAGAGTCAAACTGGGGACCTCAAGCTTGGTTACTTGATTTGTGCTACCTACACGATGTTCTAAAACAACAAATCAAGAAGCACATAAAAGCAGTAGAAGATACCTACTAGTCATTAAATTGACATGTGTCGGAAACGACTGTGATAGCAGTAGCTTATACCTACTGGTCATTAAATTGACATGGGTCGGAAACGACTGTAAAAGCAGTAGATTATATCTGCTGGTCATTAAATTGACATGTGTCGGAAACGACTGTGATAGTAGTAGCTCATACCTACTGGTCATTAAATTGACATGTGTCGGAAACGACTGTGAAAGCAGTAGCTCATACCTACTGGACATTAAATTGACATGTGTCGGAAACGACTGTGAAAGCAGTAGATTATATCTACTGGTCATTAAATTGACATTTGTCGGAAACGACTGTGCTTGCAGTAGAATATACCTACTGGTCATTAAATTGACAGTTTTATAAGGAAAACAGGTCAGCAGTAGTTGTTCCTATTTATATACATACTGGACACACTGGATGTGGTTAAGGAAAACTAAACAAAGTCAAAGTCAAATCATTTATTTCAATTAAACCATCAAAAGGCACTTTTAAACGTCATATTAGGAAGATTGAATTTAGAAGAATGGGCAAAAAACTCCATACTTACTCTTTTAAAAAGAAAAATGTTTACAATATTTTGTACGTACAAAAATCCACCACCCACCACTAGTAAACACAAAGTATTAAAATCTAGAAATGACAGCTAAGTTATTTATACATAGTGTTCACATATTTGAATACCTTGCATAAAAACCACTAGTAAACACAAAGTATTAAAATCTAGAAATGACAGCTAAGTTATTTATACATAGTGTTCACATATTTACAAATATTGAAACAGTAAACAACCACCCCTCATATTTCAACCACAATAAATTAGTTTGTGAGCCAGAGTAATCTAGAAGTACAGTAAAGAATAGAATATACATATATTACGTATTAAACATAAATGATAATGGGTTTATTCTGTGTGGCTAGTAGCCCCATTAAATTGGAATGTGGTTGGAAAAACCTCCATTAAATTAGAAAGTGGTTGGAATAAACTTTATGATAATTCTGTCATTTCATCATGGTAATTATTGTGGGAGCGTCATGTGTGTATAGTCTGTATAGAAGATGGAAACAACACTTCCACTTAACTCACTGTTTATTACAGCAATTTCCTGTAGCAACATACTGTAGTATATACAATTCTTTTGCACTCGAATGGATAGGAGAAGCTAAGATGAAAGTACAGAGCGAAGGAACGGAAGAAAATAGATGATTGGAAGAGAGATGAAAGAGAAACTCATTAGTGCACTAAATGGGAGACCAGCTTAGCATTTATCAAGAAAAAATACGTGACGCTGATATTTTGCTGAACCCCTGCAGTGACATGCGGACATCAAGTAGATGGATAGATTGATGTTGACAGGCGTTGTAACAAAGTTTAATGCGCGGACTAAAGTTCTCCAACAAAAGGTCTCAAGGAACCTTCGATTAATGTATATAATGGTTGTGGACTGGGATTCCGGAGTTTCCAGGCCTGCATTATTTTAGTATATTTGAGGTTTTGAGGAATAGACAATGGAGGACAACAACACAACACAACAAGGGACCAGCATGGGGCAACAAGAAAACAAGGGGCAGGTACAAGTACTAGCTAACTTTAATACTTTCATTTCAGCAATTTCCAAGGATTTGAGGAAGTTACACTATCCTGATATTTACAACAATCCATTAATGACGGAGCCCACCTATGGAAGTGACCGAGATCTAACTAAATAACTGGTGATTTTGTATTCAGCTGCTTTATTTATTTCAAACAATGTTACATGTTTGTGTTTCAGATCTGCTTACGTAGATATCTAAGCCGTTTGGTGTTTATTTGAAAAAATAGCACCATGCGATTTGTGTATGATGTCATGCAGTTGGCGGGTTGGTTCAGTCACGGATCCCAGATGCTCTGCAAGGGATTTGGGTCGCAACGGTTTCATGGACGTCGGAGTGCTTCGTGACCATGGCTTTTTCAACACCTTCCTCAGCTTTGTATTGTCACAAATGCAAGGAACTTGGTATAAATAATCCGGCTTGGAGGTTATTGGTGCCAATTCAGTTGTGCACGAGCTGAACTCATTTTTGGCTATTTATATCTTTTTCTTCAATAAAAACGGGAAAGAGACAGATATTGATAGGACCTGTCCATTTAAGTCTGTCTGGAGTGTTAATGCAATTACAGCTGTCACGTCGGGATGTATTGATTGAAAGCACGGCGAGGTTCAAGAAGGGACTGATTGACATCTCTGACTTGGTTCCTATCTGTCGCCCCCTTTTCTTCAGCTGCCTGGCGGTGGGAGATGCCATTTGTCTGGGTTGTGAACAAGGCGCTAGTATCATATCAACAGCTCTTCGCAGTTACGGTCAAACCCGGTAACCTATTCTATCTCAAGTTTTATCGTACTGGTGATGGAGAGGCCTATCTGTCGCTGGTTGAAACGTCCCGAAGATTTGTGAAAGATTATGGAATCATGCTGGCACACGTTGTTTACCAACGGGGGGGGGTCTATAATGATAGCTATTTGTATGAAAGAACCAAATTGTAGGGATAAATTATATTCTCATAAAACATGTCCGACTCAAGTGAAAATTGGTACTGATTTTAGTTAGGTTAGTTATAATAACAGAGTTATCCCCTGGGAAAGTGCTTTAGAGGTTTAATCACATAGAACTAATAACAGAATTAAAATCGTATAATATGAGTAAATTAACCTGTATTGAATTTACAAATAAACTCCATTTAAGTAAATCAACAATAACTTATTGACTCAACCAAATTACTTCCTGAGTTTTAAACTGTCAATTATGTTTAATTCCTACACTCCAGCGTTACCGCTTTGCTTAGCAAAATGCAGTCAAATCTTGTATAATGATTTACTACTTGAAACATATACAATTTTTATAAAAATCATGATTGTTTATAGTGTCGTTGGTAAATCGCATGGGACGGGGTATCCATTGTCCTCGTCAACGTTATTGATGACTGTGAGACAAACTGTCTATAATCAGTGGCGATCTGTCGGGATGACGGAGCGCAACGGTGCGGTGCTGTCGCGGAGGGTTGAGGGTGAATCCTGCGGTTGCGTCCAGGAAGTCCAGGCGGGCACCTTGGGTCTCCGGAGGGTCCGGATTTGATTAGGAAAATGATTACTCAATCAATTTGTAGTAGTCGTAAGACGTCGGGTGGATGAGCAATGTATGTTTTTGAAAAATACTGGTTGCGTCAATTAATTTGATAAAGGAGGGAGATGTAGTGTATGTAAGTGGGTACATACGCTGCCCGTGTCTTGTCTAGTGTCACTGAGTCAGTGTCACCGAGTCAGTGTCACGTGGGCCGCCGGCGAGAGTGCGTAGTTAGGCGATTGGACAGGTGCAGGTGCTGGTCAAGTGGTAACATCCAACTAAGTTAAAACAAGGAAGGGATGTAGTGTATGTAGTTATCAGTATATCATGCTACAAACCGATAACAGTATTATGACGTTGTCTCGGGCGCATACGTCGCTCGGTTATAAATACCGGTGCGATAGGTGGGGCGGTCAGTCGTTGTCGGACTGCCGGCCTGGGCGGTGGTGCGTTGGCGAGCCAACTAGTGAGTGTGCTATATATTGTGAGTGTGCATATTATACAAGTATGGATTGTGCATTGCATTCAAATGTAGAATTATTTGGTAAAGTTAAATGAAAATGGTCGTAATAGCCTTAACAAAGCGCAACTATACAAGTACATTAACTTTTCAAAAAATTCTTCTTTTTTTATCGTTCCTCTAAAATTACTCAAGGTTCGACATCAGCCTTGAAAAGGACAATGCCAGAAACTCTATAGAACTTTGCCCCACTCAATAAAAGTCATGTGCAATATGTAGCATCTTACTGTTTATTTATTGCTGATAACTACATATTAGTTTTAATGACTGTAGTCTTAGTAAACTTGCGGTTTCCGTTTAAATCTAAAAACAATAATGACATTGTCTAAGGTTGAATTGTATTTTAGGTAAAATGAGTTTGTATTTTGTGGGTAGGTATTTCGTAATCCGCAAGTTCTAAAGAAAAACAATTTAGTACAGAAAGGTTCTATATTCATTACAATTATTTTCATTAATTTACTTTTTCTGTACATGTGTTACTTTTTCTGTACATGGGTGGGGCAGGATCTGGCATTGTCATTTCTCCTTGTCCCTGGCGAGGTGAAACAACTCCACGATGTCAAAATTCAATATATTTTATATGATAGAGGTTGATTGCCAATATTAAAACTGCCTAACATATTTTATCATTTTAGTTCACTAAAAATAAACTTAAAATGTTCCTTAAAAATATAAAAAAAAGGAAACATTTTAAGTACCAACAAAGTAAAATGTAAATCAAGAATACAGTATGCCCAAACCTTATGTACTATTCAGTTATTAAAACCTTCATAAATGGGCACTTAATGTGTGCTGATTGAAAGGAAAACGAACATTTACATAAAATTATATTATTAACCGAATGCATAATCACGGAAAAGCAAACACTGACTCGATTATGATTATCTAAGCCGAGCCTATTTCAATCGACTCTTAAATACGGTTCAGAGCCGGGTCGACACCATCAAAGAGGTCAATAACATTACGACGGTCGCGAAGTTCGTAAAAATCTCATTCCATAACACACTAAACTTTACCCCGCAGATATCAAAGTGGTCATAAAGGCCCCTCACATCCCGTCAGAAGAATTACTATCATTGCCACGTTGTTGTTTCTCCTTGTTCTAAACAATTGATATCTCTATTTGTATCAATAAGATGGGAAGCAGACGTTTACGTGAATTTTGTACGTGTTTCGAATACAGTGGTGAAGGCACCGAATGCCGGACGGACGCAGCATTTATTGAAACTATTGACATTTAGACAAGTTTTATGGATCGCTTTTGGGGAATAAGCAGGAATCATATTTGCGATAACCGTTTTTTTTTATTCCCACTGTGAGTAATTTGATCGATGAATCTATTTGCAGTGAAACACGGGGTTAGTCAACATTATTTTGTTAAAATTGAAACGTGGTTCCACTGTTAAATAATGCGGTGGTTTTTAGTTACAGTTCGTTATTATAAAAGCAGACAAAATACTATAAAGAGGAAAGAGTTGTATTATGTAAATTTACAAACATACAAATCGTTCGTTCGTTACTACGAATAAATTCAAAAACTACAAGATAGTCCGATTTCAAAAATTCTTTCACCCTTATGCCCGGTCGCGAATCCACAATCTGGTTTATGAGAAACATCTAGATACTATCTGAAATCGACATTCGTATGAAACAAGTTACATACAACAAGTTTCAAAATACATCATAGAAAAAGAAAAAGCTTTGCCAAACCCAAACCAGGAAATCGTAATAATGTGGAAAACCACGGAAAACAGATCTATGGTGAAAAGTTGTTGATTGATCACCTGAAATATAACAAATGAAATTAAAAAAATACAGTATCTTGTAGAATGTCTTTTTCAGACATAATTAAGATTGACACATTTTTTATTCAGCTTGCCTACCTAATAGAAGAAAAAGTAATAACACGATCAAATTAACAGGCAACTCCATCAAAGTTTTTATGAACGTTAACTTTCAACCTCCTTCAAAAATTGATAAGTCATATAATTTTGCATACTTTCTGAATCTTTCATGTTATCTGTAGCTTCCGATTTACTAACTACAATATTAAACTATTATTACTACTTAATCAATGAACCACAATATCATTGAGTACTTACCTTAGTGTAAATTCTTACTAAACCTATAGTACCAGTTCTGATCCACTGTTAAGTGTTATCTGTGATTGCTAATTTCAAATCACAATAAGTATTAAATACCACTGATATTCTCTGCTGAAAACAAGCCTGCCCAAATATTGTACTATTATACTCCATTTATAATAGCATTAGAAAAACATCAGTCAAATAACGATAATTATTATTATTATAATTATATTTATTATGAGCGCAACTGTCTAATTAGCAGACACAATAGTTAAACAATTGACGCGAATCTCCTGGAGATTTCGGTACAGGTAAAAGGTTTATTATATTGTTGAAATAACTAAATTTGTTCGTTTTTTTTTTTGTAATATGTGTGGGTAATAGTTTACATTACTTTGTATCTAACGTAAAATTTCGAAGCTTATTACATGCTAACTGAAATAGCGATAAAGTTTTATAAAGTCTTTACCATTAAGTGAGACATTACCAAGTGTGGCCGTTATTTATGTTTAGCTTACTATCGTTCCGCCAATATTTATACAGTTCCCTCCTAAGAAGCTTACAATCCGCTGTAACAGTACTGTATTAATAATTCAAAGCGTATTTCCTGGGTCCTCACCCTAGCTATCTCTTCTGGACAGCCAATTCGTCTGCCTGAATTACTTCTCTACTTTTAAACATCGATTATTTCCAAACATTACTTCTAAACATATTACTTCTAAACATCGATTAGGTGAATTATTATAAATAATTTATAGTTAATTGATCTTCCGTATTATCTTGGTCGGTAACAAGATGTATTAGGGGATCGATTTCAAAAATCATTCTACCTTTTCATCATCAGTATCGTATTGTCATCCAAAAAACACTCATATATTTTTACAGAAAGAGGCACGTACGCAGTATAAAAAAATGCCACGCTGAAAGTCTGTTTCAGCTATACCAAACCCTCTTAAGTTATACAAAAATATTAAAATCAGTTTTATCGGACCTCCAATACTCCAATAAGTAAATATTAGTCGTATTTTTTCTAGTCCATTCTAGTTGTACGTTTTATCTAAGACTAGTTTCTGCACGCGCCCTTGTCCACGTGGAAGTAAAGAAAACTATAAAACATAGCATATGGCACTCAGTAATAAAATAGTTTTCTTATCAGTCAAATAACATAACAACAAACAAACTTTACCTCCAATATTTAATAGTGTAGAAGTGTAGATCAATCCTTATGTATGTACATATACATTGGTAGGTGATATCGGTATATGTCTACATATTTAGTAATTAAAAAAGGATTTTCAAGATTTATCTTGGGCTTTATCAGTGTTTCATTTCAATGGTAATAAATTCAGTTATAAATAAATAATACATGTTTTTGCTCAATTAATTATCTAATTTCTGCTAATTAGCAAGTTAGGCGATTAATTAAACAAGACTTATAATGTATTAGGTTCATTCAAAATTGCTTTAATTGTTAAAACATGCTGGTGTCTCACAACAGAATCCAATTTGCTTTTGAATTCTTCGATGAATGCATATAGATATGTAAATTAAAACGTCCAATTATAGAATTCATTGCGATGTTTTTGTTTAGTTTTTAGTCGAATCAACCCCAAAACGACAACTTTACTCAACATCAAAGTTTTTCATGTGCGAGTAATGTTTAACTTATGTGTATTTTTATAAAAACGTACCTTCTTATTCTTTTTATTTTATACTCAAAGTCAAATGGTGGATTTACGCAGACTAATATTTATAGAAAGAAAGAATGAAAGAACAGTTTATTTGAAAGAATATAGTACAATAAGATGTTACGATTGTCATGGTCTCATACATCAGAGCCTTATCATTTCTATCATATTATTAAATAATCAAATGTACCTACTAAAATCAACACAATCATCAAGTCATAAGCACCATTTTAATTGTGGTGTGAGCAAATGTTAATATACTTTACTAAGATGTGACGGCAGATATTTTTACTAAGCTTAATGACGTGACATGGATACGGGTTCAGGAGGAAACATCGAGTACTGTTTTTCGGGGCTCACTGGTCTTTATCGAGGCGAAATTTCATTATAATCGTACCCCATTCCACCTACCTACCATTCAATTGGAACACCTTCATACAATTGGGAGGGTTCCCTCGATGGGTTGTCGGATGAAATTTCTTAACATTCTTCGCTCATAATGAGCAGACGCTATCGTGCAATGGCCAGTAACGGTGTAATTGTACTGCGAAACGAGATCGACAGATATTAAAGCAGATTAAATCCGCTTAATGAAGCCAAGTAATAAAATTACAGCATTTAATATTTCTACTTTCTTGGAATTCCACAACAGACGCTGTTTAATTTTAATTAAATTAAAATTTTAGATCACTTTTGGAAAGGTCAAGTTTTGATTCTGTTTGTAAAAAGGATTTTTAGAGGCTCGTCTAAAAAAATCAATGTTGGTAAGATAAAGACAATCAAAAAGAAATACCAGTACGTTGTAAAAAGTTCAATAATTATAAATCGAAAGCAACTCACAAATAACAAGCACGTAACACAATCATAATTCTAAAAATGAAATCCCGAGATACAGGATGTAGATAAAGAAAGAAAGAATAATAATTTACAAGATAAAAAGTCGCCTATCAACGTGCATGAGCGAAGTCGTAGTGAATCACCTGGTAATGAAGACATCATTATAGAACCGGTTCCGATGGCCGAGGGGCTACGAATTACGACAGAAGCTTCCATTTTTTTGTATAATAATTTTATTTAACGCACGACTTCATCGTTAACTTAAATATTTGTATTTAAATCTTATCTCCGGAGACATGTTTGTTTAGATTGTCATCAGAATTTACTCCATTGCTTATTTCTATAATTTCTCTACGTTGTGGTAAAATGATCTTAATTTTTTACTGTGAATTTTTTTATGCGTGAGTACTTGATCTTGTTCATTTTTGAAATCCCTATTTTTTCTAGTGTTTAATATAGTCCTGGATGTTAATAAAACGGGAGATTTCTGCTATCAAAGAGACGCAACGGATTTAAAATTCATCTATAATTTCAAATGAATCTTACAGCACGTTCTGATCCCCAAGGACACAAACAAAATAAGAAATGAGTTCTAATGTTGATACCCTTTAAGTGTTATTTAAAAATGGGGGAGATTTGAAATATTTACTCCATAGGATCTACTGTCAATTGAACAAAAATCGCTCAGGCGTTTAACCCGTAGAGATGTGATAAGTATTACCGATATCATTAATCATTCGAAATAAAAATTTTGAAACCCTCCTGTATGACAACTCTAACCGAGGGTACATTATCATGCACATTTAGGACGAAGGATGATAATAATATGATCTTGTATAATAACATATTGAATTTATTCTATTGAATTCAATATTTTTTTGAAACTTGGGTAAGCTGATTACCATTATAATAAAGACATACGTAACTAAAAATACAACAGCAAAAATAAATAATGTCTATCCAAAATAAACCAATTTCATTCCAAATTTTGAGTCGTTATTATCAAAGAGCGGAACTAATCACTCTTGTACCGTAAGCCTACGATAATAGTTCCTATAGGCGGTTTTTTAAGACAAACTGCTAACATACAATTTGCCGATATAAAAGGTTATATTATCGGTCGACTGACTGAGTAGTCCAATGTTCATCGAAAACGTCTGAACGACCGACCTGTTTTATTCACTTGGTCAGTCAAATTCTGATGAAAGGTCTTTCAGAACATGTTTAAATATTAACTAGAATAAATGATGAACTAGTTTCGTGTTCCAGTTCGGATAAACCCAACTTACTCGACACGTCTCTATCCCTTTCATAGTCCCTTTTTTGAAGGGCCTTAACTATTTAATTCATCTCTGGACTCTTTCAACGAGCAATCCCTGACCGCATTCAAGGAAAGATATCGGTCACATGACGACCGCTGCGAAAGATTGGAGTTAAATTTAGTAGAAGACATTTATTACTTATTCAGTGGTGTCCTCGGGTAATCATCTCTGAGGGTAACTGTAGCGATAGCGGATCATCAGTGATAATAATGTAATGGATTAACTTCAAATGTCACGCACGGAAATGTTTTGGAGTTCGATTTCGTAGAAATGTGATGTTTTACAGTTTACTGTTTTGCTGTTGTTACAACTGTGATTTGTTTAACAACTTTTGGTAATATTAAAAGACGGTTAAACATTTTAAATTGTCCGTTATGTTGTTCCTCTTTAAAAGGAGATTGGGTTCTTACCTGACTAGCTATCATTGTAACCGTAATCATATATATATATTAACGGCACTCACATCCCATCCCTAAACCATTAAGATTCCCTGAGAGCATACACAAATTTGCAATTATAAGCCTATAAAACGGCTTAGCCGAATATCTAGCGTGTACCCAATTAAAAAGAAAACAAACAGTATTTTCTATGTTACCGCAATAAAGGGTAGTCGATATACCCCTGTTGCATATCGCCATGCGGTTTCCATTACATAGGTGTGCTTAATGCCATCGGCTCGTTTAATGGTCTTTGCTGCCATTAAGCTACCCCAACATGGTACTTTTTTAATGTAAACTCAACAAGCAGAATTGTCATTTTTATTGTCGAATAGGCGTACGCTATGCTTTTTCCTTGTCGTTCCCTATAATTTAGCTTTATCGGTTTCATTATATTTTTATTCGGGGTACAATTGTTGGGTGACATTTGTTGCTATATTTGCTTCGTTTGTTTCTTTTTGGTATTGGCTTGATGGTTCCGATGATTAATCATGGGTTTTTTATGATAGTGTTTGCAGTACAAACAATGAGGTGTAATGATTTGCCAAATGTTGGTTTTTAGTTATTTTATTAGTATGTATTAGCTATTTTGCTAAAATAATTATTGATTTGAGTATCGGATTCATAGATGCATCACTAGTTCAGTTTACTCACAGGGTGGGAATAATTATCAAATAAAGATTACGTTCGATTCTTGGGGTTCTACTTTTTAATGCTCATGTCTCCTTGGACCACATTGCTCTAACTAACGTATTTTTTGAGTTATCGTCGTGAAGTCACCGTATCATGTAAATGTCACAGGCAGTGTTATTACTTTGGTCTTTTCTAAATTAATTGCAAATTCATAACCCTGTTTGTACGTATACATACGTTCGATTTTTTTGCCACTAAGCAATTATGTAAATTTTACTAACCTGACATTTTCGAAATAGGTGTTTTTTTTTTATTAACACCTCCCGTCGCGTCGCTTAGTCAGGTCGAATTTAGGCCTAAAAGCTAGGCGTAATCAGCTTACAAAGGTATTATAAACTTTGTCTCTAGTATGAGTAATGCCTTAAAAAATTATTTATGGTTTCCTTTTAGCTCTAATAACAGACAAAATAAGCCACCGGTTGGTTGTTCAGAGTTGTCAAGTATAGAAACTTACAAAGGTTATCTTTATTTGCAGAAACAAAAAAATGTCGTGGAATTGAAGCGTTGACTTTTGAGAGTTTTTAGTACTTTTGGTGGTATTAGTGTTGTGATAAAAAACTATGTATGAGGTGAATAGTCGGACTATGGGTGTCTTAGCCGTGGTCGTCCGATGGTCGATCCTATTGCTGATCGCTGTGAGTTGGCACGTCAATTCTCAGACGGTGCAACAGACTACGGAAGTGGACAATTCATATAATTTTTATTATGAACAGCCATGCTGTTCCGGAACTGTGACCAAGAGTAAATACCACAACATGCGACATAGACGAGGTGAGTTTTATTTAAGTACTTACATATCTTAGTAAAAAATGTACAAGTAAAGAAAGTAACTTTTATTTTATAATGGGTTTTTGTAAACGGTAAGTAGGTATTTGTAATTTGTCATTCCAACTTATATGTGTATTTAAAAAAATTATGTCAATTAACGTTACGTTAAGTCAAATATATTAAGTCAATTAACGTTACGTCTTATCTTTCTAATGATATAATACCTCACCAATATCTGATCAATCCAATGAAAACATAATGCTTCAAAAATAATGGAACGATTTAAGGCGACGATATACGACTTTTACAGATTTTAAACTGATAATCACGTCAAAATGTGCAGTGTAAATGATTTGAAAAAAATATATGTTAAACTAGAACATTCTCTTAATCACTTAGTAAGTGAATATTTTTAATTATATTCATATAATATAGTTTAATTAATACGTGAAGTTGTGTCTGACGCGGACAAAACATTGACAATCACACAAAATCTACCAGGTATAATTAAACGAAACTTACACCATCTTACAGACAATTTTATTATCTATCTTTTAGTATACGCCTTATAGGCGATAGAAATGAAACTCGTGAAATATTTCCGTTAGACAGTGCGTTTGCGAATACACCGTACCACCGAACTAACTTAAAAAATCACAGTACTCACTAACAAATCTACTCTTGCGCGGTGGCGCCGTCTGTCGTGAAATATGTAAATTAACATGCGAGTAATTAGCTAGATGAATGCGCAAACGCCCGGCAATTTATTAGGTATCAGAAATTAAGCTAGATACATATAAAAAGTAATAAGACCTATGAAGAATGTGTAATGCGTCGCCTACATTCTGCCTCCTTAGTGCTAATTATTTAGCGCTACCATCCTGTGGTGACAATAAAGCGACGCGCGTGACCGGCCGGCGTAACACACCAGTGCGAGTACGTACATCGACAACACGGACACGTCCGTCTGAACCTGCGATAGTGGCACTCACTATTCCGTGACGCCAACAACTACGGTCAAGATTAGGGTCTGCAATAATAACATAATCACCAACTTTTAACGGACTATTCTCTTGATTCCATTTTTGGCGTGGTAACAAAGTCGGCAAATATTCTTTTAACCAACGCTGCCAGAACATGTCTGATAATCGCTGAGCCACTCGCCAGCGCTTCCTAAGATACAAATCATCATCGTCGTACTTACCGAAAAGCGAGCTAGCTGAAGAGGTGCCTATTAAAAAATGGTTAGGAGTTAGGGCTTCCGGATAGTTAGGGTCGACTGACACGTGAGTAATAGGACGACTATTTACTAAGGCCTCGACCTCTGCTAACAAGGTTAATAAAGTATCAGGATGAGGGGCACGTTCTTTTAGAATTACTTTTAGGGAAGATTTTACAGTGCGAATCATCCTCTCCCATGAGCCTCCCATCTCAGGCGCACCCGGCGGAATAAATTTCCAATCTACCCCACGAATAACACCATCTTCAATAATTGTATCTCTATTTAGTTCAGCTAAACTTCGTTTTAGCTCAGAGTCGGCTCCCCTTAGGTTCGTGCCGTTATCTGAGAAAATAACACTAGGTAGGCCTCGGCGAGCTGCCATTCTCCTAAGAGCCATGATAGTCGAATCAGCAGAAAGATCTTCTGTCATCTCGATATGGATTGCTCGTATCGTAAGACAAGTAAATATCATGCCGTATCTTTTTTGGCGTTTTCGACCTACTGTCACTTCTAATGGGCCAAAAAAATCGACGCCTGAATAGCTAAATGGCCGTCTACTATGTTGCAATCTGGCTTCGGCGCGGCTCGTCTGTATCGACAAAATAGACACTGTGAAGCTACTGAGCGAACTGTTGGTCTGAGATTAATAACCCAGTAATGTTGTCGTAATTCATTAACAACAAGCTCATTAGCCCCGTGAATTGCCTTTTTGTGATAATAATCGACCAATAAACGCGTAATTCTATGGTGACCGTCTAAAATAGCAGGTCTGCGTGAGGTATATTCAACACCAACTACTTTGTCAATGCGACCACCGGCACGCAGAATACCTGACTGGTCAATATATGGTGATAATTGTAACAAACGACTATTACGAGGCAGAGGTTCATTACGTTTTAAACAAGATAACTCGGTAGCAAAACAATTTTGCTGACAATTTTTAATTACCAAATCCTCTGCCTCCTTAGTTAAAGAAACATCAATTTGTTTGTTTGTTCGCTGACGCCAACGAATAAAGAGTAATACTCTGGCGGTGGCGCGCACCAGTGTGATCCAACTCGAGATATTATCTTCATTAGGCAAAGATAATACTGAATTGTTGGTGACCACTACGTGAACGAATCGTTCTTCACACAAACTATCATCTGATAATTTGGTGAACTTACGATCCTTTGGCCACTCTTCCTCTGGGCGACGTAAAAACGCTGGACCTTGAAACCAAGCGTCAGAGTATGAAAGTGGCGGCGCGTCCTCTCTTGTAGCGATATCGGCAGTATTCTGTCCTGACGGCACGTGACGCCACTCACATGATTTAGACAACTCATCTAACTCACCTAAACGATGAGCTACGTAGGGCTTGTAGTTACGAGGATCACTTCGGATCCATTGCAGTACTGTACTTGAATCACACCAAAAATATCGTTTATTTGGCTGTAAATCTTTGTGTTCCTTTTGTACAGTGCTAGCAAGCCTAGCCGCTAAAAGTGCTCCCTGTAACTCAAGTCGCGGAACCGAAATAGGTCGCAAAGGACTCACTCTGCTTTTACTAGCAACAAAACTAATTATAACATAACCATCTGATCTTACTAGTCGCCAGTAAACAACAGCTGAGTACGCTTTCAAAGAGGCGTCGCAAAATATATGCATCTGTTTATCTATTATATCACACTTATCGGCGGTAGTTGATATCCACTGCATGCCCGAGTAGCAAGCTGTCCACTCGCTCGCGTTAACGTAGCACCGTGGAATATACAGCGAACATAGTCGTTGTAAATCATTCAACCAGTTCATAAATTGAGCATGTTCGTCACTTTGGATGCGGCAGTTCCAATCAACACCGCTACGGTGAACATTTTGAAATATTATTTTACCTTTTATAATAAAGGGAGACAAATAACCATGCAAATCATATATTGACATAATAATACTTAGCATTTTTGCTTTAGTAGGGGGTTCGGAACCATTTAAAATACTTTGCGATATGCGATCGAGAGATATTTTAAAACCAAATGAGTCACTGCTCGGATGCCACATCAACCCGAGAGTGCGCTCACTTGTGCTCGTCGCTCCGAGTTTAAATTCCAATGCAGTCGGCGCGAGCGCGTCGGGCGCAATAGTTTGCAGTACTTTCTTGCTATTGCTCGACCAACGTGTTATCTCGAACCCACCTTTTTTATGTACGGCTGTTATGTCACGAATTAATTGAATTGCTTTAAGTTCAGTGTCACAAGAATGCAAACAATCATCCATGTAATGGTTGTTTACAATAATTTCCACAGCTTCAGGGTATAAATCCTGATATTTTAGGGCATTTTTATTGCGAATATATTGTGCAATAAAGGGTGAACAGGTGGCACCAAAAATAAGACTTTGCATGACACAGGTTTTTAAGGGGGCATCTTTACTTTCCTGCCATAGAAATCGGAATACATGTTGGTCTTCAGGGCGAATTTTTATTTGAACAAACATATCTTTAATGTCTCCAATCAAAACGAATTGGTGTTCGCGAAACCTTAACATTATACCGAGAAGGGAGTTATAGAGGTCGGGGCCCGTTAGTAAATAATCATTTAAGCTGACGCCATCTACTTTTCCTGCACCGTCAAACACTAATCTTAACTTACCAGGTTTGTTTAGATTTTGCACTCCAAAATGTGACAGATACCATATGTGACTCACCGAAAGTTCAGTATCATTAAGTTCTCGAGCGTAGCCGTTACAGAATAGTTTATTTATTTCGTTTCTGTACCTATCTGCATACTCACTATCTGCCTGAAATCTTTTTAACAAACCCTGTAATCGTGACCGCGCGTAATTATAACTATCGGGCATAGTAAATTCATCTTTAACAAAAGGCAAGCCAACCTCCCATCGATCACCTATCATACGTGCTGTGTTATCTAATATATGTACAGCTCGTGACTGTAAAGTGTTTTCACGGCGTAAGCCCGTAATACCAATAGAATCTAGTTCAAAAGACGTTTTTATTAAATTAGTTAGATTTTCAATATCGCTTACTTGCACTTCAGATTCACAGTGAGCGAGAGCGAAAGTGTGTGCATTTACGGAAGTGTGAGTGCGACCAAAGCATCCATGAATTGACCATCCTAATCTGCATTTTGTTGCGTACGGCTCGTACCGATATGTATCGCTATCACTATGTATAACTTCTAACGGGGCCATAAGGAAATAATTGTCTTCTCCAATTAGTAAACGAGGCACTACACACTCTTTACAAACAAAATCCTTAACATGTAATAAATGCTTACACTTAATGTTTTTTATAAATGACAAATTTTGAGCAGGTAATTTTAATTGATCTACTTGACGTAAACAAACATCGTAACTAGTTTTATCATAGCCACATATTTTTGCTAACACTTTAGGGGCGTCAGGTTGCAATACTTCTAAGCCAAACGCGTCTATTAATTTTATACACTTAGATTTAAAAGTTTTAAGTCCCAATTGTTCAACTAAATCTTTATCAATCATTGATATTGAAGCACCATCGTCTAATAAAGCATAAGTAATTACATTACCGTTAGGTCCTTGTAGTTGCACTTTTACCACTTTTAGCGCGACATTATTGGTGGGTTCCGGGGTAGCGGGCCGCGGCGCGCCTACGATGACGTTGCCGTGCTGTAGCTCGCGATCCCTGGACGCCGCCGCCGCTGACGTAGATGCGGTGACGTACGCCACAGTGGTCGGTTCTGCCTCCTGGGAGGCCTGCTGCTGCTGCTCGTCTTCAGATACTTGTGTGCGTGGCTTAGCAGGCTTATTGTAGTGTAATAACTTATGGTGCGTGAGTTTGCAGTTATCAATGTCGCACACTGGTGCCGGGCATATATCATTGTCATGCCGGTCGAGTAAACAACAATAACATAATTTATTTATTTTCACAAATCTCCAACGATCCTTTCTCATTGCCCGTCTGAAAACACGGCAATCTGGCAGTAAATGTGTAGATTTTTTGCAGAAGTTACATAGCTTCGTATCAACAGATGTAGTGGCAAACACTTGTTTGTTATTGTTGTAATGGTATTTATCGTTCGATACCTTTTTTGTTGGCTTATCTGGCTCAGGCTTCTTTTGTTCACGCATCTGAGTAATACCTACTACTGCCATCATCTCGGCTTCTTGTTTGAGAAATGACGCTAATAATTGAAGTTTCGGTTCATTAATAACCAGATTTTTGTATGCATAATCCATCCAGCGGCTAAGTAGTACACTAGGTAATTTGGAAGTTATGGCCAATAATAGTTCAGGACTTCTTAGGTAGTCGTATTGATCAATTGCACGTAATGCAGCTACACAGTTGTTTACCTTTATAGAAAAGTTGACAAGATCTTGTTGGTAATTTGAGGGCAATGAAGGTAACTTTTTCATTTGTGTAGTCAAATGTTGCACGACTATGTCAGATCGGCCAAACCTGAGTTCTAGTGCATCCATCACTATATTCGGAGGGGTATTTCCTATCAGTAAATCAGTGACTGCCTCCTTAGCTTCGCCTTTCAAAGCTCGTCGGAGCCTCCACAAATTTTCTGCTTCACTGAATTTGCATATTGTTGTTGATTCATTAAAAGCACTTTTGAAATGTAACCACTCAACACAATCGCCACTAAAATTTGGCAAATCTTTGGGCGTGGCTAGTCGTGTCAACAGTCTGTTTTCTTGAGGAGGCGATGTTGTCATCATACCTTTCAAGGTTTGAGCCAAGTGAAGTATGCTGTCGACAGGCAGGCCGGGATTTGGTGCGCGGCTAAATTCTTGACCATTAGCTGCCAGCGCTGGTTCCGGAGCCGTCGTAGTTGGTATGCCTGGGTCATGGCAATCCATTAGCTTCATATGGCTTTTGTCCATCCACTCCTCTACTGCTTCGTGTGGTTTATCACTGCTGGAGTAATGCCCATCATCTTGGTCATCATCTACCATAGCCAAATCTGCTTCCAGCTGCTTATCGATCAGTTCGAGCTGGATCTTGGCCTTTGCCCGGGCGGCTTCAAGTTCTAGCTGCGCGCGTCGAGCTTGGGATGATGTCGTTTTTCGAGACATTACCGATTGTTGCGGTGATGGAGTTCGTTTGAGTTCACGTTTAGTGGAGCACTGTATGTTCAAGCTTTGTACACTTCGAGTAATAGGCACTTTTACACATTCACCCAGCACGTGTTCGAATGCGCGATCTAACCTATCACTGAGCTTGCTACGGTCTTTTAAATTGAGTTTTCTATCGAAAGGTGGTGACTTGAACATTGTCCAAGGGTACTGATTAAAGATTTGGCTCGAAGGATCAAAGTTTTATAGGCGATAGAAATGAAACTCGTGAAATATTTCCGTTAGACAGTGCGTTTGCGAATACACCGTACCACCGAACTAACTTAAAAAATCACAGTACTCACTAACAAATCTACTCTTGCGCGGTGGCGCCGTCTGTCGTGAAATATGTAAATTAACATGCGAGTAATTAGCTAGATGAATGCGCAAACGCCCGGCAATTTATTAGGTATCAGAAATTAAGCTAGATACATATAAAAAGTAATAAGACCTATGAAGAATGTGTAATGCGTCGCCTACACGCCTTTTTTTTAATTTTGAAAGAATACTACTTTTATTTAATTTTTTCGACTAAACTTTGAGAGTTTTGGACGCAAAACTGATGCAGAACGGACGCAGTCTGCGTCCAAAACCTTCAAAATTTTGTCGAAAAAATTAAAATAAAAGTAGTATTCTTTCAAAATTAAAAAAAAGGCGTATACTAAAAGATAGATAATAAAATTGTCTGCAAGATAGTGTAAGTTTCGGATAATTATACTTGGTAGATTTTGTGTGATTGTCAATGTTTTGTCCGCGTCATACACAACTTCACGAGTTAATTAAACTATTTAATATGAACTTAATCAAAAATATTCACTTTCTATATGATTAAGAGAATGTTCTAGTTTAACATATATTTTTTTCAAATCATTTACACTGCACATTTTGACGTGATTGTCAGTTTAAAATCTGTAAAAGTCGTTTAATAGCCCCTTAAATGTCAATCATATACCATAAAACATAGTTCATGTTACTCGCTGATAGCTTTCTATAGGTCAAAGAATTTTAAAAATTGGTTAAATATTTTTTGAGCACAACACAAACATACATAAAATCAAATCTTTTCTCTTAATACGATAAAAAATGTGAAACATGTTCCAATTCTTTTGAATTAGACTTTTCGATATCGATTTCACATTAAAAATGGAGTCTTTTATAACGTTCACGTTGTGCTTTACTCAATTTTTAAATAAGTTCGGGCGTTTAGGCTATAAAATTGCATGCTGCACTATTTTGCATTGCAGTAGGGAAGTTAAAACTGATAAAACTACAACGATGTTGTATAGTAAGTACTGAATATCGCGTTGCTCGAAAAATACATGAAGAAAAATTGTGTACCTAGTGTTGGACTTAATTATTTTTGGCTGCCTGTATAAAATTGTATGAATACTCTTTGGAAGTTTCATTTAGCAAAATTACGTGGTATAGGTATATAATTAATCACGCACCTAAAACTGTGTGCGTACACTTCAGGTGATGACAATTTATTCAGATACCAAAGATCCATTGGGTTAGTAACGATAGACTTAACCTATGTTAGTACTTAACTAATAACACAGACAGTGTACAGGTGACAAGTGATCTCACCATCGGGCTTTCATGTCTCCCGGCTATAGCTCGTAGAATGCTGCTGGGGCTGCCACGGAGTCTGTTAAGCTTTCTTACGTCGTACAGCATTGAAGCGATCGGTATGTACCTCAGTAAACATTTATGACGTCCTACAGAACCGAGGCAGCCGCAACAGCACTCTGAATCCGTTATGTTTTTTTTTTTTTTTTGGAACGAAGTTCCTTATCGCGCGTTGTGAAAGGGGGCTAGACGGAAAAAATTCTTACGAAAAGTTGTCACGACATGCTATAATATAAGCTAAATTGAATCGTTAGAACTGTCAAATAGAGTTCATTATTAGTTGAATGGCGGCTTTTCTATGAAAATATTGGAGCGAATTAAAACCTTATTTTTGCTATTTTTATTGGAACGAAGTTCCTTATCGCGCGTTGTGAAAGGGGGCTAGACGGAAAAAATTCTTACGAAAAGTTGTCACGACATGCTATAATATAAGCTAAATTGAATCGTTAGAACTGTCAAATAGAGTTCATTATTAGTTGAATGGCGGCTTTTCTATGAAAATATTGGAGCGAATTAAAACCTTATTTTTGCTATTTTTATTACTTCACAAACGCAGACAATTCGAACAGAAAAATTGAATCGTTGGAACTGTCAAATAGAGTTCATTATTAGTTGAATGGCGGCTTTTCTATGAAAATATTGGAGCGAATTAAAACCTTATTTTAACACATTAACCGTGAAATTCGGTTGCACATAGCTCCTATTGTACTCGTCGGCTGGTCAGCCGACCGAACAATAGGAGCTATGTGCAACCGAATTTCACGGTTAATGTGTTAAAATAAGGTTTTAATTCGCTTTTCTATGAAAATATTGGAGCGAATTAAAACCTTATTTTTACACATTAACCGTGAAATTCGATTGCACATAGCTCCTATTGTCCGGTCGGGCACCAGCCTATACGTTTCTCAGAATAATTTTATCATACCTAGTTTGGTAAAATTTCAATTTTTAACCGTTTACGTTTACAAAATAAAGTCCGAATTCGCTTTTCGTAGAATATGTTTATGTATTTAAAGGCGGCGCGGCGAACTCTTTGAACTAGGTACCTACGGCGATATGTTTAGTACTTTTATCATTGGCGAATTATTTGTAATTGTAAGTAGGTAAGTGAGTAGGTACTCTTTTGCTAGAAAAAGAAAGGCAGGCAGGCGTAGGTACCTATAGGTGCTATAGGTAACCTATTTAAATAAATTAGAGCTATTCACAAACACAGTTTTAATCAACTTTGGCTTAATTAAAAAACTTACCTATTAGGTATAAAATTTACACTTCCCTGTATCGAAGCAACTGCTCAATATGGAGTCCATTTCGCTCGATACATAAACGGGCACGTTTAATTAAATTGTCTTTTAATTACATTATATTTGTTAATAATAAAAAAAATATTATTATAACTTAAAAAAAAAAAAAAATTATTACAATTCCTTCACTAATTAATCGAAAGGAACTTCGTTCCATCCGGGTGTCCCTTGACACCTCTCAAGTTTTTTTTTATTATTACTTCACAAACGCAGACAATTCGAACAGAAAAATTGAATCGTTGGAACTGTCAAATAGAGTTCATTATTAGTTGAATGGCGGCTTTTCTATGAAAATATTGGAGCGAATTAAAACCTTATTTTAACACATTAACCGTGAAATTCGGTTGCACATAGCTCCTATTGTTCGGTCGGCTGGTGCCCGACCGGACAATAGGAGCTATGTGCAACCGAATTTCACGGTTAATGTGTAAAAATAAGGTTTTAATTCGCTTTTCTATGAAAATATTGGAGCGAATTAAAACCTTATTTTTACACATTAACCGTGAAATTCGATTGCACATAGCTCCTATTGTCCGGTCGGGCACCAGCCTATACGTTTCTCAGAATAATTTTATCATACCTAGTTTGGTAAAATTTCAATTTTTAACCGTTTACGTTTACAAAATAAAGTCCGAATTCGCTTTTCGTAGAATATGTTTATGTATTTAAAGGCGGCGCGGCGAACTCTTTGAACTAGGTACCTACGGCGATATGTTTAGTACTTTTATCATTGGCGAATTATTTGTAGTTGTAAGTAGGTAAGTGAGTAGGTACTCTTTTGCTAGAAAAAGAAAGGCAGGCAGGCGTAGGTACCTATAGGTGCTATAGGTAACCTATTTAAATAAATTAGAGCTATTCACAAACACAGTTTTAATCAACTTTGGCTTAATTAAAAAACTTACCTATTAGGTATAAAATTTACACTTCCCTGTATCGAAGCAACTGCTCAATATGGAGTCCATTTCGCTCGATACATAAACGGGCACGTTTAATTAAATTGTCTTTTAATTACATTATATTTGTTAATAATAAAAAAAATATTATTATAACTTAAAAAAAAAAAAAATTATTACAATTCCTTCACTAATTAATCGAAAGGAACTTCGTTCCATCCGGGTGTCCCTTGACACCTCTCAAGTTTTTTTTTTTTTTCGGATTGGCAACTCGCAGGTCAACCTAAGAGGTTGTCGGCTGCTTAACCGGACTTTCCTGTGGTGCCTTAAAAATTATTATTTTTAGGGCCTCCAGCCAGGGCAAAAAGCTTACAAACTAAGCGACTACACGCTAAGGGCACCCCCTGTAGGGTACGAGCCTCGGCTTAGGGCGTCGCTGGGAGAGGACAGCAAAGGGACAGGCTGGATCGGACTTCCATTATTTAGGGACGAATTTAAAACTACAGGCTCAGCGGCGCGGGCTGGCACGAGCAAGGGTCGGGGAGGGGACGTACGGGGTCGTCGCGGCGGGCCTCGGCGGCGAGGACGGAATGACGGCGGTCTGTGTCTGTGTTTCTTAACTGTACTGGTGGCCTTATTGCTCTCCTGGAGGATTGTAATAGCATCGTCAGGGTCGGTCAGAGTATGTCTCGGTCGTCGAGTCTTACTAATACGGGAGGGAGTGTACCGGGCGGCCGATACGATTAACGGGTTAGAGTGCTTCTCAGCAGTGTCGAAGAAGCGCTTGGCGGAGCGTTTCATGAACTGCTGGATGGTAGGTATTTTTAGATCGAGATGGAGGTTCTCGTTGCGAAGGTAAAAAGGGGCTCCTGTGATTCTTTGCAAGAAACGGTTTTGGAGGGTCTGCATCCTATGGAGACGGTATGGTTTCGCGTGTGCGAATACAGCACAGGCGTACGTCATGATGGGACGAATGCACGCCGTGTAAATGCGCAATTTGCACTTGAGTGACAATTTGCTGCGTGCATTCAACATGAAGTAGAGCCTGCCGAGAGCAAAAGCGGCGCGCGAACGCACCGTCTTTATGTGCTCTCCGAAAGTAAGATGGTGGTCCAGAATCACACCTAGGTATTTGGCTTGCTTCTCCCAAGGGATAGGCTTACCGAACATGGTTATCGGACTGGGCAGAGAGGGGGACGAACGCGGTTTGGAAAAGAGTACTGCCTGACTCTTGATGGGGTTTACCTCGATTCTCCATTTCCGGAAATAAGCGCCTAAGGCTTTTGCCGCGGATTGGAGGGTACGAGCTATGCAGTCTGGGTTACGACCCGAGTAATAGATGGCCGTGTCGTCAGCGAATAGAGCCAACTGGGCCTTTTTATCTTTGGGGATGTCGCTGGTGAACAGCGTGACAATGAGGGGGGATACTACGGAGCCCTGAGGGACGCCAGCGCGTATCGGGTGGGGTGAAGAGAGCGCACCCTCGATGCGATAGCGAAAGGTGCGATTCGACAAAAAGTCACGCAAGATGAGCACGAGACGATCTGGCACTCCGAGTTGGTAAAGCTTGTATAGTAAGCCGTTGTGCCAGACTTTGTCGAATGCTTTCGCTATGTCAAAGAAGAGCGCACCCGTCATCAAGCCACGCTGAAAACCAGCGCTTATGTGCTCGACGATGCGGTGGACTTGTTGGACGCAGCTGTGTTCGGTTCGAAAGCCAAACTGCTCGTCGGGAATGAGACTCTTTGCTTCGGCAAAGTCTTTGAGCCGCTTATAAATAAGCCTCTCGTAGACTTTGCCTAGAACATTGAGTAGACTAATGGGACGGTAACTGGTGGGATCAGACTTGGGTTTGCCTGGTTTCGGAATACCGATAACGGTGGCCTCTTTCCATGCCTGAGGAAAAATGTTGTTGCTTAGAGTGCCATTGAAGATGGCGGTCATTAGCATTATGAGATGGGCGGGGAGGAGTTTGAACACCTTATTGGTGATACCGTCAGAGCCGGGGGCTTTCCGGGGTTTAAGCCTCTTGATAATATCGTGCACTTCGTCGGGAGTGACAGGAGGCAGAGGATAATCAGGGTCTTCAACGGGTGGGAGAGAGGCTCTACGTTCGACTTCGGCGTCGACCTCAGAAAGGTGAGCTTCGTCTACTGGTTGAGAGCTGGGGGTGCATTGAGACTCTAGGCTGTCGGCTAGACATTCAGCCTTTTCATCGTTGTCGAAGGCGACGCTACTGTCGGAACGAATGAGAGGGGGCATGGAGGCCTCGTTAGAAGAACGGAGCTTCCTCTGGAGTTCCCAGAAGGCTAGGTGGGTGGGCTCGAGTTCGCTAAGTGTCTTGTCCCAGCGGCTGGAGCGCAGCTCCTCGATGCGTTTCTTTACAGCACGCTGTAAAGAGCGCATGTGAGCCTTGTTCGCATCGCAGGGGAAGGCACTGTACGCACGGACGGCCGCGTTCTTCTCGGTCAACAGATCACGCACATCGTCAGGCAGTTTCCAGCGATGATCGCTCATCGCCGGAACCTCCCTTGAACAATCGTTCAAGACGGATTGTACATGTTTGTGAACGAGTCGATCGCGCCCGTCGTGTCTGCGACTGTCACCAAGTGGTCGGGGATAGCGTCCAAGTGAGGCGACGTGGTGGATTGTAGGCTTTCGCTTACTTTCCTCCAGTCGGTAATAATTTGGGTCGGAGGGGGCTGGCTAGGGTCAGAGGGACCTGAACGGGGAGCTAGTTCTAATATCACTGGACGATGGTCGGAATTAAGCTCGTGTAGCGTCTCTATAGATTGCAAACGGAGGTTCACATTCTTGAGCAGCGCTATATCGAGGATGTCGGGAAGATGGTTGGGATCGTGGGGGAAATGAGTGGGAGTCATCGGGGCGATGACGTCGAAGTTCAGTTGAGAACAGAGGTTAAACACGATCCTACCTCTGAAAGAGGTCCTGTTACTATTCCAGGAGGGATGTTTGGCATTGAGATCGCCCGCCAGTAAGACGGAGTCACCCAGGCCAAGAAGAGCAGAAAGGTCATCCTTGAGGAGGATAGGATCATCCTCCGATGGTGATGGAGGGACGTATGCTGATATAATAGTTAACGGCTGATGACCGGTCATGCCGAGCCGACAGACAGAGACCTCGAGGCGAGCGAGGGGAGGAGGGTCCATAGGAATGCAGTACAGAGCCTTTCTATAGTATATTAGGGTACCGCCCTTGTGACAACGAGACCTATCATTGCGAACTATACGGTAGTTGGCAATATTCGGGTCACGATGATGGGGCTTAAGAAAGGTCTCCTGTATAAGGAGGATATCAAGTTGATGTCGCGGAGGAAATTGGCGATCTCATCACGTTGGTTAGTAATGCCATTGGCGTTAAAGAATCCTAACTTAAGGGATCGGGGTTTATTAGTACACGGCCTTTCCTTATCCATTGGATTAGCAAGGGTAAAGTTTATCTAGGGCTTGCGTAATCTCCGGATACGCTTTGAACACCTTAAGGATGTCGCTAATATTTGCTTTGCACGCGAGTATATCCCTTTTTTTTTTTTTTTTTTTTGATACGGGGTGGAAAATCGTCATGGATGTCCTCCGCCCTGGGGCGGGCGGAGGGGTCTGTCAGACTCTTACTGACTAAAAACCACCCCGGTGTTCCATCTCACACCTACGTCGGGGGTCGCGGGAACTGGAGATACTTCCGCAACCCTCGGCTGGTGCCGGCCCGCTGCAGCGGGCCACTTCTCGGGTCAGGGGGGGGAGTGAGGTGTTAGACTCCCCCCCGGACGTCTTAGAGGGGCGCGCGTGGAACACTACGCGCCGCCACCTCGGGTCCTGGTGTATGTGGGGGGCGACAGACATCCCCGAGTCTGCCGCCCCTGGACCCATTTAGGGGGGCCGGAAGAGGGCGTTGTCCGCCCTTCGCCGACGCCCGGTGCGCCTGCTGCGGGCAGGGTGGGAGGTTGAGATCTCCCTCTCCCTTTCCGCAGCCTCCTTCTGCGACATGACACTTTCGCAGAAGGAAACCACCGCGTCCCAGGACTCTGCGCTGTCGACCATCGACTCGACCACGGCCGACAGCGACAGGTCACTGCCTACTTCTGAGACGAGGGCACGGCGCGGCCCCTCCCAAGCGGCACATTCCGCCAGCGTATGCCGCGCCGTGTCCTCCCGGCAGTCGACGCAGTGGTGACACCGGGCGTCCGGCTCCCTGTTTATGCGACACAGGTACTTCCCGAAGCAACCATGCCCCGAGAGCACCTGCGTCACCCGAAACGTCAGGGAGCCGTGCCTCCTCCCGAGCCAGCGCTCGAGCACTGGCCGGACCGCCTCGATGATGGCGAGGCCGGCGGTAGGGCGCGAAAGCCTGTCCCGCCATTCCGCCACCAGGACCTCGCGAAGCTGAGACCGACGCAGCTCCATGTGTCGCTGCATCGGTCGCTCGCCCCGCGCCCGCGCTTCCTCGCGCCACCGGTACAGTGACGCGAGTACTTTCGCCTCCAGGTCCCAGGGCGGGGACGCGAGTATATCCCTAGCCATAGCTTCAGCAGCGGGGTTGCGGTAAATTTGGTAGGCGAGGTTGATGACTTCGCCTATCCTCTCGGTAGGGAGAGATACAGGTACGCGGGAGGCTGAGGGCGCGGTTGAAATGGCGGGGGTGGTCTTAGATGGGGCGAGGGCGGCCTTAGGAGCGGCGGTGGCGGCTTTTGGAGCGGCGGGGGCGACCTTAGGTAGGGGGGGCGTGGTCGCGGAGGCTAGGATCGGCGCGGGGACTGGCGAATCCATCAGCGCTGGCATGGGCAGAGATTGGGAGGGCCTCAATGCAGGGAACGCTCTCTGATGATTCAGCGAGTTCCATGGGGAGGGCCTCTGAGGGCTGAGACGCTCGGGCATCTCTGAGGAGGGAATCTTAACAGAGGGGCTTTCCCTTTGTTGACGAGCGTTCGCACGCTTGGTCAACTTGGGAGAAGAGGATTTTGGGGCTTTGGGGCAGCCGCGGTAATTGGCGGGGTGACCTGATTGGCCGCATAGCACACAGCTGGGAGGTTCTGTGCACAGATTGCGGTCTTTCCGACGGGGGCAGTCAGCAGTTGCGTGCTCACCCAGACACTTGACGCATCTAGGGGTCGCGTAGCAATTGCGTTGG
The DNA here is from genome assembly GCA_947361185.1 of Charanyca ferruginea. Lineage (NCBI taxonomy): Eukaryota > Metazoa > Arthropoda > Insecta > Lepidoptera > Noctuidae > Charanyca > Charanyca ferruginea. The sequence continues at coordinate 30,623,539 of OX376056.1, forward strand.
GCGTGACCGTAAAGTTGGCAGCGGTGACACTGTCCAACCGTATCGGATTTATAAGGCCTCTCGATCGAGATGCCCGACAAGTGACATACCGACTTTACTTTAAAGATCGGATGGTGGCCGTCGGTGTGATCGCACACGACAAGAACCGAGTCGTATGCAATCGCACCCCTAGCTTTGTGCAGACGATGCACAGCGGATACTGGGACATTTTGCGACTGAAGGTCGGCGAGAATCTCTTCCGTTGAGATTTCTTTGGGGACGCGTCGGATTACCACACGGGTGGGTTTATCATCGGGCAGGGAATAAGTGTGGAACGAAATGTTCCTCACTTTTAATAAGGATGTAAGTTCCCTGTGGTCGTTCACCGTGGGAACTTGAACTTTGATACCCTGTTGGGTCGAGCGCGCGTTTGTGTATTTGATCTTACGATCGTTACACAATTTGGACACGTCGGTCCACTTCGCCTTGTCCTGGATGAACAAGGAAGGCGGGGCGGGTAGTTTCTTTTTTGAAACTGAAGGATTGGGGGCAGCAGTGGACAAGGGACTAGTGGGACGGCTGCCCTCTGGACGAGAGGTAGCTGAGACGGTGGGGGCCGAAACCGAGGGGGTGGGGGAGGGGGGGGGCGCGGCTACGGCTTTCTTGGCCTTGGTGGCCTGAGAGGGACTCTTACCCTTCTTTCTCTTGCCTCCCGGACCGACAACTTGGTAGTCGTCGTCCGAGGACGCGGACGCAGAGTGGGCTTCCTCAGAGTCGGAGTGAGATGGCTCAGAGACGGGGACAGAAGTAGCCATTGTTTCTGAAACACATGGCGACGCAGAGCGCAGCTGCGTGGGAACAATAGCCGCGGGAACAATTGTCGCGGGAACAATGGGCTCGGAAACAATAGGTGTTTCCGCGTACGGGCTTGTTGTCTTAATTGACAATAGGGACGGGATTTGCGGTGGCATAGAGGATGCCGCCACAGGTGTGCCTTCGTTGGCGTTATCGGGGGAAAAGGAGCTATCAAATATGTCACTGAAGTCAGCGACGCTAGCTTCGGCTGCTTTACGGGACGCGGACGAGTTCTCTAGCCATATGTCTAGATTGGCATGGAACTTGGCGCTTGGCCATAAGCGGGCCTTGACGTACGCTAATATTTCAGCGTCCGACATGGTCGGAGGGAAAGCTAAGTTGGGGAGGGAATTTCGGGAGATTTAACTCTCAGGGAAGCCTAAATTAAACCTAACACCTAACTCTAACTCCCCGGGTGGAGTGGCCCGGGGATGTGTAACCCTCCCTGTCGGGTGTAGACAGGGAGGTGAGTACCTATTGGTGAGCCCTAAGCTTGTAAACCCGTCGCCAGTCTTATTGTGCGAACAGGGCCCTAGCCAGTCTAGTGCGAAGGGTGTAGACACGCCCAACCGACACTAGGTGTGTGGCTGTGAAAGGAAACCAGAGACTAGGTTCGACTAGGAGACCCCCCAAGGCCGAAACACTAGCTCCCGACTCCAATTGACTGCCTCGCCCTGAAGGGGTTTGGCGGGTGTGATTGGGGCAACACCCACTCGGCTTCGTTGGCACCGTAAGGTATCCACCGAGTACCACGAAACTGTGGTTTTGCCCTGAAGGGGCCTAGTGAAGCTACACGACAGACTCTGTTTATAGAAATAGGAATTTCAGCCGTCGCCTTGAAAAAGGCAACTTTTGAACAGTTGATTGCAGTCGGCTGACTACAGGAATCGTTGCGGCGGGCGCAACGAGAGCAGGTGACGAGCGTAGCGGCAGAGCGTGGAGCGAAGCGGCGACACGTCCGTGCGCGGCGAGCGTCGAGCGAAGAGTCATGATCCGTTATGTTGCTCTAAGTGCAACATTTATATACACGATAGAAGATACACTAACATTTCATTTATTTATATACAACAATTAGTTCACGATTTAAGAAAACTGTAATTTCTGTCGGTTATACAAAAATCGGTTGTTCCATATATTTTGACAGTAAAGGTGTTGCAATCTTGTATGAAACAGCAATTTTCTTAAAATCAGCTATTCCCTAAAAGTTTGTTACGATGTTCCTTCCATCGTTTATATATAGCTAACTACAGTATTCATACAATTTGACTACACCCCAAAATTCTAAAGCTGTTGAGATATTATAATGATCCAATATCACAGCAGAGAATTTGCAAAACTTAATAAGAATTTCAATAAAAAAGCAAATGTAGACATGCATGCGACGTATGCAGCTGACGCCAAAATATGGGCTTATTATGATGTCCCTAATCTGGTTCACGGTCTGTTGGCCGGGACGGATCTCTCGATAACAATAACCGACTTAATACGCCCGATAATCGGTTTTCGCTATTCCAAAACATCAGTGATTGACACTTTTGATGACGTTTGAGCCGAAGCAAACGCCCCTGAGTTCACCAATCGTTTTCCATTACGCTACGAGGGGAGTTTGCATTTGCAAATAAAATATAGAGCCAAATGATTTGTGCAAGTGGTTTTGGCAAATAGCAAAATTGTGTTTGATTAATCGTGGTAGTTAGGTATGGAGTAATGTTTTGATTTTATGTTAGTTCTATTAAATGGCGTAGAAATTAGAAGCCTGTTTAGTTAAAGAAAGTGGTTAAAACTTCCAAGATTTTGTACGAAAAAGTAGTAGAAACTTTGTAAAGATTACACAGTTGTCCTTGATGTTAACAACGTAAATAATGTGTTTACTTTAACTTGGAGTTTTTGCAAGTTATTTATTTTATGCAAAGCCACGCAAGGGTTATGTTTTGGCAATATAATAATAATAATAATAAACCCGCAGGGCAGCTTGTGGTGAGCTGTTGGGCAGTAGCGACCCCACGGACCTGATCTCCCGGGAGAAGTCTTGTTCCTCATCTCTGGCTTGCCTTTCAATAAGGGCAAGCCAGGGATGAGGAACGGAGCTCCCACCTCTATCTTGCCTTAATTGGCCGGTTAGAGTGGAAACTCGCGAGAGCATTCGTGCTCGGGGTAAGGAAGTATTCCAGTAAGACGCTGGTAGGGATCTTGACCGTACTTCCGGGATTGTCCTGATAGCCGTGGAATACCTCTCCACTCCTCTAGCACCTCAAGATATGTTGCCCCCTCGTCGCTACGTCACTTCGTGCTAGCGACTGTTTCAAGGGGCCCATTTAGTGAGTGTGCAAGTCACCCCCTGCTATTTTATCCATGTATACAAACATTGATTCGGCAGGGGCCATAGTCACTTCATAGTTTCAGGTAACCAAGTCACTTTAGCAACCTATACCCATAGTCCAGTACTGTTAGTTTCCATGTCCTGTAATAGTCCTGCACCAACCGGGGGTTGTCCTTGGGTGCACTTGCATAGTGCATACAGGGATAATCGTCGGTTGGTGTCTTATTTCATATAAAGCTACCTAAGGGGCCTCTGCGAGTTGGCTTCGGCTCCTCGTACGCCTTACAAAGGCCCGGGACCTCTGGGTCCCGAGATACATAAAGTATATAAAATATAATAATAATAATAATATGTGGGGACATTTTCACACACGGCCATCTGACCCCAAACTAGGGAGACCCTGTACTATGGGTGTCAGACAGCTGATATACATACACAAATACATTTTTTTTTTGTAAATACATACATATATAGATAAATAACACCCAGACACAAGGCAAACACAAGTGCTCATCACACAAATGTTTACCCTGGGTGGGAATCGAACCCGCAACACGCTGCGCAGCAGTCGATCGCTCAGCCACTGCGCCAACCGTGTCGTCGTTTTAATCGTTGTATTAAAAATAACCCATCCGATTTTAATGAATATCATGTCATTCGATTCGTTAGTATGGCCTGGGTAACATAGGGCTACATTTGATACGAATTAAATCAATATGGAGGATGTTAAGTTTATAAAAGAACGGTTATCTGATACATTCTTTGATTTTTGCTATCATATTGAGTGGGAAATCTGTTGAAAGAGGAAAAAAAATCTGAGTTCATTGATTTACTATAGCAAGTACAATATAAAAAGTAGAATTTCAACAAGTTATAACAACGCGTTTGTTTCAATTTTTTTTATATTCTGGCGGACAGTAATAGGTACCTAAAAAGTAAAAGTCTTTTGAACAAAGAAAGAGCTCTAAAATAAGACACTCAATTGTTTAGATAGTAAAACCATTCCTAAAATAAACTGTAGTCCACCAAGCCAAACAAAAGTCATTACGATCCAAGAAACGAACACAAAAGAACATAATATTTAACTAAAGTAGCGAGTTCGCTATTTCAAACTTAAGTGACCATGAACTGAAACACTCAAAACGATCCAAGAGTGAGTTGGATGAGTCTGAGAAGCAAATGTCCATGCTAGTGCCAAGCAAACAAAAAAAAGAATACGCACAGGCCGAGTTGAAAGAAAGAGCGCTCTTAACCAGGCAAAAGCAAAAAAGGTAAAAAAGAATCACACAATAAGTGAAGGAGGCAGACGGTGCCACGTCCGGACTAGACGAAACTTGGGCGAACAACCTGACCGCTTTGACTCACTGACCACTCATTTGATGCCTTTTAACTCGGGACTCGTTTACTGCTGTTTTTTATCTTTTAATTCGATCGCAAACTCTATTGACAATGCTACCGAGGCGTTTAATAATAACATCAAATATAAAAGAAGTCAAACTTTTTTACGGACACGATACTTGGATAAACAACTATGTTTAAAGCGTCTTCTAAATTGATATTTATATGTTTGACGTTATAAAAGTATAGTGAGTATTAAGAATTACTGTAGTGATATAAACATTTGGAAAAGAGAAAAATAATGATTTTGTTTTTGAAACGACTCCCAAAGAGGCTGACCCCTACTTAACTGTAAGATACATTAAAATTGAGGACTGCAGAAAATAAGCCCAATATTTTCGTACTATTTTCTCCGCGTTGTCCCACACAAAGGTATCTGACACACGACACCAAACAAGGTACAAGATGACATTACTTATTTCGTATATAGGTTTGCCACAAAACATTTTGCTTAAAATTTAGTCACGTAGTCATGAGGGGTGTCCCATGTCACATCTTCAAACCATTGCGATGGTCCATTGTATTCTCGCGAGACAAAAGGGTTGAGCACCCTCCAAGGAAGCTTACCTTCGTCAAACCGCTTTTTGGAATCAAACGTTCAGGTATTTGGAATAGATTGGAACATTTTATCTCGTGTTGTTGATTCACGGAGAGTACAAGATTCCTTATGTATGGAGAACGTATTGTTGCTAATATGTTCGTAATCAGAATTGTTGCATTTCTTGTTTCAGTACATTTTCTCATACATGCTGTACATGTTAGTTTGCTATATATACCTAGGAACCTAATTTATTCTCGTCGCTCGCGTGAACTTTGGCAGTTTAAAGTGTTAGACGAAGCTATGATACAAAGTTACAGTAAAAACCATTTACATGCTATATTACCTATTATAATTGTTGTTTTTTTTTGTTTCGATAAGATATTAGAAAATCTAAACGATCAAGTGGTGTAATGTAAATTGTTTTTATATTAAATTTTATTGATATACACTAAGTTTAATGCTTATAAACCCATCATCATGAAACCATTTTATATACGGTTTCACTAGATTTTCGCTTTAATACAATAATTATCTCAAGATTGCGTCCATGTTTGTGGCATTAAAGTGCAGCATAATATTATCCTCGATTGAACATAGATTTCGAAACTGTATTTGGCTTCATGAATTTTTCCTCAGTTTCTCTCAGAAATCGGTTCGCGGTTGGTGTGTTTATTATTTTACTCAAAGGAGCTATATTATATATCATGAAACAGTAACTCTAACTGAACAAACAGTTACTTTGGTCCGTATTCTTCCTCGCCCTCTCATTGGCTCCGTAAAATGACCGCGTATTCAAAAGCAACCATTGTGGACACGCTTTGCAGAAGTTAAATAGAACTCAGATCTGTTACTGACTGTGTTGTGGGAAAAGCACTTCAACATCAGTATTTATTGCTAACATTAAAGGAGAGAATTTTGGTAAATGGAATCAATGACAGAAAATATTTTATGTTTGCTTCCGACATCGTATCCAGACCAATGTGCCCTTTCAACTATAAAATAATTTAACAATCAACGTATTCCAAAATGTTTAATTTAGGCCTATTAACATTTTAAGTATAGTTGGATAATTAATTGCAGTTGCATATATCTGACATTTTGTCGGGCTATTTTCGGATACATTTTGTCGATGAAACTGCCCTGATAGCGATGCGACCTCATATGAAAATAAAGCGTCCATTGTTAGTGAATATTGCGTGAAGTAATGGGAAAAAGTCGGGGTTTTATAAAATGGTTTTATGCTTGCATACTCTGTGAGGTGAACAGATAGACCGGCTGGCGTGTGGCAGTCAATTTGGTTGAATGTTTGGTGCATTTATCATTCATGTTGGAGCAAAATCCCCCGCATTTCGTTGAGATCATAGTGGGCGAGCCATTGACATTATTACCTTGCTAGTACGTCTCTCAAATATATTTATAGGTTCTACTTGAAATTAGTATTAACTGGCGTAGGGTAATAAATATCAATAATCTTGCTTAACTTTGGACCACATTCTTACCTTATTACGTATAGTATAGGTGTTCTTAAGAGAACACCTGGTGTGCTGAGACACATAGTTACTTGCACAACATCTGTAATTTAAAATCAAAGAGACTTCGAAGCTTAACATCGTGATTTTTCTTACAAGCTTATAGTTTAATCACAATGGATTTTTACAAAAAGACAAAAAGATTATACATAAACGATAAAGTGCAAACAAACGTGCTAATTAGTAACAGTGCATTTGTTCCGTTATGCAGTCCAACAATAATAATTGCATTACGCCCGTAGCGTAATTTCATCGATAACTTCAATTTACGCGAATTGTTATTGCAAACTAATTAATAAAATTATTTTAATTGTAAATGCTTACTTACATACACGTTGGAATACCAATCTGTTCCAGTTCTGACTTCATAATGTCAGTAACGAGTTCAAATTTATGAATAATATTAATTTAATGATGATAAGAGTATAAAAAACTTTCCCAATTAATGGTTGTAATATTGTAGATACGAGTAATATATAGTGAACAATCTTACTCCTTCATGGCTTACCTTAGTAAATAAATTACAGTAAGTAAAGAAAGAGACGGGGCCGCGGTAGACCACGTAAGAGATGGCGGGATGACTTGGATATCTTCCTTAAGAATTGGCAAGAAATAGCTAAAAGTCGAGACCAATGGAAGGAATGGAGGCAGGCCTTTGCCCTGCATTGGGACAGTACAGGCTAAATATAATATAAAATAATAAGTAAAGAAAGGTCTATGTTTAGAATATTTTGGTATCTCATGGTCACCAGACTATCTAATTTAAAAATAATAACGTTTCCTTCGCATAACGTTATACCATATCCTACCACAAACGTGTACATTGCAGCGAAATCTTCAGTACTTTATCTCCTTTGCCGACAGACCTTGAGTCGGGCCACATTAACTGTATTAAGGCCGCTTTGTTCACTTTAAAACAATTGTGGTAAAGAGGAGAGAATCCACAAATTCCACTCGTAAAACACTCATCAGGAACTCTGCTGACGTCTGATGCCCGCCATTGTTGCCGAAAAGCATCAAAATTCTTCGCGTCTGGAAAATTTCATCCTTTGTGCGGCGAATGGCCGAACATTGAAGCCTCACAAGTTACTTACTTAATCTCTGCTCCACCCCCTTTGTGTTCCAGTCATCAATACTTTTGGAAATTGCACCTCAAGCAAGTTCTGCTACTGGCTTGTTCATGCTTATTGGAAGCAGGATTTCGCTACGCGGCGTGCAGTTTAATCCTTTGAGTTTTATTATGAAAATAAGGATTTAAGTGATCATTTTTTGGGGTGATTCCTGATTATTCAGTTTTATTACTTCGCTTCATCTTTTATGAATACGGAATCCAGTAGGTGTACAAAAAGAAAACATCATGTTCATCATCATTTGAATTGTTAAAAACTATTTAAAAAAGAAAACATGTCGGCAAACTTTTATTACAAAATAAAAGTTAGCAGACATGTTTCTTTTTTTAATAAACGTTCAGAACTACGTGGTCATTTTGTAATGAGTTTGGGCCGATTTATCAATCGTCACATAACTTTAATTTAATGAAATAAATGTTGAAACTTTTTCACAGTTAAACTGCTGTATATTCTACAGATAACAGTTATCGGACAATTAAAAAATTGGCTTTAATTGCCGCGTTGCTCATCAAATCAATTATAATCCTTCTTATAAAATTGTACTGCAATTATATGGTTATAGTAAAGCAGCACAATCTTTCACAAAACGTTTTTAACGCAATAATAATAAATCTTTCTTGCAGCAGCTTGTCCCCGGACGTTCTCTTAAAATTTCGTTTGCACGAATAATGGAATAAGTTTAATTAGTTTCCTCTGCAGAGGTGCCTAGTCTTAATTAAGCTTTGGTTTCAGCCATAATGTTAGAAGTCGCTGTTTGTTCTCGACGCCTACGAATCCTATTCTACTTGCTAATTCTAAATATTTACTTTGGAAAACATTTAACGGACAAGCCAATTGTTGTTTTCCGACGCTTTGATTTTGTTTAATCTTTATGACTGTTTGTTTAATAGCACTTTTTAGACAAGTTTACAGTTTTATTTAACAAAGTTTCCTGTTTACATTTAGCTTGAAAACTGGACTAGAATTGAAGATAGTTTTTACAAAACTACCTTTTAAAAAAGTTTTTCACAGAAAACTGACAAATCAGTCGCGTTTTCTTAAAAAAAAATATGAATTCATAACATTATATTTAAACATTCTCTTTGAATAATAATATCGTGATGGCCGAGTTGTTATGGAGCCTGCCTCACATGCATGAGGATGTGGATTCGATACCGGGCAAGAACCAATTGAACTTTTTCTATTCGCACTTTCTAAGTTTATCTCGGACATCACTGACATCGGTGAAGGAAAACATTCTGAGAAAACTTGGACTCATAATTAATATTAGTCTGAAATCGTCAATCCACCTTGAGCAAGCGTGGTGATCACTGCTCGTGTCTTCTCTGTATGAGATCTTTGCCCTGCACGGGAACAATTTAATTCACCCATCCCCATTCATCATCGGAAGAGCAGAGATACGGCGAAGCGTCACCGCTATATGGTTGAAGTTCCGCGGTCTCGAACCAAGCGCTTTGACTCCACATTTATTGTGCGAACTGCCAGACTGTGGAATTCGCTGCCCGCCTCTCTCTGTTCCCTGATAAGTACAATCTGCAGGTATCTTCAAGGCACGAGTGAACCGGTTCATCCTAGGCAAGCGTGTTCCAACTTAGGCCGCATTATCACTTAAGATCAGGTGAATTGCGGTCAAACGCAAGCCTATTTGACAATAAAAAAAAATACTGGCTGGTGTTGTTATTATTTTTCGTTTTCTTGTAATAATGTAATATTTTGTCACAAGTTCCATACATAAAGTTCCGAGTAACTGCTTCGGTGTTACCAACAATAAACACAACAAAAAACGAACGTCTCCTTTATAGAGTCTCCTTTTATTCGAATGCAATCCGCTTTCGTCAAAGGTAATTCGATACGTGGATCTTGTTCGTTTTCTGTTCGCACTTAAGCATTGCGCCTTTAGTTTGTTTTACCCGTAACTTTATACTCGCGAACTTCGCGCCCCTATTGACACTTCCAATCAAAACATGTGAATGGAATCAATGGATGGCTTCTTTGTCTTTTTTATTTTTTCGGGAATCGATAAACAAGGCTGTGTTAAGTATTCGAATAATGTGAATCATGGTTTTCTTTTTATTTGGCTTTGTTGTTTAGTCGGGAATGTTGGAATTTTTTAATCCTTTTCTTTGTTTTGAGTTGCTGGTGTAGTTTCCTACTATATGGATCCATATTTGGATTTTTGGAATTACATCGTGTACTGCCTGAATATAATTGCATTGTATATCACTAACAAATCGAGCAATAATACAAAACCATTAAATCAACACTGGAATCAATTATAACAAAACAATATTGATTCGATGATTTACAAAAAAAAACAGAGATAATCATTTGGCCTATGTATTAATTCGATTCGTGAATTAACCATCGATCTCGTTGTATTAACCGTAGGTACGTTTACGATCATCGATTTAAATCGTCTGATATCGATGCTATAAAACAAACCGGCGTATGTATTAATTCGATTCGTGAATTAACAATCGATCTCGTTGTATTAACCGTAGGTACGTTTACGATCATCGATATAAATCGTCTGATATCGATGCTATAAAACAAACCGCAGGATTACCGATTTAAATTCGTCGATATCAAAGCAGTTAAAGGGGGCTTTATAAATTAACGACGCCAATTTCCCTAATGACATTGTAAAAGGAAAGTTTACGATTAACGATTTTGAAATTCACGATTGTATCGTTTGTTGACGTCAATAATATAAATCATGACCATACCAGCAAAATGGTTGTTTATTTTACTTGGAGATTAATGTGACACTCATAAAATTTCAGAATGAAAGTAAATGTTACTTTCAAAATAAAAAGTTTTGAAGTTTTACGAATTTGAACAGTGCAATATTGTTAGAAATTTAAAAAATCAAATGTGCTTTGTTATGTAGTAAATTAAGATAAGTTATAAGTGCGAACTGCCAGACTGTGGAATTCACTGCCCGCCTCTCTATTGCCCGATACATCTTATCTGGATCTCTTCAAGGCACGAGTGAACCGGTTTATCCTAGGTAAGCGTGCTCCACCTTAGGCCACATCATCATTAAGATCAGGTGAGTTGCGGCCAAACGCAAGCATCTTCTTCTTCCTGCCCTTATCCCACGTTACTTGGGGTCGGCGTAACATGTTTCCTTCTTCCATTCCGTTCCGTTCCTTCGATGACGTTGGACACGTCATGCGTTCACTGACTTCCTTTTTATTCATATCATTCTTCACACAATCCATCCAACTTTGGTCTTCTCCCTCTCCATCTATCCAAATTAATATTCAAAACTCTTTTCGCGTTTCATCCCATAAAAATATATTTAAAAAAAAAGTTGCTGAAAAATAGAAACGTTTATTAAGAAAGGCGGTGCTAATCAATTTGATATTAAAATTAGATCCACTGGAGCGTACGAGTAGATTAAAACACTGATACCTGTATTTTTTATTAGCTTTAAGCAGCTTTTAAAATATCGATACTTACTACTTACATGAATCAGAATAGGCAACAAAATAAAATTATACCACAGTAAAGATATCTAACACTATTGTGACTCGGCCCTGTCCTTGAAATAATTACCTATATGCGCGCAGTACCTTAACGTGCGATAGGGTTGTCCCGCGTACAGTGTTTTAATTTCTTCCTAGTGTGTGTTCTAGTTTTGTGATTATAAATTTGTAGTGTTTTATTTTCCTTTTAGTTTTGTGATTGTAAATATAGGTACCTATATAATATTTTTCATTTAATAAAAAAAAAAATGAAATCGATAAATGAAATGGGAAGTGTTCAATAAAAATGCATGTTATGTTTTTGATTAGAAGTTTAATAAAAAAACCACCCTTATTTTGAGACTGAAAGATATTTGCGCCTCAGTCGCAGCCATTCAAGGCGTTTCAAAAAAAAATATTTCCCTTTATTTATTTTTTTATCTTTTTTTTTTTATCTATTGATAGGCATGCGTTTGACCACTATCTCGCCTGATAGGAAGCGATGATGCGGTCTAAGATGGAGCACGCTTGCCTAGAAGTAACCTATTCACTCTTCATTCATTCTGCAATCCTTACAAACTTCAACACCTACTTCTTACTTAACCAAAATGCAAAACACAGCTGACAAAATCTCTAACTACCGACTACAAAATCTTACTTAAAATGTAAATAATAATGTAAATCTTACTAAATAGGTAGATACAGAGTCCAGCACAAGCTGGAGCAACAATCTGTCAAATTTCTTTGATAGATTTTCAATTTTATTACAAAAGCGTAAGGTTCATATTCAATTGGGGAAATTTGACAATTTTTAATGGCCTGATGTGCTGGCGTCTGTACCTATCATTTACTCTCATAATCATTTTATAATGATATTTTGTTTAATACAATAATGTATGTAAGTAGCTAGTATATAAGTAGGTAGATAGATAGCCTAGCCTAAGAAACTACCTAGGTAGGTACTTACCAGATCGTTTTAACGCGAGCGTAGATAGGTCGCTTTTTCACCCTATCCACTTATTTGTTTATTAATCTAGGTACCTACTTTACTCGGTAGAAAAAGCGAAATACTTACCTTTTGAAAAAGAAACAAATTACGTACTATAGTAGGTATATCATTTTTTTATTAGTCTAGTAAGTAGGTGCCTATAGTCTGGAAGTCATTTTTTATAGTCTATTAAGTTTCAGGAACATATTATAGTCTTTCGGAGTTCTCAGGTAATTTAAAAAATGTTATCTCTGGGTGCGTTATTGACGAATTCAAGCAACCAAAAACAACACAATATATTCGCTTTCGAGATTGTCGGTATACTAATTTCCCTACTAACTTAAAAAGAGTAGGTACGACTCGCGTTCTGACCGTTTGTATGAAGATAGAATTCTATATAGATATCTTTACTGCGCTTATACTACTAGTGAGTAGTATAAGTACTCTGGGTATAATATAAGTAGGTAGTGACCTACTTATATTATACCCAGAGTAAGCATCACGCCAGATAAATATTGTGATGATGATGAATCAAAGTAAATAAAAACAAACAATGATTAAATTCTGCAAAAATCAGGCAAAGTACTTAACTAAAGATTGTAAGTAAGTAAATTAACTATCGAACATCTTTTACAGGATGTTGGAAAAGGCAAAAGTAATAAAATTATTGCAAACACATTTTTCTCGAAGAATTTTTTCAGTTTTCAAGATGGATAAAGTAACTTGAAAAACTTAACTTGTAAGAAGCCCATAAGGAATTCAAAGAAATGAGGAGTTTCAAAAATGGCAATTTATACTTACGTACTGAATAATTTACAAAAGCCAAATGTCACGCCGACGATGATTGTTCAACCTTGTAAAGTTTGAAAATTAATTATCAGACATATAGATCAAATGAACAAGACAGGATACTGTAAAAACCAATACTAATAAGGTTAAAACAAAAAGACTTTTCGTTAATAATTTGCGAAGTAAAGAAAGAAAAAGTCTGATGAAAAACAAAACCTTTTTATGACACCGTAATATATTTTTTTTTTTATAAAAACAACGGCCTTCAAAAACTAAAAAAAATACTTTAATTTGTGTCTAATTTGTATATCTATATGCGTATTATTTATGTATTTGTGTATTTATATCAGCTGCCTGGCATCCATAGCTGGCATCCATAGTGCAGGGTCTGCCTAGTTTGAGGCTAGGTGCCCGTGTGTGAAATGTAAATATTTTGTGCAAACTTATAATTAATTTTACAATTTTATTTTTTATTTTTAGTGCCTGCTTCAATTCAAATGATTTGATAACACCAAAAAAATTAAGTCAACCCTTAATTTTTCACCCTTAGAAGTGGAATATTTTCATGAAATTTATATGGAACCAACTTTGAGATAAACATTATTCATTAAAAAAAAGAATGATTAAATTTGGACTAAACTGTAAAAAGTTATGCGTTGTCTAGATAACTTAAAAATAAATATGTCGAAATGAGCACCTTGTTTTTTTAGAAATCGGCTGAAAAGAAGATGCTGATAAAATAACGATCAATAAACTATCTACAGCAGCTAATTAACTACTTGAAAAACCTAAAGTTATTTTTTTTTATAAAGCAATCACGTCAAACACATTCAACGTTCAATCTTGTAAACTCAAGGTACCTATGGTAAGGTTTGTTAGAAAATTAATTAGCAAGTGCCTTTATCAGGTGATCGGCCTGGGGGCTCCGTGTTTCAATCGGGATCTTACCGTATTTACTTGGATTTGATTCATCCAATCAAAAACAAATGTCTCAAGATTGTTTCGTGTAATTATACTTGAGTCTCTGATCGCGTTGCGTTTGGGAATGACGTTGATGATAATTATGAAGTTTCACGGCAATTATGGAGAGATTCAATTTATGGCGGTGTAGTGATATTATGTGAGATGAAATTTGTTTCTTGAACTGGCTATAAAATGAAGTTTCCTTGTCTAGTATTTGTTTATCTTTCTGATGTTCATTTTTAGGGTTCCGTAGCCTAATGTCAAAAAACGGAACCCTTATAGACTCGTGATGTCTGTCTATCTGTCCGTCCGTATGTCACAGCCACTTTTTTTCCGAAACTATAAAACTATACTGTTGAAACTTGGTAAGATAACTGATATTCTGTGAACCGCATTAAGATTTTCACACAAAAATAGAAAAAAAAATTTGGGGGTTTCTCATACTTAGAACTAAAACTCAATTTGTTTTTAATTAATCGCATTCATGTGGAGTGTCTATGGATAGGTCTTCAAAAATGATATGATAAATATATGATGTACATTACCATGTAAACTTCCACCGAAAATTGGTTTGAACGAGATCTAGTAAGTAGTTTTTTTAATACGTCAACTCAAAGATAAAAATAAAAAAAAACTTTTATATTATTATGTTACTTGCTGCTACGGAACCCTTCATGGGTGAGTCCGATTCGCACTTGGCCGCTTTTTTATTTATACGACTTCATGGTACAGTCATTTAAAAATGATCTTCGTAATTTATTTTTTACTTATGAGCATTAGAAACTTGAACTATTTTAAAATTTGTTTTAGTTTTTTTCTCAGTTTAATGAGCAAACAATTACTTCTACTTTGTATATTGATATTCTAAGTATAAATCGATTATCTATTCTGATTGTTTTACTCAGCTGTAGACAATGTAAAATAAAAAGACGCGAATTAATCGCGTCAGATATCCATTACTAGAATTGTCGATTACGCGAACTGTCTGCCATTACCTCGAATTCATAAAACAGTGTTGTCAGCTTTCCAATACGAGCACTTAGTGAAGCTATTTTGAATAAACAAATCACGTAATTACATTTGCTGGGAGCATTTTTGTTATAAAAGTTGAATTTTCTCTAGGTGGACATAACAATGCTAATAATAAATATTTTGTATCTTAGATGTCGAAAATTTGATTTGTGAACTCTGCATATTAAAACGTTTATCTCTGGCTACAATACCTATAAGGTTTTCTTGGAATAATACGTGTTGAAAATAATTAATAGGTATTAATACGTAAGAACGTATAAATACGTGTTCAATTAATTAATTTAACGACATAGTTGCCGAGCGATTGATTCTATTCCCCGTCGGAACAAATAATTTGTATGGCTTACAGTTAGCTTCGACTTTTAATTCTATTCAGTAACTTGACAGTTCAGAGATTATTAACCGTACTAAAACCCCCATTTCTACCCATGGGTACAGAGCGATATTGACAAGAGGATGGGCAGCTTCTGAGTACCGTAATATGCATCGGCCAAGCATGGTGATTACGGCTGAACCCCCCTTTGGGAGACTTATGCCCAGCAGTGGGCGTCTAAAGGTTGACATGATGAGGATGATGTGCATTAGAACAATTATTAATAATTGTTAATATAAGTAAGTAATTTTCTTTCTTTTTCTTGTAATAAAAACAAAATAAAAATCATATTATATTTTACTTTTTTTTAATTTTAATAGTGTTTAGATATTGTGGTGGTGGGCCTTGCAGGAGAAAAGTGTGCCTGGGAAGTATGTGCGGTTGATTCGAGCAATGTACAGTCGACGCAGGACCCAGGTCTGGTCTACTGTAGGCACTACTAGCAGCTTCAATGTGGCCGTCGGCTTGCACCAAGGGTCGGCTTTCAGCCCTTACCTCTTTCTGGTTATAATGCACGCTTTGACGTCGGACATCCAGGAAGAGGCACCCCGGAGTATGCTGTTTGCCGATGACATTGTGCTGGTAGCCGAAAGTGGCCTAGAGATCCATAGCAGATTGGAGGTGTGGTGGCAAAGACTAGAGAGTGTTGGCCTGAAATTGAGCATAACCAAAACGGCGTTTTGCGATTTCGGCGGTCTCTCTAGTCCTGTACTTACATACATTGGAAAGTTTAGCTTTGTATAAATTAATAGCATTATTTCAATTATTATGTAAATGTGAGAACTATGGAGCCATTTATTTATTCAATGTGTTTGACATAAATGAGCATGGCAGTTGAGAGCATTGTCATGCTCGCTCAAATGTCTACCTGATGGTGGCGTGCGGGTTAGATCATTCGGTTCCCTTCAAAATGGTTGAGCTAAGTGGTGCTGATCCGCGCGTCATGTTCGTGAACGGGCGCTGTCAGTTGAGATTGGTCATCTCTTAACTGCCATGGCTTTTATATTAATTTATTTTTAATTAAAATGTTTTGGATTTCTCTTCACTTACATTGTTTTCACATACAGAAGCAACAAGAATAATATAGCCTGGATTTTGTAAAAGCTTGATTGAAAAGAGTGTCCGTGGAGTTTCTTGCTCGTTCTTCTCCATAGAGACCTACCCTACGTTTTGGAACGAGCAGCTTCAATAATTTTTTTTTTTGACTATTCAAAAGTGCCTGCAAATGGTTTAATTGAAATAAATGCTTTGACTTTGACTTTGACTTTGACCTGTGCCCATGTCT
Source organism: Charanyca ferruginea (assembly GCA_947361185.1). Classification (NCBI taxonomy): domain Eukaryota; kingdom Metazoa; phylum Arthropoda; class Insecta; order Lepidoptera; family Noctuidae; genus Charanyca; species Charanyca ferruginea. The sequence goes on from OX376056.1 coordinate 30,640,191, forward strand.
CTAGATGGAACGCCCATACCGACCTGCTGCGACTTTCGGTACCTCGGGTCGCTTGTCCAAGGGAATGGCGAAGTAGACTGTATGGATCAGAATGTTGGAGAATGAAGAAGATGGATAAAAAAAGATTGCACGTAGTGGAGATTCTCATCTCCGCTATGTTGAAACGGCTGTGTGGAGTTACCAGAATGAATAAGGTGTGAAATGAATATATTAGAGGAAGTTTGAAAGTGACGCCAGTGACAGAAAAGTTGAAAGGGAATCGTTTGTCTTGGTATGGGCATGTGAAGAGAAGACATGAAATGCATGTGACCAAAAGAGTTATGAATAGGTATTAATTTGGATGGATGGAGAGGGAAAGGAAGGCCAAAGAAAAGATGGATGGATTGTGTGAAGAATGATATGAATGACAAAGGAGTCAGTGAAAGCATGACGTTGGACAGGACGGAATGGAAGAAAAAAAACATGTTGCGCCGACCCCAAGTAACATGGGATACCTTAAAGCAGAAAGAAGAAGAAGAAGTGTATAGATATAGATATGTGTCATGTGTGTGTATAGATTTTCAATAGGTAGCGTATATCGTGTTTTTAAGATAAGTTATTAAAAAAATAAAAAGTTTGCTTTTAAGTACATTATTTAAGTTCATTCAATTTCGTTCATTCTTACACCACCTCAATACCTTTTATTTGTGGTAACCCTTAGAATTAATAGTCGAAGTATAGTTCGGGTCTGGTTGTTAGTGTATGAGTTTATATTTCAGGAGAAACAAACGAACATGTTTTAAAAATAAAATAAAATAAAATTATGAAATGTAGAATGTAGGAGACAAACTCCTCGTGTCTCCCAGACCGAACAATTGTCAAGGGCTGTTACATTCTAAAACTATTTATCATGACGACACCAGACTAACCATAATAATATATGAAACTTTTAACTTAATTAAAACAGCCGTCTTTATCAAAGATCTGTATATCCCGTGCCTTTGTTAAATTAGTGCCAACCCCACAAATAGGTAATGTCGGTTTCCCAAATTATATTACTTTATTGTTATTCTTTTTTACTTTGTTTCCCCAAACTAACGTAAATTGGCTTGGGATCACGCTACTGTTACGATAAACTGCGCTATTGGATTGGTTTGTTGTGGCTTTGTACTAGTTTTTATGTCGGGAATATTACTCTGAAACGATTTCGCGATCACTGACTTTTTGATAAAGCTAGTAAATAATTTTATTAGGGATTATTGTGGCGTAACTGTAATGAAAAGAGAAATTCGGAGAAATCTAACAGCCGAATATTTTATTGTGACTCATAGAATTAAGCTATAGCGCCGTAAATATTTTAGCGTGTACCTCGCTTTTAATATTTTTTCGAGCCTACGAATATAGGTACCTAAATGTTTTCGATTTTAGAGATAAACGCAAAATACATTTGTATTTCATATTTACTGTTTAAACGCAAAATACATTTGTATTTCATATTTACTGTTTACAAGGTAGATGTCTCTTGAAGACGGTTTTCTGCGAAACTATTTACCTATTATTCTGTAGGTAATCTTGGTCAGAACAATGTCTTTTACTTTAGGTATAACATCAACGTAGGTGGACTCACCAAGGTAACTTAGTAAAATAATGGCATAATGGCCAAAGGCTATCTTTATTCCAACATATTCGATGAAATTGTAGATAAAAATTGTGTTTAGAAAAAAATTATAAAGTTAGATTAGATTTTGATTTATTTTCTGAACGAGTTAGATTTATAGGTAACTATATTTTTATGTATAAGATTTTTTTTGCTACGGTCATGTAGCTCAACTACTTAAAGGTACACATTTTTCTCAAGTTTCTCAAGCGGGCAAGTCGATTGTTGAAGAGAAGCAAATACATTAAGGGGGCAATTCTTAAGAATGATTGTATTTTATTCTCTGTCTCAACAATCGACTGTCAAAATTGCCTCTAATTTTTCTTAATATTTTATATTGATTAGCGGTGAGCCAGATTTTTAATGTTTTTCATTACGAGAGTGGGTCTTCAGACTTGCGCAAATGACTTTATACACACGGTTACCGGTATTTACAATCTTTTGTTTCAGTAGAACACATACAATTCTCATGGATTTCAGTGACAAAGTGATAAAAGGGTAATTGTTTCGCGGTTTGTCAGAAATAATCGATATCAATCGGTGTTTCGGAATCAGTTATCGAGTGGGCGGTGAAGGGCTCTCGAATCGGTCCATATGCTCATGTTCGCACGTTCGTCTAGTACATACTTGTCATGTGGAGCGTCCGGAACACACGTCTAGTCAGACTCCTGTTTCAACGGATTGGCTAATTGAAAACCTTTCAACTCGATCGCAGTTTGAAATTTGAAGTTTTCAATCTGACACTTGAGGACGATAAGATCCGTTGATGCAAATCTATCTTGTTGGAACGAGTATTCCTTCATCAGTGAGAGTGTCCATTCACCTAAAGTAATTATTGGGAATGCTTAAGAGTGACAATTTATTTTTATGAATAAGTAGATCGCTGTATACTTTGTTTTTTATTCACTCTTCTATTCTGCAATGGTAACTATGTACTATTAAAACCACTATGCATCCTCTGCCACTTTTCTATTTTCGCCGGATGAAGTACAAGCATCGGCAGCACTCGAAACTTTAGGTAACAATGAAACAGTGTGATTAAGTGTACACAGGGCATACGAAACTACAGATTGCTTTGCTTGTAAGCTTCACATCGACCTACTTTCCTCATTTGACTCCTGTAAATGCAGATAGCTACGCAGTGATGTCTATGATCCCTGAAACGTTGGGTTTTGATGTTCAACGTTGTTATTTGTAGTATACTGAGTGCAAAAATGACGGTGCTATGTTACTTATGGCCAAATACTCAAACTCTACTCAGTTTTAAGATGCCGTTAAGTCTCGTAGTCACTTTGACATAAAGAGTGATAGAGACAGCAATAAACTTAACGGCGTCTTAAAATTGAGTGACGTTTGCGTATTTGGCCATGAGCTACTTATTTCAAAATGTCATTGTGGTTCCGTCATTTTTTTTCCTGCATGATATTATATGATGTCCTAGTGATTTTACCACTCCACTGGTCAAAAACTATGGAAAGATTTTCACATTTTTATCTGTAATTAAAAAAAAACAACGTACCTCTTCAACTACTCCACATAAAATCTACCCATTTAACCAAATCACTACATTTCTAAAGTCAAATATATGTGTTGAACAAACAGAGCGGTTCATCAGTGGTGGTCGAAATCAACGCGTTTCCGTCGACTGATTATTTAGATAATCGCGTGCCATCGAGTTAGCCCGGCCTCCGAATTAACACGATTGCAGCCGAAGCCGAACGAGGAACTTCAACGAACCGAGCGACTTGCAGATTGTGGTGATTGGTTTACGTTTAATCTTGTTCAACTTAGTGTTATTGTTGAATATGAAATGAATTTGGACTGGTGCAGTCTCGATTTGCATGTCCTGCGTATTAAGACCGTTTACGTGGTACGGTATCTAATACAAACGTTCAAATTCAATGACTATAAAACTATTGAACCGATTATAGTTAAACTTGATACGTACTTAGGTATACACCTAAGTCTAAAGAGTAACTTGAGAACATTTTTAGAAAACTGTCCAATTAGCAAACACAATAGTTAAACAATGTCAAATAATCGTGTTACCCAGTAACTGGGTTGTGGAGGTCCGCTAGGCAGTCGCTCCATGTAAAACACTGGTATTCAGCTGCATCCGGTTAAACTGGAAACTGACCCCAACATAGTTGGGAAAAGACAGATGATGAATAGTTAAACAATGACAATATGAATCTAAAAGTCATGTCAGCAGTCAAGCGTAATCTGAAATATAAAATGAAAAAATGTCTACGGATACGTGAAAAAGATTTCCTAAAAGAATTTTTGCTAGATCTTTTCTAAGTAAAACATCATTCGATCGATTTTCATTTGGAAGGAGTGTGAAGTAATCATTCTAATGTTTGCGATTGACAAAGACTTATCACAATGACAGGATTTTTATTCATTCTGACGCTATTCAACAACAGGGCCGTTCTATTCAGCTCTACGTAACAATTTTTCCGATGTTTGCAGATATTGGGATATTTTAATTCCATAAATATCTTCAGTTCTACTGATTCTTTTAATCCACTGTTAATAACAATTTCTTTTCATCTTCCGACTCAAATATTTCAACTTAAATACAATTTGTTCGACGAAACCGTGAAAGGAGGAAAGGAAAACGAGAAAAACATAACCACTGCAGTCAATTACGAAGCTTAAAAATATCTCTGGTATTTTTTGTTCTAATACCCAAAAAAGGGTTCTCAATCCTTTAAACCGCTCGAAACAACTTAAGATTCATTCGTTAAACCTGCGAAATCTGTACCGCGGATAAGTATTTTTTTACAAGCAGCTTACCACTCCACTAACCCTGAATATTTTAGGCATTTTGTTAATATCCTAATCCTCCTTTTTTCCTCGGCTCGGACTCGGAGGGAAGTCGGTATTCACCGTTAACAGTTTCATGATTAATGACTGAAAACTCTTTGATGGCTTTTTAATTAGTGCTAAAATAGGGATGTAATACCGGTTGGTAGCGGGCGACGGCGTCGGCCGCGGCAAGGTTGCTGCGGCCACAGCTATATTTCATAGAGGGGGAGAGGCGGCTTCGAATTTGCAAGGCTAATAAATTGCGGAATACCTAGGCCTTATTGGCTCAACGTTTAATCGTTCGGGCCGCACTGGATTATTTTTAGCCAAGTTCCCGTCGCTTCTTTGTATAACTGTAGCAATTGGAAAGTAAAATGCTAAACGTATTCTTGCCTTTGTGCGCGGCTCGACGTAAGAGCGTTTACTTATCGGTAACATAGGAATGAAATTTCTAACTTTGCATTACAAATTTATTTCCTCCGGTCGCGGCCTCCCGACTCGACTTTCAGGTTATTTCAATTCATCAGTGAAAATGGCGATTAATATTCAATATGAACAGCCTGTTTGAGTGATTGTTTCTGTAGGTCGCTATACAGATTGAAATCAGCTTCGAACAATGAAAATATTATTAATTGGAAGAAATTTTAGGAGCCTTACAGAATTCTTAAAACAAATGTTTGATTTCCCGTAAAATATTAATCTTTATCTTGCATAAATATTAATGTCGCTTAGCTAAGTAAAATACGATCGATTCTCGCAACTCCAACACAATGTTCTTAGAGGAACTGTTGCGTAGAATGCTACAATATAATTGCAATAATTGTTTGTGTATTTAAGGACGAGCTCGGGGCTAAATAAAAGCCGTATGGATCAATCAGTCAATGATCGTTAGGCTAAGAACTCACGATGCGATTTTCGCTCGTGCCCGCCTATGTGGAAGAATAGCCCAAACTTACGAGATTGGAGTTCTGTGCGGTTACGCAGCCGTCGCGGTTGCGTTTATCGCCGGCAGACTTGGCGGGAGATTATCGCAAGACGGGCGGTTTCAAGACGGGCAGTGGCCTTTCTTGCACCAAAGTAATTAGTAGATCGACTTTCTCCTCACTCCATTTTGTAATGTCTGTTGACAAACGTGCACAGACACGTCCCGATGCCACGAGTAATAACAAGTCACTGCAAAATGACGACGGATTTTTGTACCCCCCGCTGGCTACTGCGGTCGCCCGCTAACCGACCGCAGACCTCGCGGGTGCAACCTGCTAAGGCTGCGGGTGCAATTCTACTAGTTGCCCGCCGGTGCAGCTGGAGCCGCAAACACGCGTCGTAAAATGTGCTTTATTTTTTACATAAATATCTGCATTCTACAGAAGCTGCGGGCCCGCAATCGCGGCGGACGCGGGTGAAAACCGCATCGTGAGTTCTTAGCCTTAAGCTACGCTTGCCGCGGTCGGTCCGTGGATGTGTAATTTAATACCGAGACTCCTCCGTGCCTCGGAAAGCACGAAAAGTCGTTGATCCCTGTTATTATTCGTAAATCTTTGACAGTCGTTACAGGTGGTCAGAAGCCAGAAAATCTGAAAATCAGTCTTACCAAGAGGTATCGTTTTGCCCAGGGTTGTGGAGGTCAGATACTATAGGCAGTAACTCTATGTAAACCACTGGTATTCAGATCCATCCGGTTAGACTGGAAGCCGACCCCAATGTAGTTGAGAAAAGACTAGATAGATAATGATGATTTGTGTGTGTATTTAGAAATGCACTGACTAAACGCTCAAATGTAGGTACTATCACAGTACCTTCATTTTGTATCGTACATTTACATAAAAGTTTTAGTTCAAGTAAGTTGTAATGATGTTACTTCGCGAAAGTAAATATTTGCCGATGAAACTAACAGGGTATTCCAAACTTGTGATAGTGTACTCAAGTTACCTGCCCCTCGTCTTGAAGTACTTTCTGACTTATTCCATTTCCTTCAGTCGACCGCTACAAGATCGCAAACAACTGATACAACCGACTGTTTATATATTTTTTACTTTCGGTTATCGTCCGTAGTTGTAATTACTATCAGATACTATAGAAAATGTAGTTACATAAAGTTGGATTCTATATATTTTTCGACTTACATTTTTATTGTCCACGAAGTAGATATACGATAGGCTTCAGTCATGTTTACGGAGAAGAGCGTGGACGAATTTCAGGTTCACACTGAAGGTGGTCCCAACCCGAATTTGTTTTACTAACACTAGTTTGTAAGGTATTTTTTTGTATTACTAATAATCTATGGACTAATAGTCTGAAATAAACGTAATCATTATTATACAATAATTAAACCATCGTCTTGAATCAAGTGGTCCGAGCCAGAAAAATGACAACTAGCAATAAGGAAATGGGACTTTGTTATTTAGGTAGGTAGGTAGGTAATATCCTAAACAAAAAATACATAGAAAACAATCTATATACCACCAAACATCCTTTATCCGCTGGTTGCCACCAGTTTTGAAAGTCACGAATTCTCTAGAGGGGTGGTAACCGAAAATATTCGTATTACATCGCAGCGATGTCGAAAACAATGACTCGCGAGAAAGTACGCCTCTAAGCAGCCACTTTGAACAATTAGGAGAAACAAAACATTTTTATGCGAAGCTCGTTCGGGTTGACTTCGGTTTTCCTTGTAAGCCGAGTAACTTGTTCGCTGACTGGTGGCGTGTTAATTGTGCAGATTTAAGATCATCTTCGGAACTCTTGCCTTAGGAGGAAAAAATTGTTTTGGTTTCTTCCTTAAAGCTATGGTAAAGTTTTATTAAATTATGGTTAAGTTAAATAAAAGTAATCTTGTGAACTTGATTTTGAATACTTCCAAACAATTAACGACCACTACGTATTTAGTACTTAATCAATTACTGGATCAGTTCCTTGCATACTTTTAAATTCATAATTTTGGCTCAAAAGTTCTGAAACGAAAGTAATAAAACCTATTGGGAACTGTAAAAACTATCGAACAACACATAACTTTTCACATTATTTGCATTTATTTACACTTTACAAAAATCTCTTCTCAATTTTTCGCCCACATTCGAACTGTTCATTAGCATAATAATTGGTTTACAGTCGAAAATACGGCTGTCCGCAGACCGTATGAGGTACATCTATAAACATATATTGCAGTATCGCCATTATGCCTCGTTTGCATAAGTAGTTGCAATGAATGCACCCTCGGCTACGTCATTTACTGTTTAAAATTCTTCAGTATAGCAGCTTTACTTTAATATTCCACTTTGTTTCTTTTTGTAGTGGTGTTTTAATTAGGGGTACATCTTGTGGCCGATACTTAGTTATAAAACTGGTGTATTATATTCTTAAGTGTCAATGTCGAATTAATATTGGTATGATTTCATTAATTTGTAGCCACAACATGAATGACATGACACGACGACACGGTTGGCTTAGTAGCTGAGCGGTCTGCTGTGCCGCGTGTTGCGTGTTCCATTCCCGCACGGAACAAATATTTGTAGAAGTAGTCTACAACAGGTCTGTAGTGAGTTGTTTCGGGTCTGGCTGTTTGTGTTCATGAGTTTATATGTTCGTAAATGCACCCACGGTACAGGAAAAATCTTAGTGGGGCAAAGTTTTTAATAAAAATAGCTTTTTGTCTGACCGCATCGCATCTCAAAATTCCAAATTCCTAATTCCAACGATTTCAATCAAACTCGCCATAAAAAAAGCCATAGGTATTACAAATCTTTATTCGACACATTCATCATATTTTTTTCACGACAAGTCCGTCTTTCCCTTGCATTGGCATACATAGATATCTATCATATTATTATTTTATATTCGGTGGCTAAGTATTTCTAGAACCAAAATAGGAACTTTCAAACCGGGCAAACTAAACTACTACCAACTGCTACTAATGTTTTTAAGTGTTACTAAAACCACTAAACTAATACACAAACAATGTTCCAACGCTAGCTTCCATAGTCGGTACAACGTATAATTTATATAGGAGGTAGCTAAGTATCCAAAATCTATTTGCATTACAACCATCCGAACGGGACTCAGATGTTCCCGAGAATCTGGTGTGATATATGGACGTTATTAGGAAAACAAACTTTTAATTGCACGTAATCCCCGTGTTGTATTGTAAATTTTGTTTTTGTTCGGTTATGTCGGTACACTTAGTATGAATAATGTGAAAATTAAGAGTTTCGCTGTTGTATTTGGGTAGATAAGATTTTCAATTGCTGCTTCTTTGGCTGTTTGTATTGATTCTTATTCGTTCCACAGATTTTCACTTCTTCTAGGTATGTTTGAGTAAACTCTATCTTCTGTTATGCTCCATACTTACTTAGTTCAATGTTTAAAAAAATACTGTTTTGTTATTACCATGCCGATCCCAGTATCTTTTTTATTTTATTTATTTAAGGAAAAACAAACAGTAGCACAATAAGAAATAGTCTTAATATCTAAATATTACAATTTAACAATCGTGCTACCCACTACGTTCTCCACAGATTACAATTAAAAGTAATTAAGAAACTAGCTAGCAAAGCAACACAGATACAATTTATTGATACCTATATATATATCAGTCACTGTCCCAAAACTTATATAATAGATTTTAAACTTAAAACAAGAAAAAGTATTTTTATTTTTTGTGCGTACATTATTAAAAAAATTACGTTAATATAGTTTTATATTTGCTGATCCTTTAGGGCTGCTTGGATTTGCTTTTTAAATGCATTTTTATTAAGATAAAGAATGTCGATTGAATTAAACTCATTATTGTAAGTTTCAACCAAACGATGAAGTGGTGAACGCGAGCCAGCGTTGGATTTACAGAGGCTAGTAGCAAATAGACGTCGAGTGCGTACCTCACGTACATGAACTGTTCGAGGAACCAGGTAACACAGACTCCTAACTAAGTCCGGACAATCAAAATGATTGCGACACACATTAAACAGAGTCATAACTTCCAGAAGTTTCCGTCTTGACTTTAAGGTCAGAAGATCATACTTTTTGAGAAGTAAGTGGTATGATATCTTATTACGCCAACATCTGTAATTAATCGCACGAAGGTATTTACGTTGTACTAGTTCTAATCGCTCAATATATTTTACATAAAATGGGTTCCAAATAGGAACTGCAAACTCTAACTGTGGCCTAATTATTGATTTGTATAAGTACAAAAAGGTGGAAGGTCGCCGAAAATCCCTGGAAGATCTCATGACGAAACCAAACATTTGATAGGCTTTGTTAACAATTTTTTCTATATGAGTATCCAGATGGAGCTTCGAATCTAGCATAACACCAAGATCGCGGAGAGAACTAACTTTATTAATTAGCGTATTGGCAAGACGATTGTCGAACTCAGTAATATTTTTCTTTTTGGTAAATGTTATAACATGACACTTCGGAAGACTAAGATAAAGCTTATTAGAAGAGCAGTAGTTAGAGAAACGGTCTAAATCCTGCTGGAAGTTAAAACAATCGACTTTATCAGAAATAATTTTATAGACTTTTAAATCTTCTGCGTATAGAAGAAATTTTGAATTTTGAAAACAGTCTTTTATGTCATTAATGTATAAAATAAATAATAATGGGCCTAAAATGGAACCTTGTGGTACTCCGGAGGTGACCAAAAAAGAGCCAGATTCAAAGCTATTAACAACTACCTTTTGTGTTCTGTTAGTTATATAACATATAAACCACCGTAGAAGGTCCCCTCTGATTCCATTGTAAGCAATTTTATTAAGTAGTAGTGTGTGATCAATTTTATCGAAAGCCTTCTGAAAATCTGTGTAAACTGCGTCTATTTGTTGTCTATTATCGAGACTATCAAACAGTTGGGACGTGAAAATGAGAAGATTGCTAATGCATGATCTGTCTTTAACAAAGCCATGTTGTTCTTTTATTAAAACACTGCGAATGGCAGGATATAATTTGTTATGTACCAGTCTCTCAAATAGTTTGGAAAAAGCAGATAGTATAGAGATAGGTCGATAGGTCGCTACGTCATGCTTGGAAGCACTCTTATGAACTGGTACAATATTTGCATGTTTCCAAACTTCAGGGAAAATACCACATGATAAGCATTTATTAAATAATATGAATAAAGGATAGCATAATGTATCAGACGTGCGTTTCAGAAAAACCGAAGGAATCTCATCAGGACCAGGACCCTTGGTGGAATCAAGTGATTTTAATTGTTTATGTATTTCATCGAGAGATAGCTGCAGTTTGCATAGGAAAACATTGTGGTCAGCATTACTAGAAGGTGGTTCCCAAGAGTCATAGTCAAATGTGGAGGGCTCATATACAGACTGGAAAAATGTAGCAAACAAGTTGCAAGTAGTACTAGGGTCATTGGATGATATTTGATTGTAATGAACCGTGGATGGGATTTTATTAGTAGATTTACGGCTAGCAACGTACATCCAAAATGTCTTAGTATTGGCACAGATTAACTAATAGTTCCTTTGGAACAGATAGTTCACTCCATAGAAAAAGATAGATACCTAACGCTATAACTGCCTACAAAAATATTACAGCCGTTCGTGCGCGCTAAAATGTACCTTACGCACACGCTCGAGAGTATCTACTACGTTGTCTGACGTGGTGTCGGGCGATCACCTGCGTCAAATTACGCAACGCTAGGGCTGTCTATGTTATGAAATGATTACACAAAAGAATAGGTGAATTAAAAACAGTTTTGACATTTAAAAAAAGATATATTTACTCAAAATCACAATGCCTTACTTTAATATGGGGTACCTATATTAAAGTAAGGCATTTGTAATTTTAAGGGTCGAGAATAAACTATAGTTAGGGGTCCAGTGGACACATTCATTATTGGGGGTCGAGAGTGGACTAAACGAAATTTTGCCGGTGTGTGTAGTAAATAATTCGATTCAGATTCGACAGAATCTGATTTAAAAAAAATTATATAAAAAAGATGCAATCCAAATTAATGGATAATATAATCTTGAAAAGTTGTCTGGTTATTGTGTGTATATTTTGAAAAATAATAAGTAAGTAAAATATCTAAACAAATCAATAGGTACCTACCTACTTATAATTACGTACTATTAAAAAACTTTCTTCTTAACATTACACAAAGAACTCTCTATTATAAAAAAAAGAATCAACAAAGAAAAAATAAATACAAAATATTTACCTTACCTCCTTCTTAGGTAATGTGAAAAAGGATAAATACGTTTGTTGGTTGTTTTATTTCGACAGCCGTCTACACTGCAATTTGCACGACTACCCATTATTAAAGCTGCGGTCGCAGTATCGTACGGAACTATTAATTAAACTGTATTGGAAAAAAAATCTCTGTGGTACCTATACGTACACTTAGCGAGCGCGTGGCCACGCGTGGCAACCCGACCAGATTTTGGACGTTCGAACGAAGGCGAGCCGTAGGTACTTAAGCGCGTGACCTTAAACGAGTGGCAATACTGTTAGATATCTTTACTGTGGTATTGGTGGCAACACTGTCTTCAATTGTATTAATATATTTGCTATAGCAAGCGTCAGCTACTTTTTTAATTTTTTTCCTGTTACTCGAGAATACCTCATAGTCACATAAATTCCCATACTTTTTCCACCTGATCCAGGCCTGAGTTTTCTTTTTGTAGGTATATATGAGAGACTTGGAAAACCAACTGGGGAAATTAACATTTTTTGATCGACATGTGGGCGTGTGTTATTTTATAATTGCGTAAAGTTTTTCATAAAATATAGAAACAGATTCATTAGGTGTTAAGTTATCCAGCAAGATATTCCAATCTACGTCACTTATATCAGTATTTATATTGTTATAGTTAGCTTTGTGATAATTTAGTTTGCTGTCAGCATTACGTTTTGGAATATATGTCGGGTGAGAGAAGGAAATGTGTACATAGAAGGCTGGATGATAGGTGTCAACAGGTAAAAGGGGGACATCAGGAGAGAGTGTGGCTGCATGGGTATTACAAAAAAATAAGTCTAAGATGCGTCCGTTACAATTGAAAAAGTGGTTGTACTGCATCATAACATGCTGTGAACAGAAATTTGATAAGGAACGAGTTATATTTGTCGGTTTGTTGTTCGCAGCATATTCCATGTAAGATAACTTTTTTACCCAAGCAAGTGAGGGTAAATTAAAGTCACCTGTTAAAATAATATTTTCCACGGAGAAATCATCACACAACACTGTCAGAGAATTTAGAAAAGTCAGGTAAGTATCATCAATAGCGTTAGGGGGTATGTAAGTAGCACAAATTATATGATATTTATTGTTTTTCGCGGGAACTTTAATTATTACATGTTCAGGCAAGGTTAACGGGGGCAAAAATGAAATACAGGAGGGATTTAGTTCTTTAGATAGCCATATCTAAAGAACTAAATCCCCTAATAAGGACACCACCGCCATCCTTTTTGTTGGTGAGTAAACGGTTACGATCACATCTAAACACCAAATAGCGTTGATCAATAAATTCATTATCTGATATGTCAGGCGTCAACCAGGTCTCGGTCAACATAATGACGTCATATGCATTCGACATAATATTTAAATATAAGGTATTCAGTTTAGTCCTGATTCCTCGACAGTTTTAATGATAAATGGATATTTTGTTATCATAAGACATTTTTAAGATCTGAGGGTACAAAAAAATAAACCAAAGGCAAAAAAATGTTCACTTCGGAACTCATAAGTATACTTAAAATAAGCGAGTCATACACTACTGCGATGTGATACACAAATGTGAGGGTACAACAAAAGAAACCAGATCTACGCTATTTAAGAATAATTAAACACCTGACAATCATGTAAACACCAAAATGATTTCACAAGCGTCTTTTTCTGCGATTAAATACGAAAGACTAAAAGAAAAGGGGTGAAGTTTAACAAGTGGAAAATACCCGTACCATTTAAAAATCTTGAGAGCAGCAATTAAACTCGCATTAACTAAAATATGAGAGCACCGCAACTTGCTTCCAGTCGCAAATGGTCCTTCTGTTTAAGCAATTTGCCTAAGCTACTGGCAAATGTTTTCCTTTACGAAACTCACACAAAACAATTTCTCACAGACTGCTCTGTCCATTCGGTATCCGGAGGAGCAAGTTTAACTCCAAACAATAGTTAAGCAACAAAGAAAGTTGCGGCCCGGCGTGCTGCGACCGAATGGTGTGTGTGAACCGAGTATTCTGTACCTAATCAGTGCAAACACACCCCCATTTACAATGTTATCTCCTCTCCACTAACAACTATTTTCATGCTAATATTTGTCTAGACCATTTCTTTTGCACTTATTTGTTTCAGAGACACTTCTGAAACTGAAAGGACTAGTGTTTGTTTAGCGAGGTACGTTTCGAGATGAAAATCCTTGCGCTTTGAATACCAGTTCCAACGTTTTACTACATAAAACATTCCAAGCAGGTGTTTTGAAAATTGTCTTGTATGAAAATTGTTGCTTATTCTTCTAGTTTTATAGTAATGTTGACAGTAAATATAGTAATAAATAAAACTGAATAACTCAATATAAAGAGGTTACACAGATGCCAAATAGGTACTGCTGATGGTTCTTCCTTTAATTTAAAATCATAACTGCTGCGTCTTTTAGGAAATATCTTGCACGAAATACTTAAGCCCTTTCATTTTTTATTTATTTCCAAAAGCGTACAAACCCACACGCACAAACCTTATAAATCTATAAGTAGAGCTCTGACCGATTTTCGAGTCAACCCGCGCCTTGTAAACTTTGCTCTCAGTTGTGAAAGTCTTGCAATTTTCCCCGTATCGGTGTTGTGCGCGTAAGGGTGCTGATTTATTTGCGGGTATGAGGCGTGAAGCAAATGAACTGCCCGTGTAGCGAGATGTACAGCGAGACCGCGCCGTAACTACAGGGTGGAGGCGCCTTAGATCACACGGAAAAGCTATGTACGGAATATCTTAAAACATGTGTAGCAATTTTCGCAGTTCGCCGTGAGGTGAACGTGAAATGTGTTGTAGTTAATATTTGAACGTGCGCAGCTAATGTTGGCCTGTGATATAGAGGTTCTTGGTATTTATGGGATTATTTTACTGTTGAAAATAATATGATAATAATTAATTTAACAAATTATGCTCAGGAAAAGTTGAAAGAGTGAGATTCAAATCTTATTTTTACCTAAGATATACCTACAATATTATTAAAGGATGATAGAAACCTATGCATGCCTATACCACCTTGTAAAGAAAAATAGTGACAGTACCTAGCCAGTCCAATTCGATATCTACCAGCAGTTTGTCAGGCAAACACATTAGCGGCTGTGGAGGGCCAGCGACTTGGCTTGCGGTCGAAGCCTCGTCCAAATTCCTCTCACCAAAACTGTCATCACCGACCGACGATTAGTCAAGCTGCTAAGTGCTCCTTCCCGATTGTTTTTCTCTTTGCCACCGTCGGAAAATGAAATTTATGCGACTTTGCAGTTCCACCACAGCGTCGAAATTTGCAATCGGCGTAGATCCCAGCAAAACCAAAGGTTTATTTATGGCATGGAGAGTTAACTTTTGAAATGAAAGTTCTGCGGGTGCAGCGGTCGCCAGACCTTTTTTTGTTTGCAGTTGTTACTGACTCCGAGGAATATAGTGTTCTGTGTTCACATATATATTTTGTGTCCGATTCTTTTTACTATCGCTTTTTTTTTTGTTTACGTGTTGCATCAGAAGTTGGTTGATCTTTTGATTTCTAATTCCCAAAATTAATCCCAGACTGAATAACTTTTCGAATACATGTTGTGTTTCCTGTTTTCAGTGTTAAATTATATTGTAACTAGTTTTTGCCCGCGACTTCGTCCGCGTGAATGTCGATTATCGTGGATGCATACGAAGTCACGGATTAAAAAGTAACCTATGTCCTTTCCCAGGGTTCTAGCTATTTCATACCTTTCATCAAGATTGGTTCAGCCGTTTCATCGTGAAAGCGTAACGGACAGAGTTACTTTCGCATTTATAATATTAGTAAGTAAGTAGTATGTGCTGATCAAACTCCAACATGTATTAATTTGTTTTTTTGACAAACCATCATTAAAATGGCACACTTCTTGCACGGCTTAAAAAAATCAAAAAGCGTACGAACAAAAGAACCATACATACACTAACGAATCTGAAGGTGACAAAGTAACAAAAATAGCCGCGAAAATAAACGACGAGAATAAACAGAGACAAGAGTGGCCCTTGTTTTGTGCAACTGTTTGCTCTGTGTATTGACATGCAATGTTTTCTCTAAAAGAGGTTCGAGCAAATAGTATTGGAGTGAGGGCGTCGACGTGATTGCGCCAAGGAAGCTCCTACACTTTGTCTGTTTAATCCTCAGCCTTTGATTAGCTACTTCTAGTTTCAGTGGTGTAAAAGGACCGAGGGAAGTAGGAATAATTCTGTTTATTGAATTCATCTGACCTAGTTAGTTTGTTTTTGGTATTTATTTTATTTATACGGTTTGCCAATCGCCTATGTGTACATTAGATCTTAGGTATAACAAATGATCAGTCTCTGACTTAAACAGATGCCAATAATTACTGGCCAACCAGAGTTGTTAATAAAAATACTTTTTTATTTTGACTTAAATTTCCGTATCTGTCCAAGTAAAAAGCTCATGAGCTGTTCTATTTTATCCTAATAGACTTTTTGTCAAACTTAAAATGTAGGCATAAGTAGCTACTATCCGATAATCCATCCATACTCCCATACTAATATTATAAATGCGAAAGTAACTCTGTGTATTACGCTCTCACGATGAAACGGCTGAACCGATTTTCATTAAATTTGGCATGAAGATAGCTTGAATCCTGGGAAATGACATAGGCTACTTTTTAATCCGCGCCTTCGTCTGCATCCGCGATAACCGACATTCACGCGGACGAAGTCGCGGGCCAAAGCTAATCTTCTATATTTAAAAAAAAAACAAAATGTGTGCTGGGACACATAGTAGAAGTGAAACTTCAACGGACAAGCCGCTTCATTCAAGCGATTCATTTTGAAGTTTCACTTCAAATGTATCGCTGTTCGTTAGTCTCGCTAAAACTCGAGAACGGCTGGACCGATTTCGCTAATTTTAGTCTTAATATATTTGTGGAAGACCAAGGAAAGTTTAAACGGTAAAAAAAAAAAAACAATTGACAGGACAACGTCTGTCGGGTCAATAAGCAATACAAATAATTCTAAATACTCTATGATAGAAACAAAAAATAATAACGTCGTTAGGTATCACGTGTTGAATTTCCCACACAAAGTTACAAGAGTCGAGTTAGTAAAATGGATTACCTACGTGTGTAATGGAACGCATTGACCTGACCTGTCATTACTTCATTACTGTTGTAGCCATCCGTGTAATAGGCTTCACTGTAGGTGACTAATAATACCGTATTAGGAAAATTACTGCCAACCGATCTATTATTCTATACAAATCACCTAGAAGTGAGCCTGGGTGAGCTGAGCTTCTATGCTTCCAATGCTAGGTAGGGTAGAGCTCACCTCGAACGCACTTCACCTAAATTCACCGAGAAAGATTATTACAGAATAAGCCAGCAGGAATCAACATTATCATCATCATATCAGCCTACTGTCGTCCTTTGCTGAATGTAGGCCTCCCCCAGAGATCGCCAACCAACCCGGTCATGGGCAGCCTATATCCATCCGCTGCTAGCCACCATCTTCAAATCGTCGGTTCATCGTGCCGCAGGGCCTCCCACACTTCGCTTGCCCAAACGCGGTCTCCACTCTAGAGCGTGTCTGCTCCATCTACCGTCTGTTCGTCTGCAGACGTGGCCGGCCCATTTGTACTACAGCGTGCTAATTCGACGCGCAATGTCGCGGTGACTTTAGTTCTCTGGCGAATGAATTTATCGCGAATTCAAATCATAATATCAAATAAAGAAGGACCAAACTTTAATTAAATCGAAACTTCAAAACTAACTGATAAATAGTCGGGGAGTAAAAGTTCATCTTAGACAAAATTCTTTAAAAACTTTTAAATGCAAAATCATTCAACTGAACATCTTCTCCGCTGCAAGTTTGTTTCGATTGATATAAATAGAAAACTCTTTTTGTCTTTAAATATTGGCTAGATACGAGAGGAGGTCGTAACACTCGATCTTCATTCACTCGAGGCATCGCACTCGTTTCCGACCTTTGATTTATACCCCTCTCTGTCACCGGATTGGCTCCTAGTGAGTAAACTATCAAATATAGGCTTTGACATCGATGTTATGGTGTTTTATTTACATTTTTCTTGTTGACTTTTCTAAATTCGAAAGATTTGAGAAATTGTATGCAGTTAGTAATAAAAATTGGATAATCAACACTACGTATTTTAAATTAAAGTTCGATTTGTATTGGTTCGGGGTAATCTCTGGAACTATTCGCCAGATGCTGTTAATTATTCGGCTTATAAGAAGCTACGTTATTCCTTAGTGGTATTCTCTATATTTTACTATAAAATGGGATCCATATAAACAATCACGCAGATGAAATTGCATTCAAAAGCTGGTTTATTATATTTATAAATCTACAGAACATGGGACTTTTTCATCTGCCACTGAACGTTTGTGATATTGAGTTAAAAATGAGTCTTCAATTCGTTTTTTTAGGTGAAATCCGTGATCCAGGACAAAATGATTGTGTTTCTCATTCATGTTCATATAATATTAATGATATTATTGAACTATTAGCAACTTTCATTCGTCGATACTCTTGCGCCATCCCACCTTCCTAGTTCAGCGTGCTGTCTTGGTGCTGCTGCTCAAACGGCGAAAGTATAGTATCCTAGTGATAATTTTATTTTCGGCCCGTTTGGGGTTGAAACTCTCGGGTCATGGGGTCCGAGTGCTCATTTATTTTTTAAGGAAATTCCCTAAAGGTTGGTTAACATTTCCCGTGATTCAAGAGCTGGTTTTTACTTCGGACAGAAGTGAATCATTGCCATCCAACGGGGCAATGCTGCTATTATCTTGGACATATTCCCAGATGACAGCGATGTGGGGTTTTTTTGATTCCATAATAAATATTACTCTTTTTTAGTTCAATATTATAGGATTTTCTTTTTTATTATTCCTGTAAATATTGTACGTTGTTCTGAATTTTATTTTTTGATACTACTAGGATTAATGCAAACCTACTAAGTATACAATAATCGGCATTTATCAGTATAAAGGTTCATGTCATTAGAAATACAAATTTTCTATTGCCTTCTCGATTTTTTAATTAATCTGCCTCCTCCCTTAGAACGCGATATGCCTAGTTGGTGGTGGTTTCTTATTACCCTTACCCCTTACCCCAGACTTACGTAATTCTATTCCAGAATTAATTGATTTACCCTAGGCTGAGCCTTGAGTGCGTTAGGGTCAACTAGTTTACCCTTAGATAATCTGGTTCGTTGTTGTATGAATACTAAATTATTTCGCTTGAAAATGAACAGCGAACGTTTACAATTTATTAAGCAAACTCGAGACATGTTTGCTCTTAAAAAAATGGACTTGCTTTTTATTTCACTTACATGTGATGTGATGAGATATTTAACTAAGTGAAAACATTCAGAAGATCTTCAAGACCAACTGTTACGATATTTTGTATTAGTTTCTAGATAAGCACGTATATATTTATGATATATTGCTATGGGCCCTCTCACTACGTATTGTTGATAGATGATGTGATGATATACTTGCTTGAATTAAATAAATCTAACATCATAATCATCAATTTATTAACGTCACATCTTTGCCATATATCATTATTATTATTATTATCCTCAGATTATAAAATAAAAGACAGGTAGACCGCGCGTAACACTGAGAGTGAAGCCAAAAAAGTAAATACAAATTCAAAAGCGAATACCTACAACACGCTTCGTGCTGTACTGACACGAGTCAGTACCGCACGAAACGCACAATAGTGAAAAAATAATACAAATACAAATTCAAAAGCGAATACAATCACGAGATTGAAGGTAAGTATTCGCTTTTGAATTTGTTTTTGCTTTTTTGGCTTCACTCTCAGTGTTCCGCGCGGTCTATCTGCCTTTTGTTTCATAATCTGAGGTATTATCAATATATTATCATTATCTTTATTTATTATTTATTTATTTATTTATTGATAAGGCACTCCAACGACTTACTCACTAAAACATATACAAACAAAAGTCACATACAGTTTCAGATATATAGTGAATTCGTCACTTACAGAAGTGCACAGCACTATCTAGGAAAATTGAAATTAAGTTTACAAATATGGATATAAACGGGTCAAAAGTACAAAAAAAAAAGTTAAAACGAGCCATGTTCAAAATACATCTGGGAACTTAGAAATTTAGAATATTTAATTGAATATCAAAAAATAGATCAGATAATAATTTAAAATAAAAGGAAATGGATGTGTATACAAATATATTAGTGGGACTTGTCTCAGAGAGTTAATGAGACTCCGAACTGGTTAAAAGTCTCGCACGGAAAATGCGGAAGGAGTTGGAGTAGATGTCGATGCTATTGGTTCGTGTAGCAATTTTGTTGTAGTTTCCCATTAGACAGTTCATGGGTGCGGTGCTACCAAGGTTAGTGCGACTTGCAGTTGTGGCAAAGGTTAAGGTCTCGCGACTAGATCGTATTGTTACGTGTCGGGGTACAGCTATACTTAATTCCGCCAGAAGATCGGGAACATTTAGTAAACCGTTGATGATTTTATATAGGAGGATTTGGTCAGTTACGTCTCTCCGGTGTTCGAGAGAACATATTTTGAATTTACTGAGCCTTTGACTATAAGAAGAATCTCGTGGACAGTCAGAACTTCTAAAACTAAGATATCTGGTGAAGCTTCTCTGGATTCGTTCAATTCTGTTTACGTGAACACGGTAGGTAGGGTTCCAAACTGGAGATGCATACTCCAGTACACTTCTCACGAGTGTATTGAAGAGTACCTTTAGGGTAGAGATGGATTGAAAATCTCGACATATTCTTTTTAAAAAACCAAACATTTTTGCAGCTTTGGCAGTGATATGGTCAATGTGGTTGACGAATGTGAGTTTAGAGTCGAGCTGGACTCCCAGATCACGAATCGTGTCCACGGTTTGTAGTGTTACCCCATTTAACGAATAAGACGTGGGCAAAGGTTTCCGTTTTTTGGTAAAAGTTATGTGGTAGCACTTTTTCACATTGAGAGACATGCGGTTTCTTAAGCACCAGTTGTGAACTGCGTCGAGGTCTGTCTGGAGTAAATGAACGTCGACTGATGAGTTAATCACTTTATAGATCTTTAGATCATCAGCGAAAATAGAGCAATTGCTGTGTTTCACTGATAGAACTATGTCATTGACGAACATTAGAAAGAGTATTGGACCCAGATGCGAACCTTGGGGGACTCCAGATGTAGATACATATACCTGTGACTCATAGCCCTTTACAACCACTCTTTGTTTTCTGTCAGTAAGATAAGATTTAAACCAAAGAAGCAACTGTCCAAATATGCCGAATCCTTCTAGCTTCATTAAGAGGATTTTATGATCCACCTTGTCGAATGCACTGGTAAAATCAGTGTAAATTGAATCTACCTGGGCACGAGAATCCATCACTTTACTCACTTCATTGACGTAGTGGGCCAAGTTAGTAGTCGTAGATTTACGAACACAGAAACCATGTTGTTGGGGTACTAACTGGGGATCAATAAGCGACGTAAGTAAAGGACATAGCAGGGATTCAAAGAGTTTAGCGAAAACTGAAAGGAGTGAAATAGGACGGTAGTTCTGCACGTCATTAGAATCTCCTTTCTTAAAGATCGGTACAACATTTGCCATTTTCCAGTCCGTCGGAAACTGTGATGTCGCTAACGAGCGGTTGAATATTAATTTAAGCGGTAAAGATAGACTTGTAGCACACTTCTTTACAAATACTGGCGGCAGACCATCTGGCCCCGGTCCTTTGCAGATGTTAAGTTTTTTTAGTGCTTTCAGGACATCTCGTTCCGTAAATACTACCCTACCCAGTGCATGCTGATGATGCATGGGTCTTGTTTGAGCGACAGCAGGTGAGTCGGTTGAGGGAGTAAAGTTGGAGGAGAAATGTTTAGCAAAAAGGTTGCACATTTCATCACCCGTAGATACTGTTTCATTTCCTAGACACATCTCCGAGGAAATGTCGTTACATTTGGAGTTTTTCGCTTTGACGAAGGACCAAAAGAGTTTCGGATTGTGTCTAATGCTCTCCTCAGTGAAGCTAACAAAGTTTTTGTAACAAGTGTTCATCATTGTTTTAGATCTTCCCTCCAATAGTCTATATTCAAAGTGGTCCCTTGGATTTTTATATTTTTTATGACGTGTGCGAAGTTTCTCTTTTTCATTTAGGAGTCTAATAAGAGGTTTAGAGAACCAGGGGGGATACTTATCGCTCAATTTTTTTGACTTTGGAACATGCTCGTCCACTACGTGAAAAAGGTTTTTATATAGGTGTGTCACCATAGCATCAACATCGTGCAAATCTGAGAAAATGTGGGTCCAGTCAATTTCGTCAATCTTGGCATTGATTACAGTATAATTGCCTTTTCTAAAGTTGTATCTTACAGGAATCTTACTCTTTAATATTGCTGGGGACATGTTTTTAATTAGTTTTTTTACTGATTTGATTTGATTTGATTTGATTTGAGGTGGATGGTAGATATCTACTGTTATTTATTTATACATTTATAAATAAATAAAAGTTATGTAAATTCAGTTGGTAGTTAGGTTCCTCACTTCATAAAACTCTACGAATAAATATGATATTGTAAAATAAGACCCTTTTAATGTAATGTCGCCAAATCTTGACCGGATTGTGTTTTCGCAGCGGTATCCCCATGTTTTTATTCCCGCTGGCATATTTTGCTACACACCATCTGTATTCAGCGTTCGTAATTACAATCGATTACAGGACCTTGTTTATTTGCCAAACAATTACATTCAACGTTTGGATATGCTTGCTTTTTGATTTTATTTTCGACTAAATAAGCAGTATTTATTTTAGAACTTTTTATGTCATTTGATTTTGTATGTTTTTTTTTAAATTTTTGAACTTGGAAGGCACATTACTCTCCACTGTCGAGTTTAGAAAGGTGGCTTCTCCCCCGAAATTCCCAGGTGTTGTCGCATTTTACACCCCTTGAAGTCACTTAGCAACATAAACCTGAGGGGCTTTAAAATTTTTGATATGCGCACATAAACAATGACAAGCTCTTTGGTTGTTATTGACGAACCATTTTTCATAATGTTCTCCTCTAAATTCATTATTTATTTTATGTTTCTCGGATTTTATCATAACTTTGTAATGCATTGTTCAGGTGCCATGAAACAAAGTGATAGGTGTTAAAAACAAAATGGCTGCCGATGCACATAAACTTCACTCCACTGCTATGTAAAACTAAACATCGTATGACGCTTGAAATATAAAAGAGTTGAGAGCTTAGATCCTCCCACCTCTCAGAGGCAACAATTAAAACATAAGGACCGGGGGTGAAGGAGTAACTACTGAGTGGAAACGATGACGGTTCTCGCGCTTCCGACGGCTTGTTACACAACACAAAAATACATACTTGGGTAAATTATGTCTCGTCACGTTCGCGTTTCAAATTGAAAAAGTTTGCAGTTAATATTTCTAAAGGGTTTTCCATGCGTTTTGAAATAAATTAGGAATGTGAGGGTGAATTTTTAATATACGTTTCCCACTTGATTCTAGGTCTATTTGATGATGTGTAAAATTAAAAGTGTATCACAACGGTCTTGTTTACGACAAAAAAAAAATCTGAGTAAGCATGAAAAATTTCTTCAAACTCTGTACAAATCTTAAAATAAATAAAGTAGGTTTTGGAATAATCTTAAAAATAAGTATGTCTCAAATCGTGACTAAAAATCTAAATAAAAATAAATATCGTCGAAGTTCTTTCACGTAAAGGATTCATCGTTCTTAGTGATACTCAAGAGTTGCATCTACACAATCTAATCGATCGATAAAAACAATATGATTGGGTACATAAGTATATCTACGGCCTAAAGTTTCTACATACTAAAACGACTTCAAAGCGTGAGGGAGATACTGTTTACTCTCGGCATACTGACGTTCTGCTCCGGTCGGATTTACTGCTGCCACGTCAAACAACAAAAGTTTTGTCGTATGTACTACTAAAACAATGAATCCGATGTATGTAAAACGAAAGGGGTGTCGCCACCACGATAGTTCTCATGACGGCCCACCGAAGCGGAAGGAAGCCGCACTCGAGTTTTTTTCAAAATGGCCGTCTGTCAGATGTCATTCTGACGCGCGAAACAAGAAATTCAAGATGGCGTCGTAAAAGGGGTTTGCAAGTTGTTTTGACGGGCCGCGGGCAATCGTCATCGAAACCCGATCGTTTAGCTCTTTAGGTTACTCGTTAGAATTGATTCCACAATGCCTGGTAATTTCTTTGTATATAATTATAATAGGTATAGTTTCCAAAAGTCTCAATGTGAATAGATTGATAATTGAAATGCATATATATATAGAAAACAAATACGGATTTTAAATGGTTTAATTGATAACAATAAATGAAAGGAGTAGTTTTATGAGTTCGGCTATCAGTTTGTGCTACTAGTTACAGGTAAATATTTTCATCCTCTTCTGAGATGTTAGGTACGGTATTGTCTTGTTTTCCATAAAATCATTTGTACTATTATTGTTTTCCATAATCGTCCCCCGTCATAATATTTACTTGCACTATTATCATTTATACTAATAACGTTTGTCATATCAACTTATTAGTCATAACTTTCATTTGCCATAAAATTAGTTGCCATAATAACATATGTTATAATCATTAGTTTCTATAAGTAACACATTACATAATCGTTATTTCACATAAGCAACATTTAATGTAATTTAGAAACGTTTATTGTTCTGTACAAAAAATAATATCATTAAGACCACCCACTAACCAAATGATTTATTATAGTAATCAATCTTTAGACAGTAAAAAGTTAGTAAAAATCGAAACGGGTAGATTAGGTTAGGTAGTGACCACGCAACGCGCGAAGGCGAGTGAGCGTAGCGAGCGTGCCGCGGCAGCGGCCGCCTAGCGCCAGATGTTCTCAATTGCGTAGCAAATAATATTTAGACATTTGTTTTGGCATGAATTAAATTCGCATAATGTTACTAGGCATAGTGTGCAAATCTTTTATGCCACGCTAAAGTATTGTCTTAAAAAAACAATAAGTTGTGCTACAAAAGTTCAAAGTCAAAGTCAAAGTCAAAGCATTTATTTCAATTAAACCATTTGCAGGCACTTTTGAATAGTCAAAGAGTCAGTTAGTTAGTCAGAAAGTTGAAGCTAGTTGCTCGTTCCAAAACGTAGGGTAGGTCTCTATGGAGAAGAACGAGCAAGAAACTCCACGGACACTCTTTTCAATCAAGCTTTTACAAAATCCAGGCTACATTATTCTTGTTGCTTCTATATGTGAAAACAATGTAAGTGAAGAGAAATCCAAAACATTCTAATTAAAAATAAATTAATATAAAAGCCATGGCAGTTAAGAGATGACCAATCTCAACTGACAGCGCCCGTTCACGAACATGACGCGCGGATCGGCACCACTTAGCTCAACCATTTTGAAGGGAACCGAATGATCTAACCCACACGCCACCATCAGTGAGACATTTGAGCGAGCATGACAATGCTCTCAACTGCCATGCTCATTTATGTCAAACACATTGAATAAATAAATGGCTCCATAGTTCTCACATTTACATAATAATTGAAATAGTGCTATTAATTTACACAAAGTCAAAATTTCCAATGTATGTAAGTATTTCATTCGACAGATAAAATATAATAAGTAAATAATAATAACGGTACACGTTATTCATGTCAATAATAAGGGGTGAGCAACATAATCTTCTTGCAATTAAGAAATTCCCTAAAGCGGCTGTGGAGCAGGACCAGCATTATGCCAAGCATTTTTATCATTGATATAATCTTCCAACTTATAATATGCTTGCCTACATAGTGTGCGTTTAATGCATGTTTTAAATTGTCTTTCATTTAATTGCAAAATATCGAGCGGTATTTTATTATAACATTTTACACAATACCCCATAAAAGAAGTATGTACTTTTGACAATCTGAAACTTGGTTGATATAATTTGTTCCTATTTCTAGTATTAAAGTTATGTCTGTCACTTATTTTACTAAACAGGTGAAGATTTTTCCGAACATGCATGATGTTTTCGTATATATATTGACAAGGTACCGTCATGATATTAATTTGTTTAAACAATTCTCTTAGTGACAGAAACGAATCGCTGCAAAACCGACTCCACGTAGTCTTGTCTGCCCTACGCCTAGAGTGTAATCGAAGCCCGCGTAGGCGCGGAGGGGTGAGGCGGCCCGCGAGCTGAGGAGCAGGTGGTTTTAACGCTCGCCACCGTGGCTGGGGCTGGCCGGCGCAGCCGGCCAGAAAGCCGAAGCTTCGGTGGTGAGCGTAAAACACATCTGCGACGATAAGCTCGCGTGGGACCGCCGGAGCCCCGCAGCGCCGGAGCCGTGACAGAAACCATGCCTGCTGCATGTTGCATGCTTGCTTGCATGCTACATGCATGCTGCATGCTTGCTGCATGCTTGCTTGCATTCTGCATGCTTGCTTGCTGCATGCATGGTGTATGCTTGTTTACATGTTTGCGTGGTTGCTGCATGCATAGTAAAAATATGTTTTAATATCATTATGCGTAAATAAATTTATGCTTTAGAATGGTAAGCCTAATAATCATTATTATGATTAGAAAAATTATACGTAAGCTGTTATACGTAAAAAATGTTATTATGAAATATAATTAGGAAGAAACAAATGTATGCTAAGTTATATTAGGTCTTAAAATTTTATGCAAATGGATAGAGAAGGTTTATTTCTAGGTTTCCTTGTGATTAAAAAATCTGTATCTCTTATCATGATCATAACATCAACATTGCAGGCGATTGTACTGAACTAGCATTGTTGTACTAGTATGGGCAATGGTGAATAAATGTTATGGAAAACGAAATTATTGAAAATAAAAATTATAGCAAATAAATTTATGGATTAACATTATTATGACACTTGATCGATTATGACCAATGAAATTAGTGAAAATGTTTTTATGTCATTTAACGATTATAGCAACTGAAGCATTATTTCTAATGAAATTATGGCAAATAAAAGTATGGCATATAAAATTATGGCATTTTAAATTATGGCAAACATTAGTAAACCGTTAGGTACACATTAGTAATATTACCTATTTCATTTGCCAATACTGGGTAGTGAAGAAAAAACCAGATAGGTGCCATCCAGTCGAAAACGTACTTCAATCCCAAAATATACCCTTTAGAAGAACTCATTAAAAGTCGAGTTGCAGCCTCCAGCACATTCACCACGACCTTTAACATTTTTGACACAAGAAACAAAGGCCACATTTTCCATCCACGCTTTTCATTTTGACCTAGAACCTTTTTATCACACGAGAGTGGAACGTTTCTGGGACTGTAGTGTCAAAACGGCTTTTTCTCTTAAATCAAAGTGAAGCAGCTCTTAGGCAGCGGGCAGGGCAATATCGAGGGGGCCGAGTCACCCGCGTCCGTAGGAAAGTACCCTCAGCTAGCTAGTCCCTACACGTGGTCCCTGGGTGGTGCTAATCAGGTGACACTAACTGGTGGTAGGTTTCGGCCGTTGGCTTGCGACCACCCACTGGGCAAAGATGTACCGCCAAGTGGCTTTGCCGCGTTCCGGCACGATGCACAGTGTAGCCAATTCAGAGGAGTTGGGTCGAAATAGTTGTTCCAATGCAGGCAGACCGACCAGGCACGCGCTGATATGGGCGTATCGGGAGACTAGTCGCGGAGGGTAGCGGGATCCGAGGCACGGTGCGCCGCTGGCCGACCGCAGGTAGTTGGGGGCCCAAGTAGTGTGCTAGCCACACATGAAAGGCTGCCCCGCCAACTGTCGAAAAATCCCGGAATGCACCATCGTGCTGGTTGGCGACCAGACGAGAGGTCCCGATGGACATTCCCGGGGGGGCTCGGGCGTCCCCGCAGTCTCCAGACTAGTCCCCCAATGATGCCGTCCTGTCAGAGCGTACCTGAGGGATAGCAGCATGGAACCTCATTTGACTTCCTTCTCCTCTTCCTTCTTCACTCAAACTCATGACCAAGAGGAACAAAACGAGAAAAGCTGTACAGCGGCAGCACTCCCTCTCACACAAAGTGCACCTCAGTAACATACGAGGTCTGCACTCAAATCTCGCCGCAGTTCATCACCACCTAGAGACTGAGAAACCAGCGCTCTTGTTCCTGTCGGAGACGCAGATCGGGTGTCCGTCTGACGTGTCATACCTTACCTACCCAGGGTTTACCCTGGAGCACCACTTCAGACCACGCGCGGGCGTATGTATGTACGCCCGGGACAACATCTGTTATCGGCGTCTCCGCAACCTTGAGGACTCCAGGTTCTCAACGCTGTGGGTTCTAGTGGACATAGGCCTGGACAAAATTGTCTACGCCTGTGTCTACCGGTCGCATAGCGGTGATCTGGAGACAACTGGGCTCATACAACACCTCAGTGAGGCAGCGGATGCGGCTCAGCAGCGGTACCCTTCTGCCCAATTGGTGTTACTGGGGGACTTCAACGCCCACCATCAAGAGTGGCTCTTCCCATACCAGCACACAGACCATGCTGGACGAGAAGCGCGAAACCTAGCGCTATCGCTAAATCTCACCCAGCTGGTCCAGGGGGCATCAAGGGTGCCAGATGTTGATTCGCACACAGCCAATTGCTTGGACCTTCTGCTGACAACAGATCCAGACCGCTACTCGGTGTCGATTTCTTCTCCACTGGGTAGTTCCGACCACTGTCTGGTGAAGTCTGTATCCGTCTACTCCCCACCCGATCCTTGCCCTAGAGGCACCCGGCGGGTATGGCGATACAGGTCAGCTGATTGGGATGGCATGCGATCTTTCTTCGCCTGTTATCCTTGGCAGCCTACTTGCTTTTCTTCGACTGATGCTTCGTCGTGCGCGGACGCCGTGACGGATGTGTTGCGGAGGGGGATGGAGTACTACATTCCGTTCTCAGACGTAACAATGTCTGGCGAAGCTCGCCCATGGTTTGGTGCCGAGTGCAATCGCGCTAATGCGCTAAAACATTCAGCGTACCTAGCATGGGTTGACGCCCGCACTCGCAAAGCAAGTGACGTGAGCCAGAAGAAGAGAGCGTTTAACAGGGCTGCCAAGTCTTGCAAGAAGGTGTTGCGGAGAGCTCGGTTTGACCACATTAGCCGAATAGGGAACAAACTTGCTTCATACCCAGCAGGTAGTAAGGCTTTTTGGTCCCTGGCTAAGTCGGTCGAATCGAACTCTTGCCGCCCCTCACTACCTTCACTGCTGAGACCCGACGGGTCGCTGGCCCACTCCGCTGAGGAGAAAGCAAACTTGTTCGCCTCTATGTTTGCGGAATCGTCACGTCTGGATCCTGGTGGCGCGAGACCCCCTGCTTCTCTTGTTGGATGCGAGTCGAGCATGTCAAACATAAGCATCCATCAGAAGGACGTTCTTAGGGTACTGCGTAACCTAGACGTGAACAAGGCTAGTGGCCCCGACGGGATTCCAGCAATTGTACTGAAGACTTGTGCGCCTGAGTTGTCTCCGATCTTGACACGCCTATATCGTCTGTCGTTTGAGACCGGGAAAGTGCCGATGGGTTGGAAGCAAGCTAACTTGCAGCCCGTGCCCAAAAAGGGTAGTCGGGCCGACCCGTCGAATTATAGACCCATTTCAGTAACGTCCATACTTTGTAAAAGTATGGAACGGGTGCTGAATCGTAAGCTCCTGGCATACCTAGAAGCGAATGATATCCTCAGTGACCGACAATACGGCTTCCGCCGAAATCGATCAACTGGGGATCTACTAGCGTATGCCATTCACATCTGGAGTGAGGCCATCGAGAAGCACGGGGAGGCACTAGCGGTCTCCCTTGACATCTCGAAGGCCTTCGACAGGGTCTGGCACGATAGCCTTATTAATAAGCTTCCTTCCTTCGGTCTGCCCGCCGGTTTGTGTGATTGGATTGCAGATTTCCTGAGGGATCGGTCTATTCGAGTGGTCATAGATGGCTGCTCGTCCGGACTGCTGGATATTAATGCCGGGGTTCCTCAGGGGTCGGTGCTCTCAGCAACATTGTTCCTGCTGCATATTAATGTTCTGCTAAAACCCGGTACCTTTGGGTATGCAGACGACAGCACTGTTGCTGAGAGATACGTATCCGATGCACGAGCTGGTGGGTCGCAGATCCGGTCTCTCCGGGAGGCAATGGTTGAGCACTTGAACTTTTCCTTACAGGCTGTCTCTGAATGGGGCGATGCCAATCTGGTCAAGTTCAATGCAGCTAAGACCCAAGCGTGTCTCTTTTCCGATAAAAAGAGCCAATTCCACCCAGCTCCATCTTTCCGAGGTGTAACCGTGCCGATAACCGACCGACTTGAACTTCTTGGTGTTACGTTGACATCTACCCTCAATTTTGGCCCTTTCATAGAGGCAAAGGCTCAAGTGGCTGCCAAAAAGTTGGGGATCCTAACAAAGGTGAGACGGTACTTCACGCCAGAACAGCTACTTAAACTTTATCAAGCGCAAGTTCGATCGTGTATGGAGTACTGTTCTCACCTTTGGGACGGATCTGCTAGATACCAGCTTGATGCCCTTGAGTCAATTGAGAAACGAGCCAAGAGGGTCATTGGCAATGGTAGGCTCGTCGAGTCAAAGCTCCAAAGTCTTGAGCATCGACGCCGAGTTGCTGGCCTGTCGGTTTTCTATCGGTTGCATTTTGGGGAGTGTGCGACGGAATTGCATAATTTAATTCCGCCGAGCCCGTTCCATCATCGGACCACAAGACGTACGGCGATGCGCCACCGGTACATGGTGGACATCCCACCCACACGCACAAAACGTTTTGGGAACACATTCATTGTGCGTACTGCTAAGGAGTGGAATTCCCTGCCTGAGTCTGTGTTTCCTGATAGCTACAACCCGGGAGTCTTTAAGTCAAGAGTGAATAGGTTACTTCTAGGCAAGCGTGCTCCATCTTAGACCGCATCATCGCTTCCCATCAGGTGAGATAGTGGTCAAACGTATGCCTATCAAATGATAAAAAAAAAAAAAAAAAAAAAAAAAAAAAATTAAACAGGTCGAGCCGAGTGATCCGCACTCAAAAGGGCCCGGCGCGGCCGTCTCAGATGTCGCTCAGAGAACCCATTCGCGCGGCTCGGCCACACCCTCCACTCGACTCGCATATAAGCCTACGAGCGGCCCGCTTTATTTATTATGTACAGCCATTAACGCCACTGCCATCATGGCGGCGAGTTTTTTAATTTTTAATTTCCCTCTTACCGCGATGGTGACACTCGACAGACGCTTCCCGGATTGACACTTAAGTTGTAACTCATTGCGCTGCCAGTTGCCTACTGACAACTTAATGAATGTCTACAACGGTAAGAAATTGCTTTTTCATAAACGTTTTCAGATTGTTTGATGTAATACCAAGTACTGAAAAGGTTTTCAGTCCTGGACGTACGCATAAAAAGTACTTCTCGGACTTGTGATTTTGATACTCTTTCTTCATGATTTTACTTACAGTGTATCTTCACCAAGTCAACATTGTTTATCCCAATTTCAAGGGCAATAATAAACACTCTGTAAACCTTACAACGCTAATCCCCATGAACAAATACGTATTTCGTTGTTTCTGACAGAGTAAACCGATAAGTCTGTTTTATCCACATACGATTTCTTTGACACGTGTTAATTCTAAACACGTAAACACCTAGTTAATCATGTGTTTATGTCGTTCGTATCTAATACGGCTTCTTTACACCCCTAAATACGTAGCCAAAAGTTTTGTATACCTACGGCTTCTAAAGCTGTCTCAAAATGGCGCCTAGTCTTTCAATACTCACATTTCAACAATAATTACTGTAGAGGGATTCAGGGTGCAATAGAAGAAATCTAGTTAGAAAACTTTACCTATAAAAGTAGTGTCACTAATAGTATCTCTGTTGCTAGGTTTCCTTGTAGCGAGAGGTTTTGCGATAACAGTTAAACGTAACGGCGACGTAAAGGGCGCTGGGAGTCCAGCCGGCCGGACGGTCGGCGGCGGCCGCAACTATCCCCACCGAATGTCCGTCGGCCCCAGACACAACTTCCCACTGCTGATTGCGCAAATTTATTTCATTAAATTTAATTCTAAACTCTCAAGGGCCGCCTGGGAATTCGGTCAGAGGCAAACGAGTTAAAGTTCACGAGTAGGTACCTACTTGGCAAATTAATCTTAAGGGAGTTTCGATGTTATCCTGCTTCGTGGACTTGAGTTGCTAAGTCTGTCGGACGTTATAAATTAACAAACCCTCGCCGGTAATTAAGCGGAGGTGTGCTTCACATCGAATTTTACGAACAAAAATTCAATTAACCCAAATTGTGTTAGAATAATTTTTTAACACAGCATGGTGTATTTACATATCTCGTAAATCTGTCAAGTCCTGGCGACGGCGACGTATCTTCATTACACGTTTTTAAAGCTCTTCCTTATAATTTAGTACCTACATAATATTTTCCAACAAATCTGATTAATTTAATGCACTCGCTCCTTATTAAATCTTGAAATGTGATTAATATGATAAAAATAATAACATCTTCAACAATTTAATTACGGGTTTTTTTAAAACATCTTCTTGAGAGTTTCTCTTTTTAAAAATGTCACATAATTACCCAACCGTGGCTGTTTATTGAATCCGCCTTATAAATAATTATGTTTTTTTTCCTTTACAGGTAAAATATTTTCAGTAATAAAGAGACTACAGTCATCATGCAAGGTAAACGTAATTAAATAGATAATTAGTTAAGAAGAGACCTTAAACGTAAGTCTTGTTTACTAAAGTAGTAGGTAGTTCTTAATTAAAATAACCTCAAGAATTATGATGGCTTCACACTGCCTAATGGACTTGTATTGTATTTTATAGTAGGTACACGAAACACTATTAAAATGAATTTAGTAATACTAGTTTTCGACCGTGGTTTTACTCACATAATTATGATCAGCCCATAGCACTCCATAAACAATCTTAATCTAAATGCACATAACCTCGTCGACCAGTTGCTGCATGAAAAAAGAACAATTCAATAAATTTACATTTTCAGTATTTGTAATAGGTAGTGGGATTGCAAGTTGTCTGTGACCAATTGTGTCTTTATCACTGTCACACACTTACAAATCTAGCAAAACATTTCTGTCAAATGCAGTGAAGTGCAAGTTCATAATGAACACTTAAATATCTATTAAAGTTCGTCAAATGACTCGCCTCTTCATTTACATATTTTGCAATGTCGGTCGAGTTTCAGACAAGGTAACGCTCTCGGTTCATTTCCTAGGAGTCCCTGGGTAGTCATATGTGCATATCCTTTACTCACTGGCCCACGGTATGGAATTAAATGTTGATTAATATCGTGCATTTTAGGGTCGCGCTGCGCTAAAGCTGGGAAAGCCATTCAGGTGTTCAATTTAGAGGCACTTTGCAACTAAGAAGTAGTTAATAGTTGCCCGTCTAGTGGATAACAGCTGGGAAGCATATACCTTACCTGAGGACCCTTCGATATTATGTCAGAGTGGTTTCGCTATAATTAATAGGTGTAGTTATATTACAAAGAGGAGCTCATGGCTAAGTAAAAACAGTATGAATCAACCGGCCACGGTTAAGCAGGTATGAAATTGATGGTCATCGAGACCGCGGAAAGCGTCATCAATTTCATACCTTCTCTCCGTGCATCGGAAAACACGTAAAATCGTTGGTCTCGGATAACATTCGTCGATCTTTGGCAGTCGTTAAGGGTAGTCAAAAGCTAGAAGAGAGAGCCTGACAACCAGTCTTTCCAGTGGGTATCATATAATGCTGTAACTGGGTTGTGAAGGTCTGTTAAGCAGTCGCTCTATGTAAAACACTGGTAGTCAGCTGCATCTGGTTAGATTGGAAACCGACCCCAACATAATTGGAAAAAAGCTAGACAGATGATGAATTATAATAATAACGAAGTTTCTGTATTCTATTTTGGAGTTGACAAATATCTCTTGAAAAGTAATATCAATTCTATTGTGATTTTCAGTCAATTTGAACCTTGCAAAAAAGTTAAGCCGTTTTAACAGGTTTCGCATAAAATACAAAAACAGTTATTTATATGGAGCGAAACAAAAAAAAAACTAGTCATATTGAATTTTATTGGCCAGAGTACGTTAGCAATAAGTCACGCAAGCTCGCAATAAAAAATATTTTTATGAAAAAATGAAATGAATGTATTTCTGCGTCGCTGTGAAATTCTGTATAGCGCTGTATCCAACCAGCCAGAGTATCGTTATGATTTGCTACTTGAACGAAACTAAAATATTATAAGTATAGTAATACTCATGGAGTGTGTCTGGTCCCTAAGGGGCCTGTCCTGTCAATCGGTCGGCAGTCACTCCACAATAGATCCAATAAAATATTTACAAACCTAATCCAGTCTGGCCGCGAATCCATTATAAACGGCCTTTTATAAAAGTTCGCCCTATCATATTTGCCCTGGGGTGACGTTTAATAAGGTGCTTTTACTTCGTAATCGTTACTTATTGATGTTTCCCATGTCTAAACGCGTTCGGTTTTCCTTCTAGTTTTCCAGTGTTTGCTGTCACGAACATTTGAATTATTAACGTCACTGCATTTTCACGTACGTGCATCAACCTCGGAGATTGTTTTAATGATAGTTGTTAGTTCCTTATTGACGGACACGAACCATTCAAACAAGTGAAATTATCAGGAAATTTTCATTACATGTTCCAATGAAAATTTTATTCTTCTTGCTAAAATATTAGGTGATGGAACAGATTTTTGTGTATTCGTCCATTTCATCGTTGATCATTGTCAAAAAGTAAATTGATGTTTGACAAAGTGAAGTCACCTTTAAAGTTAAGCCGGGGAAGCTTTTAAGGATAATTAATGTGCACTGAATTTTGAACTTTGAAAGTAAATTTGTCACCGATAATAACCGGAAAAAAAAATGTAAAAAAACCGGTGCTTTCTTGAGCTTCGTTGACAATTTTGAGAGCCGTCGTGACGTATCATATTGTCTTTACTATTATAAAGAGGTAAAGTTAATTGTTTGTTTGTTTGGAAAAGGTAATCTTTAACTAAGAATTCAATTTAGTATCTAACTTAAGTCTTTCTATTTTAAATAATTATTAGGTACTTATTCCATTATTAAATGAAACTATTTGAAATATTTTAAAGAGGTTTGAGTGTTGATGTTTAAGACGTAATAATTAATAATTTCGAATAGATCTTAGCAATCTTAGCATAGCAATGAAAAGTAAAATAAAAGTCTTATTAAAACTCAGTATGAAACATTTCTCGTCGCTTGCTATCAAGATGACATTGATGTTGTTATCTTACTTTGATAAATATTTTGTTGCAAATATGGTTTTACGATAAACTCACTTAAATGAAAACTTATCTTTGAAACAATTTCAAAATATTAAACGGTTTTTAATCAATTATTAATGTAATAAAACGTCTATTCATTTTTTAACATCGCAGCTTCGTAAGATTTTGTAAATTCCCCACTAAATAGAAAAAAAAATCGGTAGGTATTTTAATAATTTTGCTATTATACAATAAAGATCAAGCCTCTAAACATAGGGAAAGACATCATGATTGGGTAGTTTAAAGGGCTGTTTTCAATTTTCGTATAAGCCAGCGAAAATCCCTTCGTAGCCCGAAAATCTTTCGCCCCTAATCTCAAACTTCGGTCTTTTGAAGCAAATGTCGTGCTATCAGCTCTCCTCAGAGTAAATAACGAGTTGAAAAATGACAGTAATAACTATCGGAGATAATGAGTGGGGCGGAATGCCCCCAGGAATACATGGGGTGCACCAAATGTTGCAGCGAGCGGGCATAACACTGCCGCAAGGTAAACAAACCATTGCCCGCGGTTTTTCCGTTGTTTCAATATAAAATACGTGCTCCTGACCTTTTTTGGCCATATTTTCTTTTATTTTGATTCACGAAACTACATTTAAAATTATATACTTTGGTGGTTACGTGTTGCATAATTTCTTTTTAATGATTTGATGAGTGAAATTGAAATTCTTTTTGAGCTTTAACAAAATATTTTATTGTAGAACTAAATAGATTTAAAATCATAATATCTGTGTAGTTTTTTTATGATTTGTCACCCAAAAATGTTATTTATTCATTCATTTTCTATTCTAAAAGAGTTAATACAATTGAAAATCACGTCAAGTCAGCGACACGGTCCACAAAGCGTTCTTATCAGAACGGCTCATTTCCACTCAATCCTGTTTCACGTGCCATCATACACGACACCGGGGATCCAAGCTTTTTAAACTCTCGACGCGAGGGGAAAAACGAGCGCGAATTTATCAAAACTCCCGTGTTCTTTCCATTAGCAACATCTCAGATTGTCGGCGTTGTGAACGAGTGCGTGTTGCGCGAATAATGATGTAATATACGCGAGACGGTGTAATGACGCCTTTTGATGGTGCCTCCTCGTAGCGTCATTACAAAAGTCACCATGACTACACGGTGCTTATGTGGAATAAGATATTATGGCCGTGATGCGTTTACTTTTTCATGGAACTAGATAATGAATCATTTACAAAATGTCCCAGATTAAAGACGTAAATACGTGTAAAGAAATCCCAGGCAGATTACATTTTCACAATGTTACAGGCGCCAATGTTGAAGCTAAATTGGTCGTGGATGGGAAAATGGAATACAAAATTAAAATACATTTTGTAAAATTTTAATTTTTGCGGACAAAACAAGTTTGCAGAGGCACAAAAACCCAATTAAAATTGTTTGCGAATGGCTGAGTAAATCCGAGCAAAAATTGCTGCTACGCAAATAAGGACTAGGTAAGCTTCTTCTCAATTTAGGTTCATAATAAGATATTCATAAAGATGTTCCGGCGAAACGACAAAAGATTGTGAGGAGACAAGCTCGCTTCCCAACTAAAATGTTAAATTACAAGAAGCCAAGAGACTTATCCGCAGTGGGAACAATGAAACCCACTTCGGTGCAACTGTTCTATGCGAATAAATAAGTACCTAAATAATATAAAATTCGTTTAATCCTAACGAAATTGAAGTCCTACTGATAACAGCAAGTGTAATTAATTTCGAATCTGCTCTCAAAGAGCTCTTCAAAGGATTATGTTTAATACTTGAACATTTTAATAAAATAACTTTGAATGTGTGACAGTTAAAATAACTGATTTAACTTATCAAAGTGGCTTACTAGCTGTGAACATTCACAGCTTTTTTACGTTTTTGGGTAATTTTTTATCAAAATTTTATTAAGGTTTAGTTGTAACTAATTTGGTGTGATTTTTTTTATTGTTAGCTTTTGCTTAGGTCGGTACTTGTTGCAACTGGCGACACTTACGACATAATTATAAGCATTATTCAAAACAATACCTTAAATATCGAGTAATTACTGAACATAATCATAATCCACAAAACAAAGAGGGAGGAGAAGAGCGCTAGCTTCTCTGATATATGCTTTATTTAAATAAGGCTTCAACTTGACCGATATGCCAGTATTGTAATAATAATTATGATACCTTATACCCAACAATTTATAGTGGTCGATCCGAAATTATTCCAAACGTATTTAATACGGAAGACGTTTAATCGCGTATTCGACCCCTAGACATGAAAATCTACTCATTTGTCAGGGTCTCCCCTGATATTGCCCGTCAGATGAACATATCAAATATCATTCGAAATTAATCAGGCCACCTTGTCATCCCTTAGACGTCATGGGGCGTCTTTGAACTGTTTTGCTTGTATGTCATTGTATTGTATGTAAACAAAGGGACTTTGATTTTATTGTTGTCTTCAACTTTCTGCGTTTTAGACTCTTTGATGTTATCCGTTATTAGGTTGACCTCTTTTCTATGTTAATTAAAAGTTTGATGATTCTATTTTTGCAAGACGATTTGTCACAGCACCCTTTCTACATAACAATTAGGTTCCGACTTTCCCTCTGATTATTTCTTAAGTCATGTCCGTATTTATTTCATAATATTTTGCCTCATTTAATATGTGTCCTTAGTTTCAAATTTCAGAGCAAGTATCAACCTTCCGGCTCTCCACTTAGACGGCTTACATCCCAGACCCAGATCATTTTGGTCCGGCCCCTTCTCGTATTAATATAATCTCAAGAAAGCTTTATTTTATACTCCCCCTGTCGACAAAAGACAGCAAATGTATTGCAGTTATAAGTCAGACGAATTAATCCCTATCACTTGACAATAAAATGAAAGTAACATCACAAGAAGTTCATAGAAATTTATTATTGTGTCCAGGAGATTTTGGAATTAATATTTGAACTGCTTTGATGATGTTATTTTATGTACTCTTCATTACTTATGGTTAGGTGTTTATTGTTTGTATTAAATACCTTTTGATGTGCATCGTCCTCATTCGCACTGGAGATTTACAATGCAAAAATGTTGTACTTTTGTTTTCTTTTTTGTTGTTAAATTCTGTCTTTCTCTAACCTACCTACTACTAAAAACTACGGGTACTAAACATTTTTACTCGTTACCTAAAAAATACGCGACGAATATATCCAATACGAACTATTATCCTACCCCCTAAATTTATGATTTCCTATCCCCATCTACAATCGCCT
This sequence comes from Charanyca ferruginea, assembly GCA_947361185.1. Classification (NCBI taxonomy): domain Eukaryota; kingdom Metazoa; phylum Arthropoda; class Insecta; order Lepidoptera; family Noctuidae; genus Charanyca; species Charanyca ferruginea. The sequence continues at coordinate 30,678,403 of OX376056.1, forward strand.
AATTCAGTTGAAATCTCATCAAGGGTAAGTTCAGTAAAATAATTTTCCGCTATTCCGCCTCCATATTGCCCAGTGCACCGCGGACCACATTTCAAACAAATTGAAAATCAATTTAACGAAGTGTCCCTATGAAATAGTCGGGTGCCATCTCAAAGACGAACAGATCGGGAATGTACTAGAGGGATAAGACGAGAGCGATTATAGTGCTATATTTAATACGGTTACCAATATCATTTTTATATACTAAATTGAATATAGACTAGCTCCTAGCGTCTCCGGAGAGACATGAGTGGAAGGAGAGTATAGGTGTTTGCCCTGCAGTGGGACTGTACGATCTTATAAAAAATACTATTTAGAAGTCAAATATTTGTAAGCACGTGAAAATATCCTGTCGCATTGCATCGCCTTGCCCTAACTTGCCGGAATCGCACCTTGTTGTCACGTGGGACATAACCCATCAAGAGAGGGGAAGAAATAGGAAAATACATCACCTTAAAGCGAGTAGGGAAGATTCATATCAGGCAGGAAATTCGACTCGCGTCTCGCCTTCGAGCAGTCGATTTTTTGAACGAACCACCTTCGCTTTCACATATGGACTCCTGATTCATGAGCTTTATCTACCATGAAATGTGTGCCTGAGAATTGAATATTACCGGGTTGTCTCCGCGACAGAATTAATGGTAACAAGTACCGGTTCTGTCTTTGTGGGAGAAATATGTATGGTGCTAAACTCTTCGAAATGTTCAATTATTCGTCGAACTCATCGATACATAAGACTAGATAACAGACGGTTTTTATTGTAAAGACTTCCATTATTTAAACATTGCTACGAAAATGAGCTTCTAAATCAAATCACGATATTATTCCGTGCTAGAAACAAATGCACCCACGTCTACTTTGTATTCAATATTTCAAATTGAAGATAGTGTCAATAAAAAATGCAACAGACTTAGGGATGGAGGTGAATAATACGGCCGAGATGTAACTCAATTTGCTGCATAAAAATTGGCATTATTTTGTATGTACAGTTAGTTGATTCGCGCGCCCCATCACGACGATACAGCGATTATTATTACGTTCGAAAACCCATCAAAAGTTACAATTGAAAAGTTAAAGTATTCCGGGTGGGACGGTAAGCCTCCCCCGTCTATCTACAAATGAGTTTGGTGTAGGAATATTCTTTTGTGTACACACCATGCCGTGCAGTCACAGTTGTACGCTTAATTATGTTTGATATTTTTACTATTCCGTTTGAAATAAGAAAGCAATTTTCATTTTAATATTCCGCTAGCATGTGAACTCTTTAGTATGTTTTATTTGACTTTGCTAGATTTTTTTTTATTGTTTCGCTTCTATTTTGTATTCTCAGCTAAAATTATATCGAATATCCTACGAAACATACTGTTTACTCTGAAACCGAAACAAGGATAAATCTGTAGTATCAGCAGTAGTTGAAGTGCGTATTTATTTTCCGCATTGAGCTAACTTTATAAACTCAATCGATAGAACATCCACTAGGCGGAACTTATCTCGTTCCGCGCTGCATTCCAAAACAATTTTATTAAACTTTTCTCCCGCCTCGGCTATTGTTGAAGCGGCGGGGCTCGGTGCAAGTTTCCTAAAATTCTTTTCTGTAGACTTTTTTTCTAAAAACAAATTACCTTACCCTCCTTGCAAGCGCACCTTAAAACACGAAAGCACCGCCCTGAATAATTAATACAATGGTAGGTTAAATTCGTCCAAGTGTCAACTTTCCCCCAACTTTTTAAAATACGACACCATCAAAAGTGCGGTCTAAGTCGTCGTCTAGACCTTTTATCTCGCCGGGGGCTGTTTATTTAATTTTGCTTATTTTATTGGAACTGACAATGATTCAGGAAAACTTTTTTCCGTTGGGGCTGCGGACTTTTTGAAGATACACGTAGGTATTGTAAGGGTGTTCCTTTGATCCTGATTGACGAATTTATCCTGTCCATGTAAATAACGTTTGATGTAAAGTTTTTCGCGAATGTCTTAAGTTGCCAGCCTGCTAAAACAAATCTTGACATCTTGGGACGAATCGAATTATTGATATATTGAATTCATGTAGCGCAGGGTGAAATATGTTTAAACAAGGGGTACTAAAAATGTAAACATGTTCATTTTCATAGGTAAAGATTTTTTTTTTTTTTTATACTGAAGGTATTAGTAAGAACAAAGTTCTTAATAATTAATTACGATCTAGCCTAGAAGACTAATGAGCAATTTAATTCTAACTTAATATGTTAATATATAACTATATATAACATAGTAGGTAAAGAATTGATAAGGTTGTCGAAGCAACTTAAAAAAAAAAGCCAAATTCAATTTCCCCTCTCTTGTCATTCCTGTGCAAAAAATACGTACAACGTTAACACGTAGTATACGTGATTATATTGTCCTGACATACTTGGTTCCTTTGCAATTCGGTAAATGCAACCAATGGTGTAGATACAATGAAGAATATAGAAGCCCATGACTTACCTTCTCTGCTTAACACATGAACTGCATCAGCGTTAATAGAGCTGTCAATAAACCGTCGATCTTCGGTATTGGTCACGTGACCGATACAGATAAAACTTATTGCAACAAAAACTTTCTATTATAAGTACACCGTTTTTTTGTACTTTCACGTAAGCAATGCCCTTTAAATCCCGACAATAATTTCCCTGGGGGCTGCAGGCTGGGCTTTGACAGGGGTGGTCGTGGACACCGAGGGTGACCGGGGCCAAGAACTTAGTAAGGGTACTCCGATAGGGTCACTCCTTAGTCGTTTATTGTTCCTCGACGTTTATGGTCAGCAAAAGGGCAAAACGAAAGGTCAAAACTCGGGCCTGGACCCCCAGGTAATTTCTCAACAATTCATATTGAATAAACTAGTATTGAATAAAAGCCTTTCGAAGTACAGAAATTAATGCTTAGCTAAAAGGTAGGAAATTAGTCGGCCAAGATTTATTCGAAATTTTGGAAACAATGCTTGTTTATAGTTCAAAATTTATTTGTGTCGGCCTTTATCGAGAGTTTGGAATGTTTTATTGTGGAAATATGGACATTCTGTAAATTTATGTCCCTAAGTACACAACTAAGTAGTTTTGCTGGTTACAAAGTTACGTGTGTTGTTTGAGTGCTCACTTATTTCATCTTTGCCTTTAGATCGGTAAAGATCAATCGTTTATTTTACCTCCTTACTAGAAAATATATAGATAGATAATTTCGTAGAAACCAATTCTAAATCGATCATCATTTTAGTTATTCACAATTAGGTGGATATTTTCAATTTACATTCACTAGTTTGATAAAAGGTGTCTAGTTTACAGGCGTATGTAGCCCTGCAGCGGTGTATCCCCTGCGGATCCTACTATGAGTCTTTGCGGTGGTTCACAAACACGAAGCCAATATTTCCCAGCTTGTATGAAATGCAAATACAATTTAAAAGTTTACATATTTTCTCAGTGAGATAGAACTCGCGCCTATGGCCCGGCTCGCATTATACACTACTTATGTAAACTAAACACATACCGTAGCTTTTATTGATAAAAGAAAATTTTACATATTTAATGCACAAAAAGTGCTGCATGCTTTTAGGATTTTACGAATTTAAAAGGAACTTTTTCAGTGTTAAATATTAAATCAACTTTTAGATCAAAAACTAAAAAGTAGAATAAAATGCCAGAACTTTGAAGGAATCCATAATAACATTATTAATACTTTGATGATTTATTATTTCTTGCACCAACAAAATAAGAATCTCTCGGGTCGCCTTAGCGCCTGACAAATTATATTACCCAGGGTAATACAGAACACTTATTTAACAAACTCTTTAGAAAGTTGAAAGTCAAAGCCTCTTTCAAAGTAATAATCCTTCGGTGACTCTCTGCTAAGTTTTATTCTAACGAAATTGTCATTCGACTGGCATTTGTTTTTGAGACGAAAACTGTAATGTAATTGACGACAAGGCTATGATTAAAGGTAATGTTTTTTTTTCATAAACCTGAACATTGGAAATATCACAATCTACTGGAATTTTCTTTTTCTTTGTAGTGGAATGAAAAGCTAATTAAGTATTTTTCTGCTTTCTCCGGGCCATAATTATATTGTCGTCACCGTTGTTATTATTCGTCTTACGATAATAAGTGGACTTGGTCCGATGTAAAACAAACTTAGTGAGAGGAGAGGCCGAAGCATAAAATAAGGAATAATTCAAATCGAAAAAAGTTTTCCCGTGCCGGGTAATTTTTCCCATCTTACGGGAAGTTTCTCTAGAGGGGTCGTGGCTCTTGCCTCAAGGAAATCTAAGAGAGGGTTTACATTTTTAGCCTTTCGCCGTGTCTTCCTCTTCACTTTATATCGTCTTTTGATTACTCTCTCAACAAGTTATGCATATTGTAAAAGTCAGCGTCGCGGTTAGAAGAATTTTTGGTGTCTCCTTTACGTCTCGCGTCGTTGATGTCTCGTTTTTCATACCTTTTACGATCTTCGCTTTAGTATGAATGAATCTACATTTTTTGAATGAATGAATGAATGAATGAATGAATGCTTTATTTTTTTTTATTTATTTTTTTATGATGATTATGATTTGTTTTTCCTTTTTTCTGTCTTAGTTTTCACAATGAATATAAAATCTCATGGGTGACGCATGTCAAATTTTGTTGGCGACGAGAGAATGAGTTGCATTGCAAAAAATGTTCCTAATGTATGTAGGTACAATACCGCAAAGCCCGCAGTGAAGTTTTCTTTAAAGCAGTGCTAACGCGCTATGCGCTGTTAATTCCCCTTAAGATCCCAGATCCACCCTAGTTGTTATCGGCCTGCCCGACCCTTAATGGTGTTTCTAATGCGACTAATGTATTTTCGGGACATTTTGCAGCTTGCCTGGGGACATTTTTCTGTTTGTATGAACACTGTGAGTCCCCGTCCCTCCAGTCACGGTAACTGTATTATCTGCAAATATGTTCACAATTTCTATTGTCCATCTGAGTGGTGCGAATGCAATGAACATAAATAAGAGATATACTTTCAGTATGTTGAGTGTGTTGGACTTGTCTCTATATATCTTACTTTATTCTGTCTCTTGACAGAGGGTAGCTTAAGTATTCATACATTTTCATGGACTCTTCCTTTAGCAGTGACCTTGACGTTATAATATACTTTTTATTTTTAAAGCTGAAATGGTTTTATTTTAAAATCGTCCATATTTGTATGTATATTTGTATGAATATTTATATGTACTGGGAAGTCAAGCTTCGAAACTTGGATAAGTTTTATTCCTCACCACTTTATAGCCTTAATCGTATTAGGAGGAAACAAATAAAAACTCAAAGTATTGAAAATGAACAATACACTCTAGTCAGCGGCACTCGTAAAACGGTTCGTATAAACGTAGCAAGGCGGTAAATTAGATTTTATTTTATTTCTTAAACAATTTGCGGCCGGATACAGACAATAGGGCGCATAGGTTCGATGCCGTGGTCAGCAATTCAAAGGTTTATGCGGGTACTTTTATTACTTACCTACACCCGAACTAGTGGTGCGCGGTTACATTTTTTTATCTGAGTATCGATGTAAAGTGTGGTTTTTACGTTTTATCGATATTTTGATTTTTAGACTATCTTCACGAAAGAATTATCAGAAACTGTAGACCTTAAAAATGTATCACTATATTTTCGTGTTCTAGACATCAACGCGTGAACGAGCGCTACGCTAAAACAATGTAACCTTTAAGAAAATTAATTAACCTTGTTAAGAAAATTATTATTATTATACTAACGACCCGCCCCGGCTTCGCAAGGATGCAATGTAGTAAAACTATACGTATAAACCTTCCTCTTGAATTACTCTATCTATTAATGAACCTCATTAAAAGCCGTTGCGTGGTTTAAAAGATTTAATCGTAAATCTCGATGGCGGTAGAGACTTTGTTGCATACTATGTAAAGATTATTTATAAATCGACCTACACCCATCCCTATAGGCACAACGCGACGATTTCGCAGTGACCACCGCTCGGGCCCCAATCGGCGGCCATTGTCCGTCCGTGTTCTTGTTCACATTAAAACGCAGTTAACCATTCTTTATTGTTTTATCCTCGACCATTCGCCGATAAATGTCCTCGACTCATGGGAAATGTTATGGTACAGCGCAGTACAATTTCGATTTCACCACACCGTAATTAAAGTCGCCATTTATTAGAAAGCTGCACTCATTTTAGCTAATTTGACTCAAAGTCATGTTATTATAGGATTTAGGAAGGGTCGTTAAATTTAAATGTACCTATATAGGTATGGGTTGGTATTAATGTCATTCAGTTTATATTTCTGTTATTAATTTTATAATATTTTAAGTATCCAAAATAATAAAATATTATTTATTATGCCCCTTGTAATCCAAAATGGATTTAAAATAGGTAATACAACAATTTACTAGCATTTTGTCTGCGACTTTGTCCACGTGATTTTTCTTCCGAATCCCTTTTTTATATTAAATACAGCGTACAGCCACACCTACGACACTCCATATAAACGAAACGATTTAATTACCTACACTACTACTAAAATTACAGAGTACAAATACGTGCAGTAAAGCAGTTTCGAGAGCACGTTCGACGCGGAAAGAGAACAGCGTTTCGAAGGGAGGCAGAGCGTGTCGCTACTGTAACGGTACAGTAGTACTATTATTTATACTGTGCTGTAGCAATCAGAGATAACGTAGCTTTCTATCGGTGAAAGAATGTTTAAAATCGGTTTTTATTTTTATCGATTACTAACAAACACAAACAAATATCTTTATAATTAACTCCAGAATTATCACAAAACTTTTAACAACTAAAATATATAATATCATCATCATCATCATTTTAGCCCAAAGACGTCCACTGCTGGACATAGGCCTCCCCAAGGAAGGGTTTTGCCATAATCGCCACGCTTGGCAGGCGGATTGGCGATCGCAGTATGGTTGTTACAAAGGCACAGAGAACGCTGCTGCCCATTCTCTGGTAAGTCTCTTAGTCGCCTTTTACGACACCCACGGGAAGATATGGGATAATGCTATTCTTTACGTCCGACACCACACGGATTACGATATATAATATAATATTATGTAATTACCATGTATTAATTACCCAGTATTGCACCACCATAGATTACCAACAGAAAATTTTAATCCCAGCTAAACCTGTTAAACTCATAACTTCAAAAGTATTTGAACATTAACTCCAAAAGTTGGTGCAAGCGCATCAGACTTTTCATTTGGTTTACCGTAACGTAGCGGTAACGGAACCTTAGTTTGTAGTTAAAGTTTCACGTCGATAATTGCTGAAGTGTGAACGCTTGCCAATCTCGTGATCCGATGTGGAAGCAAGAGCTCAATTTAGCAATTGATAGCACCACCGCCTATGGTTCTATTGTCGCCAAACGAGGATTGATAAAAATCGGGACATAAAGAATCATGGTTTAAAATATTTTCCAATGTGAAGAATACATTACCAGGAGTAGATTGATAATACGAAAATATTACGAAACGAAAATAACACTTTTTTGACGTTAACGGATCTATAAAATTGGCAGACAAGTGATGTGACAAGTGTGTGGAAAAAATAATCATTATTTGTGATATCATTTTCCATAAAACGATGCTATTTCAGTGTAAGAACAGCGAAACGGCGACTGCCAGTGTCATTGTTACTGTCAGTCACCGTTTCGTTCTGAAATAATGAGTTCTTCGTTAAAATATTCACTTTTGTTTGCGGGATTTTAAAAATATTGTAAATGCCTGAAGATACTCTTTAGGTACCCAAGAGTATAAGAATTAGAATTTCAACTTCTTTAAACATCTTTATTATTTTTTTGTACAAATCCTGCCATGATTCTTTGTTTCTTGTGTTGTTGATTTCTTGTCCGAATAGCAGAATAAAAACAACGACAGTGACGCATAAACTCAAAACCATTTATTATTCTTGAATTGTCATAGAGTCAGTCAGAAAGTTGAAGCTAGTTGCTCGTTCCAAACAGTAGGTTTCTATGGCTATGAACACTCTTTTAAAATCAATATAATATGGATATACAACTTTGTGTTTTACTAGCCTTGTTTTTAGGTTGAACTTTTCGTCATCAAAAGGACGCGATCCAGATCCTAAGATCCAAAAAACCTAAGAGCAAGGGATTTGTATCTCAAATGTTACATAATGATAAATGCATACATTCATTCAATGATACATGTTGTTCGATTTCCTTTATTTCCTGAATTCATTGATACACCTAACGAACACTTTCAAATAAACTAGGAAATACAACGGTACGTAATAATATTGCTTCATCATCATCATCATAATCAGCCAAAAGACGTCCACTGTTCAACAAAGGCCTCCCCCATAGAACGCCATAACGAGCGGCAACCTGCCGCTTGCATCCACTGGTTACCTGCGACCTTCACGATGTATTTGGTCCATCTGGTGGTAGGCCTATCAGTGGCAACCTAAACAAGAATATTGCTTACGTGTAAATAATTCGAAACTATTGAAGCTAACGTGGTAAATTTCCTTTAAAAAGCTCAGGTAGATAATAACTACACTTATTACCCTACTTTCGTTAAACTACGAGCTATTATTGTAAGCCGTTTGCATTAAGGATAAAGTTAAAAACGGGATGTTCGCGTAATCGCAGACGTTTGGCAACACTAAACTGAAACACGTCTGTGCTGAATTCGATCTTGACGGTAATTGCGAGAATTCTGTAGCGGCTTTATAGCAATTACAATAAATTGAAGACAATAGTAAATTACAGGCATTGTACCGTTGTAGTTACTATCTCCGTTTAGTTATGAATAGACCAATTGTGTAATTATGATAGCTACTACAATGTAAGGGATTTCTTGACGCCATCTTTGACTATGGATTTTCATCAGCTGATTTTTATAACAACCCACCTAAATGTATGTATGTAATGTTGTGTGAGTGTGTTCTGGGGGTCTACAATCATGTGCTGAATCCATGGTAAAAGTTTCTGTCTTTCACTGTATATAGACAGAAGTAGGGTTAAAGACAAAAGATATTTGACACTTCAAATTTTTAATTCGAATTTTTGAAATAAAATACGGAATGAATGTAAAATAAAAAATAAACTCTTAATTATCACTTAAAATGCTAAAATTTTATTATTTTAGGTCTATTTAGATGAGATCTAAAAGTAATAATGTATTTTAACTTTTGTTGATACCAACCAAATGATAGCATAATTATTTTGGATAGCAGAAGACTATGATATTATGACGTATTTACACGGTATTTACCTACTTGATACTTAGTGTAGAAAGACAGTTGCCACAGTTGTCACAGCTATTTTAGCCCTATTAATATTACAGTCAAATTTTAACGCCACATTGTGTAAATAAACTACGGTAAACAGGTAAAAAAACCAGAGATTATTAAGCATGCTATGCTTAATAATCTCTGGTTTAAACTGTAATATTATTGTACACCTTGTTCGCAGATTACATTATTACGCTCCAATCTGATAGGGCGAGCTTATCACCATTTACCGAAAACGATTCTTATCTTGAACAATAACAAAAAAGCTAAAAGGAAAACTCAGTTACATTGTGACTTGACCCGTTTAAACATTAGCGGTTCTAAGTAAATCTGCTACTGGAACATAGCACATAGCTTCTGCACGCGACTTCGTCCTCATGGAAATCAAGTACACCAAAAGTGGGACAATAATAAGGAGCAAACGGACGTATTCCCTTGTTGTTGACGTTATTAATTGAAAACAGTTCTAAATAGTGTACCAATTGTCTTAGAATTTACACTAAAGTGATCCAGACAGAGTTCTTTATAAATTTACTTAATTTTTAAAGTGAAGTGTTTGCTAGTGAACTCAAAATAAGAAGAAATATAACCTAAACAATATAATTCGTTGTAAAACTGTGCGAGTGCTGACATTGACGAACAATAGAAAGGTCATTAAAACGCTAATTACTTCGCTCAGTGCCGAGCACATAACAGTGAATTTCGCAAATGTATTAACAAGTTACGGTGTCTCGTTGGTATTTCACCTGGAATTAAACTGAACAAGAGCTTCTTTTTGCATTTTTATTTAGTTTCTTTATAACGTTGAGTTCAACATTAAGTTATTTTCTTTAATAAACTCATTTTTTGTTATAAAATTATATATATTTGAATATATTTTTGCGATAAAATATGTCCGCTACATGGAGCTGTTGTAATGAAGATAAAGAGGAAAATTGCACAGCTTGCTGTCTGTGCAAGAAAAAATTCCATCTTACTTGTCTGCAACTGAAAGATGAACAGGCAGAACCTGTAGACTACCTGTCCCCAAATTGGCGATGCTGTTCGTGTAATTCAGCGACTAGGAAAGGAAACAAGTCTAGTGGTAACACTCCGGTGAGATGTGCAGTCCCTACAGATAACGTTACGTCTCGTTCTAAGAAACGACAAGCGCTATCCTCTCCACCTGCTACTAGCACCAGCCCCATTACCAAAGACGATATTCGGGCCATTGTCACCGAAATATTGAGAACCGATAGAGCTGAAATGCTTGCGGAATTAAGAAGTACCATACAATCCTTGATATGCTCTGAACTGAAAACAATCAACGACGAAATACAAAGCGTGAGGGAATCGATGAGTTTCATTAGTAAAGATTATGATGATATTAAGAAAGAATTGAAGGTATCATCAACATTGGTCAAAACCCTAGAATCAAAAAATGAAGGTATGAACAGCACAATTGCAAATTTAACTCACCGCTTGAACCAAATGGAACAGCATTCTCGCAGTAGAATATTGAAATCCAGTGTATACCTGAATTTAAATCGGAGAACTTGTTGTCTGTGACTAAACAACTAGGCTCGGTAGTGGGTTATGAAATAACAGATGATCAGATTCTGCACTGTACAAGAGTTGCAAAGTTGAACTGTAATTCCAATCGCCCGAGATCCGTTGTAATTCAATTTAGTTCACCAAGAACTCGAGATTCCTACTTAGCAGCCGCAATTGATTATAACAAAAAGCACAGCGAAGACAAGTTGAATTCTTCTCATGTTGGAATAGCTGGTGAAAAGAAGCCTATTTTCATTATGGAGCACCTGTCGCCAGCCAACAAGGACCTTCACGCTGCTGCAAGAGTGAAAGCTAAAGCAATTGGTTATAAATTCGTGTGGGTGCGAGGAGGTCGTATATTAATGCGAAAAGATATCACCGCTGAGTATAAAGTTATCAAGGACAAATCATGTCTTGAAAAACTTCAGTAGCTGTCTTTGGCTGAAAATCATTGTTTTACTTTTTTGTTACTTAATCATGTTTTTTAAATAACACAATTCTAAATGTTAAATATATTTTATCAGAATGTTAGGGGGCTACGCAGCAAAACACATAATTTTTTGTCTTCTGTTAGCTCTAGTGATCATGATCTTATAATACTAACAGAAACTTGGCTGAACAGCAGTGTGCAAAGCAGTGAAATTTTTGATGACAGGTATATTGTGTATAGGAGAGATAGAGAAAGCTCAGGATATAATAGTAAGAAGGATGGTGGGGGAGTACTTATTGCCGTATCTAAGAAAATTAATTCTAGAAGATTATCATGCAGAGATAGCAATTGTGAGGATCTCTGGGTTTCGATTGATTTGAACTTTAACTCCCAGGCAGTGTTTAAACAATTGGAAATATGTGCAGTTTATCTTCCCCCACCTGCCTCTAAACCAATGCTTGATGATTTTATTTCAAATTGTAACAATTATTTAGATAAGTCTGATGCTTATATCTGTATCGTGGGTGACTTCAACATAGGCAACATCGACTGGTTTTCGGTAAATAATACCCTTGCTTTAAATAATACCTCTGCCATTGAAGATGCCTTGACAGATTTTGCTATAGTTAACAACCTTCAGCAATGTAACTTTGTCGGGAATACTAATGGTAAAATACTTGATATAATACTGACAAATGTCCCGAGCTGCAATGTGCATGAAACGCCGCCATTAAGTCCTATCGATCATTATCACCCTCCATTAGAAATACTACTATCGACTATTCATGTCGCAAAGCTTCAACCAAACAAATACACGCAACAAAGAAATTTCCATAAAACGGACTTTATAGGAGTGAATGAGTATTTAAGTAACATAAACTGGGCTGAATTATTGTCAGGATGTACGAATGTGGATGACATGGTAGAGGCATTTTACAACGTCGTTAACGAATCTATAAAAACATATGTCCCAGTTAATCGCAAAAAAGGCAAAGGCTACCCAGCTTGGTTCAGTACTAACTTAATAAAACTTCTAAAAGAAAAGAACAAAAATCGTATAAGGTATAAAAAATATCAAAACCCGCTAGATGCTTTATCATTTAAGATATTGAGTAAACGGTGCGATGAACTTGCACAAGAGTGTTACAAATCATACATAGAAAGAACGGAACAAGCTATCACTAAAAACCCGAAATACTTCTGGACATATATAAAAAATAAGCGAGGTCGCGAGAGTAACTACCCGGCTACCATGACCGATGGCTTGTGCGAATCCTCAGACGGCTATGAAATATGCAACTTATTTGCAACTACTTACGCCAGAGTTTATAACAGTTATTCTGAATCTCAGGGTCAGGTTAGCCTTCAGACTGACCGTTTAAGAGCACTATCAGGTGCGCATTACAACTTCTCACGAATAGAATTCAATGTTGATGAAATACTCAAGAAACTAGCTAGCTTAGATACTTCAAAAGGTGCAGGTCCAGATGGAATTCCTCCATTGTTCATTGTAAAATGTGCACGGAGCTTGATCATCCCATTGACGACAATATTTAATGAATCTCTGAGGTCAGGTCAGTTTCCAAAAGCATGGAAACTAGCAAAAGTAGTGCCAATATTTAAGAGTGGAGATATCCGTGTTGTTAATAACTACAGGCCTATCTCCATTCTTTCTATCTTTGGCAAAGTTTTGGAATCCCTACTTTGCCCATATATACAGCGTTACGTTGAAAGGATTATATGTGAAGATCAGCATGGGTTTGTGAAATCTCGATCGACTTGTACGAATCTCGTCTCTTATATTGAGACATTATCTGAGTCCATGGATAAGGGTATTCAGGTAGACGCTGTGTATACGGATTTTAGCAAGGCATTCGACAGAGTTTGTCACAAACTACTAGTTAAAAAGCTTTCAATGTATGGTATTCACGGACCACTCCTTGATTGGTTCCAATCCTACTTAGCCAACCGAGAGTTCTATGTTGTCGTCAATGGTTTTCACTCAGCTCATCACAAAATTGCATCAGGTGTTCCACAAGGCTCACATCTGGGCCCAATTCTGTTCAACATCTTCATAAACGATGTTACTGACTGCTTCCATAATACTATTCCATTTCTCTTTGCGGATGATATGAAAATTGTTAAAGCAGTAACATCCGAAAATGATTCTCAATTAATGCAGCATGACTTAAATAGGTTGGCGAAGTGGTGCTCTCAAAATAATATTTTATTGAACTGTGAAAAGTGTATCCACATCAAATTTAGCCGTAAACTGCACAACATAGAAACGTCATATAACATCGATGGGACGTTACTGGCTGAAGTAGCCTGTATCAAGGATCTGGGTGTCATCTTAGACAGCAAGCTAACATTTGTACCGCATGTTGATCATATCATTAAAAAAGGACTACGGACATTGGGATTTGTGATTCGTAATAGTAAACTGTTTCAAACGTCGCAAATAAAAATTATGCTATACTGCAGCCTAGTTCGAAGCATACTAGAATACTGCAGTACAGCTTGGCGACCTCATTACGCTATCCACTCGTTAAGAATAGAGCGTGTCCAAAAGAGATTCTTGAATAATCTTGGGTTCTCATTCGGTAGAAAGGTGAAAACAATGTCGTATCGCGAAAAGTTAGCGTTTTTCAAAATGAAGAACCTTGAAAATCGTAGAGATATGTTAGATCTTAGATTTATCTATAAATTGCTGAGGAACAAAATCGACTGTCCACAACTTCTACATAAACTCTCTTTTAGGGTTCCTCGTAGGCCGCCGCGGAAACCCATAACTCCTCTAGCTTCACCTTTTCGACGGACTAAATTTGGTACAAGCTCACCTATTCTGCGTTTATGTAATATATTAAATAAATACAGTGACCTTAACGACATCCACGCAGACAGTCTCGCAACATGTATTCGTAAAGCCAACAACAATTATTTCTAACAAACATAACATTTACTGCTAACAATAATTCTGAAATAAAATAGTACCCATAACCACCATTACTTGTAGCTTTAATACATCATAATTATAATTAATATTTTTAATTAATCACAATAGGCAATAATATACGTCTAAATTAAGGTTTGCTTTTTAAGTTTAATGTCCATTTGTAAAAATATTGCATGTGGTGTTTACCTTTAATTAGGTGTGCAGTAGTACTAAGATCACTATTCATTGTTACTGTATTTTAATGTGTATCTGTAACATCTGTTGGTAGACCTAAGGAAATAAATAAATAAAAATAAAATAAATACACCAAACGGCCTATTGGTCGAATACTCAAACGCTACTCAATTTTAAGACACCGTTAAGTCTCGTACTGTCACGGTCACTTTGACATAAAGTGATAAAGCTCTATCCACAGATATCAGGACCGTGCCTGGAATGTGATAGGGCTGTGGCCGTGCTAAGACCGTGCATCCGGGTCCCATCAGGGATGTGTCCGCCCCGTGGATAGGCCGCGACCTTCCATCATACACATCATCTTAAACATATATGCGTACCGCTTTTATTAAAAACACGTCATTCATTTTTTTTTAAATATGCGCAACGTGCTTGGGAAATTTCGGCCTGGGCACTGAAGCTATGTTGCCGGCCCGGACACGGACGTGTGCAAACGAGTTCATATAAAATGTTCACAACTATATTTTTTACGGACACGGACCGTTCCCGTCCCGGGTACGGCCCTGATATGTGTGGATAGAACTTTAGGACAGCACGAGACATAACCGCATCTCAAACTTGTTTAAGCGCAAACTCTTTGATTGAGAAAATGCGAATACTCAACAAACGAGTTCCTAACTGATAAATAATTATAATATTGTTATATTGTTTAAATTTAGCGTAACTACTACTAATTAGAAAATATTTGTACACCAGAAATGGTAGAATGTATGAGACCATGACAATCGTAACACCTTATTGTACTATATTTTTACAAATAAACTGTTTTATCTTTCTTTCTTTAGCTTTCTATTTTCTGCTAGTGATTTCTATTTTTGTAATGTAATCAGTAATTTAATTTTACACACAAAAAAGTAAAACACAAACAAGCTTTACCTTTCAGAATATTAGTATAGAAGACTAGTCTTAAGCCGTAAACATAGCTATTGGACATTCAAAGATCGAGCTTCCATCTAAACTAAAAGAGCAACTAGAACAGCCTAAACTATCTAAGAGAAACATTGAAAGACCCGAAAACATCAAATGAAAGATTCAGGTCTCTATTTTATTCACAGCTAGATATTACCGACTTCAGTAAAGAGACGTCTAAGCAATAGTAGGCAGCTTCGATTCAACAAGAATAGATTGCCATAAGTTAGTTCTACTGGGGGGAAAGTATTCCTGTACGGCGGCCGCGATCCCGGGGAACTCTCTGAATTATAGATGCGAGGCCCGCCACGTAACGCTGTCACTCGTGTGATTTTGAGACAATCTGATTTTGTGTTTTCCCCGTTTTGGCCGTTGAATTGTTTATTAGATCACTCCCGTACCGTACATTCACGTCTAATGCTCTGAGGTCATATTATCTTGGCTTTGTTTACCCACGTATCGTTAACGTTATCGAACACTTATTCCTGATTAACGTCTGTTACACGTTTACCCTATTTCCTTAACCACTTCCCAAACATATAAATATTGCATGATTCCTTTCACGTTGTGATAAGGGTAAGGTTGTATCGTATCAAATTCACTTATGTTAAAAATGGTTTGCCTCAAACCTTATTGTGTAAAGGGCAGTGCAGATGATTGACAATTTTGTTGTGTTAACAGTGCATCTGTCGTTTGTATGCTAATTGTTGCTTTAGTTCAGTCGATAATGTAAGCAGTTAAAGGTACTGAAGTCAATTTATATTCTAACATAAACCATAAATGGAGGTTCTGGGACGTCGGTCTTTAAGAGTTTGCCTCAGACGAGTCGCAATTTTGGCTCGTTTCTGATCTCCTGTTGTAAAGCTGATCTGGTTGTACAATTGTTTTGTAGGTGGTATACAATTCAAGAAGAAACCAAAAAGGAGTTGGAACCGTGTAAAACATGTCGTTATCACGTTGTTTTTCGCCCACAGACGCGGCAAAACCTGCGATTAATGTCTTCAGCCGTCCCCCATACGAACGCCAAACTTTTCCTAATTAATTGTAAGATTTTAATCATGGTACTGGCGTAACGAAATTATTATGGACCGTTTAATTTCCTTGCCCTACGCCCTTTGGCGTCTTACTGCGCTAATGCGTTATTGCAAAATTTTAATCAAGGGTGTGAGCGAGTAATTAAATTCGCACTCTACTATTATAAATCTCCGATGTTTGCTTAGGTAATGCTAAGAGTCATATTTATCGTAGCAATATTACAGTTGCCCCTCAGTGTCAACATCTGGCAATGTATATTATGAGACCATTTACATTAAATTTAATATGGTGTAAGATTAGTGCCTGCATACCAAAATCTATTGTTTGAATCTTCACAGCACCTTTAAAATATTTTCGTAAATAAAATAAAAGAGAGTCGTAAGGAATGTTTTAATAAGACATATTAAAACAATATGTAATACGTGTCACTCCATAAACTATGCAGAGCAGTCATATTCAATTATAATAAAACGCAGCGCGATATAAGCGCTGCATAATAAAATACGTTTATTACTTCAACACGAAACCGCACTTTAGTCAATTTGTTGAACCGCCCTCCGAGTCAAAAGTAAAGGCAGACAGACAGTAATAAACTTGTGTTTATGTAATTTACCAACGAATAAAGCCGAGCGATGGCTCCAGACCTCAACATCACTAAAATCTTCACAACGCAAAAATGAAATTAAAGTCTGCGATCCAAGCGAATGAATCGCGACCAATTGGCCTCGTGTTGAGCTAAGATCAAATAATTTTATGAAAATGAACCCCCGGCCCATTTAATTAACCCGACCTCCCCGTTTTAAACTGTACAAGAATTTCCTGGTTAAACATTAACATTCGTCAGGAATTTAATTCGAGGGCAGCTCTGAATAACGTACCTTAGGTACAGTTTTTTTGGTCTTAATTATATTCATTTCACACATCACAATGTTAAAGATAGCGAAGATAATTATTTTTTATTGGATTTTCTTTTCGCTAGAGAAGTTTTAATTACTGCAGGGCGTGTAACCGTGTTTTATAAGCCGGTGTACGCTCGCCTCGAAAATTTACAGGGCTGCGAGCGAATATAAGCGATATTACGATATCGCTCATATTCGCTCGCAGCCCTGTAAATTTTTCGATTTCGGCTACATAATTCATTAGCAAGCATTGCTATTGCAAACACGTTCCCTAATACCTCGATGACTTTCCAAATATAAAATAATATACAGAGGTTTCATATAGGTACATTTAATTAATTATAATTATCAATTAATTGAAACGAATTTAATTCACTTATCTCGCGCGGAAAGCAAACAACCGCAGGACGTGATCGAACTTCGATCTTACGTGGAGAGATGCGTATAGAAATTAAGGAGATCGAATCTGAGCTCATCAAACATTAAGCCCTTGCCGTACCTGGGACCCTCGCTAAATAAATAACTGGAGCAAATGAAAAACATCCACGCTCCGCTCGTATTGAACGAAACAGTGAGAATTCGTTGGAGGCAATAATAAATATGCATAGCGCGTCTATGCCACATCCTCTGTGATTAGTCGTGTGGAGGTGCGGAGCCCCCAAGCCACTGATACGGATAGGTGAGTGATAGCGAGGGGGCCTTAGAACTAAGCAACCCCTAGCTAATAATGCTAGTATCTCTCTGTAGTATTGGTGAAATTTCTTGGATATTGCCAATATGGGGTGTTCACGTGCGCACACTTTTGTTTCTGTCAAAGCGCGCCTTACGGTTGGGTAACGTTCAACGAGGGAATACGTATTCAAAGACAAACATTCATATTATGTGTGGGATGAAAATAAAATCGGATATTTTTACCCATACGTTAATGTGTTGAACTGCAATTTAACAAAACTTAATTATGTTGACTATAACAAAAAAATAAATACATATGTAATCCTAAAATAGATATTTCGGGACACTTTTGGTAATTTTAACTTCACACTAGCCTCAAATGTTTAATACTAGCAAGAACCTGGCTTATGGCACCTAATGCCTCTTATATTAGTACCAGCATATAAATTTACAACGTGGAACACTGAAGCATGCACTTTATGACTCGGTTTGGGATGCATTATATTCGGCAGAGTTATGTGCTCTTTGGGCTATCTTCGTAGAAGAATTACTCCCATGACATAGGGCTGTAATGTTGGGGAGGAATAGAGCCTTCGATTTATTCGAGGACATATTTTTGTTTATTTCGCTTGAGGTGTGTTAGATTGCCTTTTATGTAGAAACCTCCGACCTCTTAGATGATATTTTATTTATTTATTTGTATAATTTTCGAAAAAATGCTAAAATAAAACATGAGAATATAAAATTAAAAGCCATTTACAAGCTTCTTCTGTTCCATGACATGTCTAGAGGCATTATGTTAAAATGCTAACTTGTACGAATGTTTGGGCACCTAAGACTTTTAAATAACTTTAATATTTTGCAGTAATAAAACTATAAATAGAATAGGTCCCTGAAAAAACTCGAGGGAGACCATTGCCTAGAAGTGGGACATCACGGTTTAAATAACAACTCGCTACGTACATCCAAAAAAATGTATCATGCACTTCATTACTATTTTTAAAGGCAACTTTTATACACACGTAGATTTTGTAAACTTCATCTGTAGTGGTATTCTGTTACAATCTCCCTCGGTGAGCACCTAGGTGAAGTGAGCTGTCATCAGTTCCAATGCTAAGGATTGACAAAACAAACGGACGGATAACAGCTCACTTCACCTAGGTGCTCACTGAGGGAGATTGTAACAAAATAGACATACAGGTGTGCAAGAAATAAGTGAGCTAGAAATAATTCATGCGGCGGTTTCTTCACACTCGAGCTGTGCTCTTTACAAAGTGGTCGCTCTGAAGGGTTAGCTATCATTGACTCTGTTTCCTCATTATTAATTTCTACCCGGGATAAAGCGTCGGCATTGGTGTTGTATTTTCCCTTTTTGTAAACTATAGTGTAGTCATATTCACTAAGTTTAAGTCGCCATCTAGTCAGTCTTGAGTTAGGCTCCTTAAGGTTCATTATCCATTGTAGTGGCTTGTGGTCGGTGAGTATTTTGAATTTGCGACCAAACAAGTAAGGCCTAAAATACTTTGTAGCCCATACTATGGCTAAAAGCTCCTTCTCGATAGTACTGTAATTGGTCTCGCTATCGTTTAAGGTTCTGGAGGCGTAACAGATTGGTTTATCTGAGCCAATGGTACCTTGTGAGAGTACAGCGCCTATAGCTACGTTAGACGCATCCGTCGTTAGGATAAACTCTCTAGTAAAGTCGGGGTACTGTAAGACTGGGTCGTTTGTGAGTAAGGTCTTGCATTTGTTAAAACAGTTAATGTAGTCGGAGTCAAAGGTAATTTTATTAGTCTTTTTAAGGCATTTTGTCATAGGCTTAGTGATGCGGGCAAAGTCAGGGATAAATTTTCTGTAATAGCCTAGTAGTCCGAGGAACTGTTTTATTTCTTTCGGAGTTTTTGGTAATGGGTATTTTTCTATGGCGGCTATTTTATCAGGATTAGGTTTAACACCTTCTCCACTAATTACATGACCTAAAAACGCTGTTTCTAACTTTAAAAATTCGGACTTATCCATTTGAATCTTAAAGTTAGATTCCTGTAATCTACTAAAAACCTTTTCTAAGTTAATCATGTGTTCTTGCAATGACGTACTAAAGATGATGACGTCATCAAGATATACGAGACAGATGTCATTTTGTAAGCCTCTGAGCACATTATCCATTACTCGTTGAAAAGTAGATGGAGAGTTTTTTAAGCCCATGGGCATGCGCAAGAATTCAAAGTTCCCATGCTCTACGTTAAAGGCTGTCTTCGGAATGTCGTCCGGGTGCATCTCACATTGATAAAATCCAGATGCCAGGTCCAAGGTCGTGAAATACTGGCATTTGCCAAGCTTGTCAAGTATGTCATTTATGTTAGGAATCGGGTATTTGTCGTCTATGGTCTTGTCGTTCAGTTTACGAAAGTCAACTACGATTCTCCACTTCTGTTTGCCTGATGCGTCGGCCTTCTTAGGAACTACCCAAATAGGTGAGCTCCAAGCTGACTCGGAAGGTCTTATGATACCTTGGTCGAGCATCTTAGTGATCTGATCTCTAACTTCTTGTCGGTGAACAAAAGGGTAGCGATAACTTTTCGTATATACGGGGAGTTGGTCAGTCGTTCTAATACGGTGTTTTATTTTATTTGTAAAAGTCAAAGGTTCTCCTTCTACGTAAAATACGTCAGCAAAACGGCCGCATAGAGTCTCTAAGTTAGTTTTTTCCTCAATATTTAAATGGTTACAGACCATTGGAGACACCACGCAATCTAGATAAAACTTTTTTAACGCGCCTAGGATCTTGTTTAGTGCTAATGCACTCGTTATTAAATATCTCTGCTTGTAAAGGGCGTTCGAATGTAATAAGTAAGTCATAATCGGTCGGGTTTTCAATTTCTACGATACCAGTACAGTCAGTAACGCGAGTAATGCATTCATGAATAATGCAATTACTATGTATTTGCTGAGTTATGGCAACGTCACCGTCTGGACTATAAATAGGAACACTTAATAATTTTGATGAGTTCGCGGGAATATTTTCTTGATAAGTCGACTTTTTACATTGATAAAAACTAATAGGTATGCTTGTAAAATCCGTAATTAAATAATTATTTTTAAGATCAATCTGTGCTCCGTCAAGTAAGTCTAAGCCTATTAAACCGTCAAAGTAATTATGAAATCTATAAATGAAAAACTTAACATTCGTAGGGTTATTAAATTCAGGAAAATTCGGAATTGTGATAGAATGGTTATGCGTACTAGTTACACGAGCGTTTGTCACTTCAAAGGGATCGAAGTTCAGAGGTATGTGTGAAAAGTATTGTTCGACTGCCTCAGGACTAATAAAAGACTGGTTAGCCCCGGTATCTACTAATAACTTGAGTGGCGGGTCCGCTATTTGAATGTAGCGTAGTTCCCTTTAAGATTGTATATTTAATTCTATTTTAACCCTTTTTGATCCTTCTCCCTGTGAAAATCCGGATTAGCATTAGAGGTAGACGACTGTGGTGCTTCTAAGCATTTTACGTTGTCAGAAATCTGTGATTGTGTGTTGTCTTGTACAAATGGCTGATAATCGGGCTCAATCTGATTAAGGTAATAAAAGTCGGGATAGTCATAGTAATAGGAATAGTCAGGTTGTTCATAGTAATAGTCGGGGTAGTCATAAGTATTTTCAGAGTCGGTCATTTCGTTAAAGTTCATTTCACGCGTCTTAAAGTAATTACTAGGTGGTGGGTTTCCTGATCTACGCCAATCGTGTGCTGGTAACCCTATTGGTTTCGGTACGAAGTGACTAACACCGCTCATCGGTTTCGGACCTGTATATTGCGCTGGGATATTTGCGTTTGGTGATTTAAATACGTTACTCTGTGGGTGGTAGTTCGGTGGGGGTGCACGAAACATTTGCTGGGTTCGACTAAACATGTTAGGGGCACGATGAGGTACCTGGTTATGCTGGAACGGTGGCCTCCATTGCTGCTGCTGCGGCGGCATGGGCATAGGCTTATGCCAGCTCGTGCCTGCACTCGGAAAGCTAAAAGGTTTGGGTGTGGTCATAAGGACCGGTGGTGGCATTCTATGGGTTGAATGCGACTGCTGTGTCGGGTTACGTCGTTCGGGAATGCTTTCGTTGCGCTGCTGTAGGTACATGACATTTAATTCCTGTTGCACAAATTCCAGAGCCTTTTCTATAGTTTCGGGTCTCATACATCGAATACGGGACCCTAAAGGTTCTTTAAGACCTCTGACGTAAGATTGTAATGTAAGTTTTCTATAAAGGTCGCGTTTTGCTTCTATAGTAGTTGCTATATTTTCATGTAATGTCACGTAAGTCATTATAGTGCTAAAAAGGGTCTGGCATTTGTCATAATATTCCTGTGGAGTGCTACTTCCTTGCGTTAGTAAGGACATGTCATTATAAAGGGCGGTCTCGTCCCTCTGATCGGAAAAATTGTTAATTAAGGCGTCACGAATACCTTGCCAATTTTCAGGTATGCCATTAGAATTTATAGTTGTTGCTGCAGATCCCGTGATTTTATTTAAAATACCGTTTATAACGCATAAGTTAGTGAACTCGCAGCTCGGGTCATTTCTAACGTATTGCGTTACGAGTTGATCGCATATTTTAATAAAACGAGTTAAAACATTCGGATTGCCATCAAAGTCTGGTACTGGGCGTAAGGCCTTAAAGATAGTATCAGGGTTCAATGCCATTTCGTCAATTTTAAATAATATATCTAACCCTAAATTATCGAAGTCTATAAACCTATTTAAATCTACTTCCCTAGTCCTACTTATCTGTCTGGAAGAGACAGATTTTCTCCTAGCTTCCCTTGGACGAAAAATGTTGAATTAATATAATAAATGGGGATAAAAAGGAAGGAGTCGGGAGCAACACTCTAAGAAAGTTTCAAGGACTTACATATACATAGTTTTTCTTGGTGTATCGATGGCTGGATACGTCCTCAGCTGCGTCTTCTTAAAGTTCGGATATTCGACGAGGTACTTGAAAATACCGACAGCGACTATCGGAGTCAGCAGATTAACGATTTTTGGAAATCTATACCGCGCCGCGCACTGCCTCGAATATCCTACCGGCTGCGCCAATTACGAAGGTGACAGCCGGAGGACTTAAAAAAAACCGAAATTATTTTAATAAAGGTTTTTAATTAGATAGAAATTACAATTAAACTTAGGCTAATTTATAAGTCTAGATTCGGACGATGCTAGTACCGAAGTGTCTTAAAATTAATTCTATTTAATATTACAATTATCGATTGCTAAACGTGGAAGCGGCGTCAGCAGATTTGGAAGTAGGTGAGCGCTCAGCGTCACGAAGCGTCGATTCAGCGATTCAGCAGGTGGCGTGTTGCAGTTTTATGTTGAAACATCCGATTGACGTAAATAGCTATCATGTCGCTATTCAGCTGATTTGGTGTAGGCAGAGCACGTAACACGCGCGAAGCGTCGCCTTAATCAAATTACGAGTCCGGTACAGTCCTAAACAAATTTAAATTTTCAATTACGTCCATGTAGGAGTGGTTACCTCCCTAAGGATCCTCCTGACTTATTGCATAGCATCGAAGTGATGCTTCAATAATGTATTCAGAATAATAATTGTTATACTACGGCGGTACCTGATTCGATTGAATCCGCTCGCCAGAGACACTATAACTCATGATTTGTATCGAACCCCAGTACTAACTGATCACGCGACCAGACGTGAGTATGATTTTATGAGTTTTATTACATGAAACGGTCCTCGAAAACAGTTGCCGCGTCACGCTTCTTATTGATTTCGTGTGGCAATAAAAGAATCGACGCCGACCTTAGCCTCCCCATATACTTTTTCCAGTTTAATGAGCATAAATTGCAATAGGATTCCACGCGGTGGATGGCCCCGAATATTTCTTGTGAACCGCGCGTATCTTTTGCGTAGAAAAGGTGCAAAGATTTACCTGAAACCTTTATAGGGGCTATCGGTTAACATTAAAATATTTATTTTTCGATAAATCTCTTTGTGTGAGGGTAAATACGTCGCTGCGGTTTGGCAGCTGGGTATTGTTCTCACAGACGAACGAGTAAAATCGCGATAAGTCGGGAATACATTTTCAATCTGCCTGATTTTTCCGACATCCAGATTATTTTGGGAGTTACTTTACGATTTTTACTCAAGAACTCCGAGTAAAATAGGTCTTGTCGACGATGAAGATGACGGAATCCTATGATTGAAGTTTACCCAATTCACTGCGTTTGCTTAAGATTTTATGTAAATTATTTTTCGACGACGTCGAAATCTCAGAAAACATTTTCTCTGTATATAAAACGAGTGCCTAACAAATTACAAGCAAACAACTTTAGGAATAAATAAAATTTCACTAAGGGAAGAACGTCACAAACCGATTTGCTGTAAAAGGTTTCGAAATTGCATATTTTCTCTTTCCTAATTTGCCCGGCATACGTAAGCTCCTGTGACACAAATCAGTGGCGTATGAAAACAAACCGATTTAAGCTGACATATTGGAAGAGAACCACTATTCATTCAAACGACAATAAAACCAATAGTTGTATCCGAGCGCGTCCCGTTCCAATGAATTCTTACGGAAAGGAGCAATAAGAAAAAAGTACTCCCAACAAAAGTGCGGTGATAGTCAATATAGCAGATGCAAGACAAACAGGTAGCAATATCGAGACATCCATAGAGTACACCGGTGATATCAATAAGCGGCGTGATGCCGCGACGAACTGTTGAGATAAAATAGGGGCGGTGCGCGTGCTTCACCGAGATTGGAGACGATTACCGCACCCGATTCTATCAACTTGGCTCGCTCTCTGTACTCGCGTTACAACAGTATGAACTTACTTATAACATCATTAATCTTCCCAAATTAAACTCTGTATATATCTGCGCAATCTGCAATTGCAACTCGGATTGTAGACAATATCAAAATAGCTCGCGGAAAAGCAAATATTTTCTTGCCAATTTGTTTAAACTGCCGCTTTCATCGAGTGCAATGAAAATAAACATCTCATTTGACTTCATAATGCAATAAGTTTTTTTCAGTTGAGCTTAAAGAGCAGAACGATATTTAAAAAATGAATTGGATTCGACGTTCCACGACTCAATAATCAATAAGCAGTTTAAATAATACGCAATAAAACTCAAGCTTTGGATATACTGTTTCAAATGTTCCATTCCTCCGACACGGGCCATTAGCGGGGCAAAGGAAATCTGCAATCTCAGGAGATTGAAAATCAAACAATACGAACGTTCGTAACATAATACCATTCGTTATTAAGACACAAATGTGGCATTAGAGGGAAGTAAGGCAAAGACGAAAGTTGCGCCGCGCTCGACGCGAGGGGAGACGCGACACAAAATGTTTATAGAGAGAACAGGGTAAGGGGGTAATGTTAGTAATAAAATTTTATACACCTTAATATTTCGCCGAACGATGAGTCGAGGCGTGTGTGAAATTATGTACCTACAGCGTGGTGGCAAAATTTACTACTTTCCCCTCGTAGCTGTAGACATATTTTTTCATTGCACAATGAGCTAAATGTCTTCTTTATTTTATTATAAAATGCGAGCCCTGCAGTTTTTATTATCTTCAATTAAATTTATTCCAACCGACGACGTTGCTTTCATTTAATACTTAAAGTCTCAAGTAAATTAATCCCAATGGGTGATTACGATGTGTTCTTAAACGAGCATCCCTAGAAGGTGGTTTACGTTGCCTGCTCCAAATAGACGCCGTTTTACCGTGTGATAATTTATGTAAATGAAAAACACATTACCCTATTTCCTATTCGAAGTGCTGACATGTTTTCAAAACATGTTTATTGCCGTGTTTTGTCTTTATTATCTCGTCTCTTGTGTCACTACTTTCATCCTATGTGACGTCGCGCCGCCGTATTTCATAATTTTTGTCGCTCTCGACAGCGAATTCATTTTTATCACAGTCTAAAAGCTATCTGATATATGTATGCACACGCTAAAACCCAGTTAAAGTTAAAATGCATTTTTAAATAACAGATCCTGAGAGTGACTTCGTTTTCTTTTAATAAAATAAAAGCTTGATATTAAATTCGTGTGTAGATTGAAAAAAACTTAATCAACTCCACAAAGCTATAACAGAAACTGGATAGGTATCCCTTTTTATAACAGTTTTAGGAAAAACCGCCAGTAACACCGCAGAGCGTTTTCTAAATTACCAGCGCGAACCTAATAAAGGTTGAGAAGTTTTAGGTGCGCGTTTGGTAAAAATACGGTGTCGCAAAAGTTTTCTTTATCCGCTGTGACGTTCGCGTATAGAAAATACGCCCAATAATTTCTCCTGGCGGTACGTTCCCGCAACTTAAAAAGCTACGTCGACTTTTTGGCCCTAAATCGCTTTTATAAAGCGGCAACACCACGAACGCTTCCAAAAAATATCTGTGGTCGCGCTGTATTTCATTCCGCGTCTGTCTCGGGGTCCCTTAATGTTTCCAAAGTTAAAAACCATGGACAAAATAAATTTTGAACGTGATGCTAAAATGTCAAAGTGAAATTTTTCGAAACGGTGGCGTGGTCTGGATTCACAATGTAAGTACAATTTTATTAATAACTCATGGTATTTGTGTATCATATCAAAAAAATCCTCAAGATTCAAGCATTACGAATATCTAAAAATGTAATTGGTTCAAAGTCTGTTGAAAACGAAAATCTCGAAATGCAAAACTTGTTTAGGACGCCGTGTTGAGTGTGGGCATTTTCGAATTATTATTGTATGATTTACTAAATAAACTTCTAATTAAATGCCCGTAATATGGAAATTAGTTCATTATTAGTATTTACACACACCTAGACAGTAAAAATATAACGAAATGAGGTTAGATTCGATGTGATATTAATTACGTTCCACAGGTCGTCAGTAGGGGCTTTCCTGGAAGCCGAAACACCACTGGTAAGACTCGCAAGAAGGGCTCGTACAAACGTAAAAGCATGAGTGTGATTGATATTCATATTTTAGATTTGGAACCTGCAATAAAAGTGAATGTATCTATTTTTGTAGAACCACAAGTCAAGAAAATTAAGGGCAGATGCCAGGGCATGTCAGGGACAGACGTGGGAGATAAAGAGGGTGTAGGAAAGGACGAGGCCGAGGTGCAGGTGCACAGGCGTACGTATCTTTTAATAACAAGGTATTGTATGCTGTATATTTTTAAAGATATATCTACAATGTTTTATATGTTTTGCCAGTGCCATTCTGGAAGACCCTCCGTCTCAAGCAAGAGCAGAGAGGCAGCTGACGCAGCGCAGAGTGAATGCGCTGCCAGCTAGCGTCCGGCAAGAGTTCATCCTCCGGGAGTGGATGCTCCTCCGAGGAAACGGCCAACAAGGTAAATTTTGGTTTAAGTTTTTTTCTGTATTGTCTAATCACTACAATCTACTTGATGTAATTTCACTTTGCTATTCTCTGAAGTCCAAACTGTAAGTCAAGTCTGTCAGTTCGTCTACCAAGTTTATGAATCATAATTATGTATGAATGTATAATTAATATTCTTTAAGTTTTACATGCGAATACAACCCGATACTGAGCTTTACAAAACTTGTTTGTTACAGTTGATGAACTAGAGGGCACGGCTACGTCTACTGCTTCTCCGGAGGATGAGGAGCTGCTGCGTGTGATCGAAATCAGTAAGTACGTATAATAATAATATGTGGAGACATTTCACATGCTACGAAGATCCTGTACTATGGGTGTCAGACCAGACACAATGGAAACACAAGTGCTCATCACACAAAGCTTTACCCCGGGCGGAATTTGAATCCCAATCTAGTTGTATTGTATGGTAATAAGAAACGTATTTGCTGGAACTTTGCTAACTTGGAGAGTTTTGTTCATGATTTTAATTATTAGCTTTTGTGTGTGTTTCAGTGGATTTGAGAATGGCTATACCATTCTATGGTTGGATGATTCTTTGATGGTTTTGCTGTGTCAAATTCACTATGTTAGCCTACATTACGTACTCCCACGAATAAGTTTCATTTGCAAATACAGCATGAACTTTATGAACTTGTTTGTTACAGTTGGTTTTTATTTTTATTTTCAGTGCATAACAATGTCAGCCGGGCCTGCTAGTCTTTAACTGATGAAGAGCCAACTGGGCCTTCTTACTGTTGGAGATGTCACTGGTAAACAGCATTAAAATAAGAGGGGATAGTATGGAGCCCTGGGGGATATAATTCTTCTGTACGTGTGTATGTCACTGAACTCCTCCTAAACGGCTGGACCGATTTTGATGAAATTTTTGTGTGTGTTCCAGTGGATTCGAAACTAGTAAAGTTTAGATTCACAATTCGGTCTACTAAAAAAT
Source organism: Charanyca ferruginea (assembly GCA_947361185.1). Taxonomy (NCBI): domain Eukaryota; kingdom Metazoa; phylum Arthropoda; class Insecta; order Lepidoptera; family Noctuidae; genus Charanyca; species Charanyca ferruginea. The sequence continues at coordinate 30,706,733 of OX376056.1, forward strand.
GTAATATATCAAATAAATATTATAATAAAGATATTTTTAAATGTTTTATTTTTATTATTTAGAAATGTATATATATAATATTATATATTATATTATATAATGGATATATATAATATTATATATTATATTATATAATGTATATTTAAGAATAATTTATTTTGTGTTTTTAGTTGAAATGCCACAATTTTTTTTTATTTACTTATAAATTTATAAGTAAATAAAAAAAAATACACAAAATAAATTATTCTGTCATTTCAACTAAAAACACAAAATAAATTATTCATAACAAAATAAATCATGTGCCATCATCTCATGTGTGAGAGCCCTACGGGCGGCCATCTTGCCGTAATTTCACTAGCCATCAAATTGAGGTGGGTATGAGTTGTTAGTTTTGGTTTGTTGTGGTACTCAGAACATTCCAAAAAATGACTTGGGGGTATCAAAAAAAAGCTTATGTAGTCTAGTTTAATTTTATTTAGGTTTTATAGACACAAAGTACAAAATTACAGGTAAAAACTTAGTAAGAACTAATATTTTACTGATAATCAACACATATTCTCAAGTTTGACTTTTTTTTTGAGTACTTTAACTGGTTGCTGTAATTAAATTTTCTCTTATGTCGATTCTATACAGTTTCTGCTATACACACGTATTTTTTACTTTGATGTAACTGCAGTAGTTTGCTAAACAATAAGGTTTAAGTTGAGGCGCATCCGCGGCGCTCACGCGGTCGCGCGGACTCCGCGCGGCTGGACGTTAGACGCGCTGCTTGGCTGCGCGCGCGAACGTGTGAGCGGTTATTAGTTTCCCCCTTTAATCCGGCCAGGCGTGTCCCAATGTCTTTATGGCGAATTTTCAATCTGAGTCTGGGTGGAAGCCAATAAGAAATCAACCATTTTTCCCTGATTCCCGTGCATCGGTTCGAGGGGAGACTCGCTTCTTTACGACTTCTTTTACGATTGGAGGTGCATTCGGAATTAGTCCGCACCATCGGGAGAGCATTTTCGTGTCTACGACGAAAGGTAAAAGGATTACAATGACAGAATTTTCTTTGCCTCTTAAAATTTTTAAAGCCTTTATTTTATTGAACAATATAGATCCCTTCGTATTTTTCGTGATTTTAAACATGATCTTTTATACAAAATCTATGTGACGACAGCACACAACTTTGACACTTGAAGCGAAAAGCGTATAATGCTGACTTTTAAACTACAAAAGTTTTCCCTAACATAGCCGGTGAATGTTTACGATATTGTTAGCTTTTTTTAGAAAACAATTTTGCGTCGTTTTCCTGTTTCGAAACTTCCGAACCTTTTTCAACAAAAGGATTTTAGTAGCAAAGGATTTTGTAGATGGCATCTTTCTCGCATGCGACGTGTTTACTGTTAATCAAATGAATGGAGTTATTAAGCAGAAAATACATGCTTTAGTAAGTTACCCAACGGTGAATCTAACTTTATGAAATACTTAGTATATTTTTATTTACTATGAGAGGACACCTATATAGTTCTGTGACAAGTTCTTAACATTACTTACATAACTAGTTTATTTGTTTTCCAAAATTGTTAAGAATACGGAAAAGGCTTTAGAATAGATAGGAAACGGAGTTGAATTCGACCTCATTTTCATGTCATGTCAACCTGACAAGGCAAACACGACATAAAAACCCTGATACCTGAACTTCTTACTTTTTTGTCTTTGATATAATCGCGAGCTATCGCCATTATTGAACTTAAAACGGCTTTTGATACTCCAGAACCTCTACATGGAGAGGAGGGGAGGGGATACAAATATGACTGACTGACTGCCTATGCTTATTTTTATTGTACTTCTTTCCATTCATGTACCCAACGAATTATCTTCTAGGGGTATTGGGATTTAATTCGTTGGAGGTAAGAAGGGGCTTTGATCAGCTCACGATTGCCTGTAAAACCCTAAGCGGTCGTACTGACTGCCCTGAGCTCCACGGACTTTTCTGCCGCCTGTTTGTGCCCGACAAATACCTTGGGCACCGTCAAAGCCGCCGTCATAATCTGTTTGCACTACCGCTATCTAGATCTGTTGCTAGGGCCCAATCCCCAGTATGTCGAACCCTAAGGATGCTAAACGCCCTCCTGACTGCCGACCCTGAATGTGATGTGTTTGCTGATGAATGGAAGGAAATAATGCGTGCTTTTCTGGTGTTCTGTGAGAGACAGTATGCGAGGGTGTCCACTGTTACATGCTAATTTATGTTAATTTGTTATGTATTTAATTTATTCAATCATTTACTCCAATAATTATTAATAATTTTATCCACGAACTGTTTAACTTTGAATTTAATTTTTGTATTATAGGTTATTTTAATGTTAATTTTATTTTAATTTTTATAATTTTATAATTCTATGTTAATTAATGTAATTGGACCTGTGCCGTTTTAATTAACTATAAATAAATAAATAAATAAATAAATAAATAAATAAATAAATAAATAAATAAATAAATAAATAAATAAATAAATACATAAATAAATAAATACATAAATAAATAAATACATAAATAAATACATAAATAAATAAATAAATAAATAAATAAATAAATACATAAATAAATAAATAAATAAATAAATAAATAAATAAATACATAAATAAATAAATACATAAATAAATAAATAAATAAATAAATACATAAATAAATAAATACATAAATAAATAAATAAATTGTTAACTAGCTGATCCGACAGAAATGTTCCAGCCCCTATAACTATCCTTATTTTTCGCGAATTTTTAAAAATTCTCGCCGTTTAAACCTTCCCTGGACTTCCATAAATATTTCAGGACCAAAATTAGCCAAATCGGTCCAGTCGTTCTCGAGTTTTAGCGAGACTATTCATTTTTATTATAATTATAGATAGATATGTTGATTACGGGTATTGTATGAGGGATATATATGTGTATTTAGTATGTGTTTAATTATGTGTGTATGACATCGTCCTAGAATAATCTGTAAGATGTACTTATTGTCATAAATAAATAAATAATAATATATTTTTCTTAGAGGTACCAAGACCAATACAAAATAATTAAAAGGCTTCATTCCACAAAAATAAGTTTGTTACGAGAGATGAGACAAGATAAAGTTCCGTTAATACTTTATTACGACTTGCTAGATAACTGGACGACTTTATGGCACTCTTTTAATAGCCACTGAGTCCGGCCCTGGCGACCTCTTCCGTTGGTTTATGTACTGTTATTAATATTTTAAATACATTTTCAACTTTAATAACATTAAAAATTTAAAGGGATAGACTAGTGCAAAGTAAGATTGCCTGGTTTATGGTTTGGCTATTAAAAGTTAGTTATTACAGTTTAATGGCCTGTCTATGTTTTTGTCTACGATTGAATACAATTGCCCACCATGATAATGGAAATAAAGTCACTAATCACTGCAAATCATGTCATTGTGTCGTTTTTGCATAAACCAAGAATGAGTTATCAAAAATCCTATTAAGAGCGTGTATTTGATTCGTGACGAAAATTTCATGTTTTCGCGTTTTGCCCAGAGCAATATCGTAATGATGTGAGCAGATTATTTAAAGACAATTACAGTTTTAGAAAGATTAAGTCTTGCTTTAGGGAACTACAGAGTAAAATATTTTTTAATTATGGTTTTTTAAAGCGAAGACAATCCTTTCAATGTTTTTCGAAAATAGACTTCAGAGTTAACTCTCAGGACGAATACAACCATTACAGTACCTATGTCAAAATATTATGTTTTATGCGCCTTTCCAACAGGATATACAATCTCAAAGTACATAACAGAGCCAATATCACGAAAATATTACTATTAGATATTAAAAAACAGTATATAAAAAGTACAAAATCGGTTCACTTCAACAATTTTTCTTCATCAGTATTTGAATAAAAACATAACTGATATATTTATTTTATGAAAATAAAGGTATACTCAATAAAACCGATTTTTTTTCAGTTCTTTGTACGAACTCATTTATTTTAGACAATTATTTTTTAAAGTGCTTTTTTTTTTCTGATGCACACAAACAGACCATAGTGTGTGTCAATGCTGCTACGCTGTTCTAGCAATCGTTTAGATTTTGAGTTGCGCTAAATCGAATACGCGCCCTTAAGAGATGTCGCTGTCAGTTCATTGTTGTTGACACCGACAGTTGTCAGACTCAATCCATAAAAACGTAGTACAGTAATACATATACGCCGGCGGTAACCAACTCTCCCCAACTCTCAAAATGTAGTCGAAAAAATTGCATTCTTTAAATTAATAAAATAAAGATATATTCCAAAAGATGGATAATACAATTGTCTGTTAGATAGTGAAAGTTTCGTTAAAATATACCTAGTAGATTTTGTGTGATTATCAATGTTTTATCCACGTCAGACACAATTTCACGAGTTAATTATACTATTTATTATGAACTTAATCAAAAATATTTACATACATTTTTATTAACATATATTTTTATCGGTTGCGCCAAAGTTCACCTAAATTTTTAACTCCGATAATTGGAAATCCGAAAATGTTCTTCCTAACATTTTTCATCCTAACAATCACAATTCCTAACTACTCTGTCTCTAATGTTCATAATCCGAAGCATTCAACTTCATAATGTCAGTAGCAATAAACATCTATTATACTTTTATTGGTTTTCCTATATATTCTCAACATAACCATCTTTTACACTATTATTCAAAGTCATATCTTTTTTGTTTAGATTTCTTTTTATTCATAATAATCAGTACTATATACATTAATTTTGCGTAACTTTATTTTCACATAACATGTATAACGGTGTCCCCTTGTTTCGCAGACAGAAATTTCATAGAATTTCGATTTCCAGAAAATGTTTCATATCATATTTGGTTCTTGTAATTTTATATCGACTATTATTGTTTCAAAGACTATTTACTTCAATGAAACACATTTCACAGAAACACAATTCAATGATTTTTTATTCACATTTTTTTGTTTAACAAACTTATCAAACAGTAGAATTATTTTTTAACGAATATTGTTTGTTCAGTGTATTTTTCCATGGAATTTATTTCAACGAAAATATATATACATAGACAATAACTAAAATATTGTCTTAAAAAGTGAATATGTTGTGCTACAAAAGTTAATGCGAGAAACGAATCGCTGCGAAACCGACTCCACGTAGTCTTGTCTGCCCTACACCTAGAGTGTAATTTAAATCCGCGTGGGACCGCCGGAGCCCCGCAACGCCGGAGCCGTGACAGAAATCATGCCTGCTGGATGTTGCATGCTCGCTTGCATGTTGCATGCTTGCTTGCATGATGCATGCTTGTTTGCACACTGAATGCTTGCTTGCATGCTGCATGCTTGCTTGCATGCTGCATGCTTGCTTGCACGCTGCATGCTTGCTTGCTTGCACGCTGCATGCTTGCTTGCTTGCATGCTGCATGCTTGCTTGCATGCTGCATGCTTACTTGTTTGCTGCATGCTTGCTTGCCTGCTGCACGTTTGCTTGCACGCACGCTCAGTATAATTAGGTTTGAACTTAGCAATAGACACAACTCAGTACGTTATGTAAAGCATACCCCCAAATAATAATCATACCCTCAAATTAAAACTATAAATATCATCTTCTTCCCACATTTATTTTTTATTACACTTGGTAAATGTTTCTTTCCGAGTATGAGTGAAAATATTATGGTAATTATATTTAGGGACAGAAGCGTTATGATGAAAAACAGTAGGAGTTTCAATATATTTACATTAATGATATCATTAATAACAATTTTCGGAAACATGAGTGTTATGAACATCACCGGTAGCACTACAAATAGTATGAATAAAAACTTTAGGATGAAAAATTTTAGGAAGAGTGATCATTCGGATTACAAATCCTTAGGAAGTACAATTTCGGGTAAAGAACTTTAGGTGAGCCAATATGGACCCATTTTTATCAAATCATTTACACTACTTATTTTGAAGTAATGGTCAATTTAAAATCTGTAAACGTCGCTTATTAGCGCCTTAATACAAAATGATTGGTAAGATGATACACGGCAAATTGAAAAGAAACATATTTTCCAATATGTGTTACTGAGTCGTCAGTCGTTCTGAAACAAAGTAAGTTGACGGAAAACTGACAAACCGCAAACTTATTAGTGCCCCGTATCCTGTGTACAAAATTTCATCGAGTTTAGTTTATTATTGAATAAAATATGACTGGACTATATTTGAATGGAGCGCGGGTCGATAATATCAGATATTATAGCCCCGAAATCAGGAAATTTTCCTTAATAGTTTTACAATCTCCGCATTGTGTGTGCCGCGAATATTTAAAGAAAAGCGCAAAAGCTTCTTATCCAAAGCTCAGACAGACTGCCCGCAGGCAACACTATATCTGTAACTCATAATCAATACATACATACAAATTAAATTGAAGTGTCTGTTTGTACTGTTAAAATAACAGCTTTTCACTAAATGTAACACGGTGTGTTACCACGGTAATAACAAAAAATCAGTTCCTAACATTTTTGTCTATCTTTCTGTCTGCCTTTCTGTTTGTTCCGTCTTATCTCCGATACGGCTCGTCCTATTTTGACGGGACTTTCACTGGGAGATAGCTGATGTTATTAGGAGTAACAGGAGTAGGTAATTTTTATTTTAGAAAAAAGGACTTCTGTGCATAAAAAAATCCACAGATAACCTAAATCATGCGGACGAAGTCGCAGGCATCAGCTAGTATTTGTATGTAAATAATAGACTACCGTGATAATAAAGCATGTTATTCTAATTTATTTTTCTGGAAAATATTTATTTCAAAAAGCCAATTAAATTTTTTTGTGTAATCCGTGTAATCTAATTAAGTAATTTGAATTTCTAAAGCTAATTTCATAACTTTTATCAAACTTGTAACGAGTGTAGACTTGCAATTAAGTTAATCTAACAAAAAACTAAAAGGGTAACTATAATTTATTATTTGTCCTTTGGCCTTTATTTGTTAGGTACTGAAAAAGGTCTTCTTAAATTCTGAAATAAATTTTCTTTATCTACGTAAATTTTATGGATTTAATATTTATGCTAGAACTTACTCAAACCTTGACCCGTTTGCAAATATATACCTACCTACGCATGTTATGTAAAATGAAAATCGATTCGAAACGCAAAATTTATGTACCTATACGTGTATATTTCGTGTATCCAAAATTCATTCGGTACATTATCTATACACGTGTCGCGATTACCTCTGTTAACTCACTTCGACTTGCCGACGCCAGTAACTGGTATTCACTAAGATCGTGACTGAAATATCATATCATAAGCGAGTTAATTTAGTTCTCCCCCTATGGATGAAGCTTAGTGGCATTTGTAGTTACTACTGCTGTGAAGAATCTACTTATAACTTTCGTAAATAGCAGAGATGTAGTCTGGCAAGTATGACATTTTGGATTTGTGTTTATATTTTACATGCTTTTGCCTGCGACTACGTCCGTGTCAAATTTAATGCGGTTCCCTTTTAGCTAATCGTACTCATGGATAATGTAGCTTTCTATTAGCAAAATAATTTTCAGTAACGGACTTGCAGTTCGTGAGATTTGTGTGTTAAAACAAACAAAACAACTCTTTAGCTTTCTAATGTTGTAGTATGTTGGTATAAATCTTCTTATTGCTTTTCAAGCAACGATAAAATATTCGTTTAGTTTTAAACATGCTAGAGTTTCATGAGAGGAATCTGAAAGTAAACTTCCAATAAACTCAACAATAATTTACATAGGAAGAAATACCTAATTGTCGATTAACAATTAATGTCAAATATTAAATTTCAACTTTCCTACGTTATTGTTTAAGGCAGAACCGATAACGGCACGGCAACAAACACTCGCGGGGCGCGTTCTGAATTAATCCAATCTACGGAATAGGTACCTAACTACGTGTAACAGAAAACTAATGGGCCAAAGTTTCCATGTAAGCCAATTGTGTGCCGTTAATCTAATCGGTGCCTTGTATAACGATATTTTGATATCAGACCGTACAATTGCCAAATGAAAAATACGCGGATTTCCTGTCGCCGTAATCGCTATGTAATCCATCAAATGAAACGATGGTGAACGCTTTGCTTACCGTACGAAAGTCTGCCCTATTACGTATTGTCACGATTTAATACGATTGATGTATGAGTTATTTACAATGTATTTGTTTTGATTGATTGTGAATGGAATGGGAATATTTTCACAGCAAATAACCAATTATTTACAAACGGAATATTGAATTCGGTTACGTTTGTGGTTAGCGTTATCTACATGTTATTGTTCCAAATACGAAGGCAGGTCTCCTGTTCATAAGTTTCTATGAAAGACATTAAACTGTATCAGTAACCTAAATACAATGAAAACGAGGGTGTTTTCCCTTACAAATTACAGTATCCATAAAATACAAAGCATGTTGTTTGCTCAAACTACCCTTGACCAAAATAATGCCATGTGATAGGATCTTTGAAACGTGCGCCGGTTTATTATAACTTTCTTCCTAAGAGTTCCAGCTGTGAGGGAGCATGTCGCACCCCTCGGCTGGTACACCTCACCCCCTTACTACCCCTCACCTGACCAATGTAACGGTGCTCATGCGATAAAACAATTACCACAGTGAAGTCGCGTTCGAACTATGAAACTTCAGAACACCTGAATCGTGAAACTTACATTACCTATATATTTTTTAAGCAAAGAGAAATCCGAAAGGTAAGTTTAAGGTTACTCGGATTTCTCTTTGCTTGGGTGCTTTTACAGACATATAAACTGACATACATAAACAGTCAAATCCGGAACAACTACATATCTGTAGGCCATACAAATATTTCATCCGTGCGGGAATCGAATCCGAGACACGCAGCGCAGCAGTAAATCGCTTAACTACTGCGCCAACCGTGTCGTCCAATTCTAGAAATAAAAAAAGTACAAAGTTAGGTTTATAATATTTGTTTATTCTACGAAATTTATAAATGAGTAGGTAAGTAATAAAAGTTGTATTTATTATGATGATGAAAAACTAATAGAATAACTTTTAATGAGAACGTAATTTTTATATTTTTAAGTTTAGAGGGTAATTAAAGCTACCCTTACATGCCCGACTTCATTTTAATTTTATTTACAAGGTACAGTTCTATAGTTAACGAGGTGATTGGACGGTCGTAAAATTGGTCAGGCTTAACCCTTATTTAACAGAAATAAAGAAAAAACGAAGTAACAACTAAAACAAAACGACCATAAAATAAACAACCTGCTTATTTTACTTCCACTTCGATAAGCCCATAACTAGAGATTAAGGAATGTAGTAACTATTTACCATATCGTATTATTAAATAAACCTCTAATTAAAGAAAAAAATAATCTAGTAGCAACAAAAGGCAGGTTCTTATTATCAGATCTGGGTTCGTTGTCGTGTTACCGTTTAAACAACTCGCGTGCTGTTTCGAGCCTACTAGGATCTTGATACGGTTAGCCCCGCACTAATTATAGTTTTGCTTATTACTCGCGACCTCGACTAGTTATTGTAATTACGCTAATAATTTGTTGATCAAGTACCGACCTTAATATTGATATTGCTGTCAAATAAGTAAATAAAGAAACTCCATTAATTATTAATAGAATTTAGTTAGTCAAAACTTTCCAAAAGATCAAAAAGAGTCGTGCTTTATCGGGAAAAATATAACAATATTTCAACAGTGTCAGCCTTTGTCTCATTTATACTTATTGCAAACTAGCTGTGCTCGCGGCTTCACTCATTTAGACTATAACAGAGATAAACATTGATTACTATGTCATCACAAGTCTGCAAATGAACCTAGTTGGTCTAAGTTTTAAAGCAAAATGTCGTGTAGACTGTGGATAAAAACAGATTTAGTACAACATTGCTCGCCTAACTTGCATTGCCTATAGACTAATGAGACCAGTATACCAAATATATATTTGAAATCTTACTGGTAGTAATTACGTGATGCTTCAACATATATTACTTTGTTATGAATTTATTATTTGTATAGACATCAAACTCCGGACATCTTAAGACGAACTAAAATCCGAACGTAAAATCTTCTGCAAACATAATACATTGTACAAACCAGTACAGACTTAGTAAGTCTAGTGTGTAGATCATCTATGCGCTGAAAGTCGGGATCAACGTGAATATTCTCGTCGCTGAAGGTTCGACACTAAACTCTACATATTTCATCGCGAGGCGGCGACGCGGCGGTTGTCGTCCTATCTTTCATTGCGTCTCCCGTAAGAATCACATATTCAAAGCCAGTGCATTTTTCATCAGCCAATCCTATGTAGGATCACAATAAACTTTTAGTGTGTGTTCCTCAGGGTAATATTCTAGGTCCATAGTCAACAATGTTGCGTGTTTTGTTTATTGCCTAGCTTAAATATGTATCAAGTTTAACAAAACTTTACAAAAGGAATGACCCCAAAAAAGAGGCAATAAAAGAAAAAGTGTCAAAAATGAAAAACAATTCAACAGCTACATTATTGCAATGAAAAGTAGTTAGCTGAAGCACTGTCACGCTCTTATGAAAAATCTAATACAGCATAAAGTTAAAACCAACAGCAACTGTAACTACATTTAATGGGCGATGACATTCTTGAAACGTCTGGTATTACGTGGCTATAAAAACGAATACATTTGTACGATGTTCAGTCTGTCATCATAATAATTTCTCGACGTGCATTCAGTTCATAGTCTCTAATATCGTCTTTATTGTTCGTGTATCTGACTTCTAAGATTTCTTTGTGCATTATTATTTTATTATACTACGTGGTTCAACTAAGCAATATTATTTTATCTTACTCTTGTTTTGGTCTAAATATTTCTGAAGAGACGAATTATGTTTACAATGTTCAGATTTTTTTTGACATGCTCTGTCGGATTAAGCTACTTTTCTATACAAGATATTTTTCTTTAATCGAAATTTAAAAGAAGGTCATTTATTATTAAAAATCGAACGTCAATAACAAACAATAACATATAACATTTCAGTGGAGTAAGAAAAGTGTTTTTATATATTACAGAAGTGTGCATCATTTGTTTATCACAATATCTGTTCTGATAACAAAACGTGGTAGAAATTATAAATTAAAGATATAATTGAATGAATGAATACTTTATAGATTAAGAACAACGGATTAACTCACTGTGTTGTCGGGTTCGTCCGACTAGTTTCGATGGCATACGGCCACCTTTTTCAAGGAGTTCCACAGGATGACACACCGCCCGTCGCGTTCCTGCGGACACTGCGCGCGGCCGCGCGTTGCGCCCGCGCGGACAACTGCGGCGGTGGCGGGGGTGGCGCGGGCGAGGGTAGAGGTGGTAGAAGTGGCGGAAGAGTATCTTGCTTGAAACACATACACACTGAGCTGACCACATCATCACTTTTTAGTTCCTCCTCTGTAACAGGTCTCACCATATTGAGCAGTGGCTTCCATGATGGAGATATGGACCAACCCCCGTCTCTATTAAAGTTAGGGCGTCGACTTATTTCAATAGCCTCACGTATTTTCCGCGGAACAAAGAACTTCTCTCTCGCTAGTACGGAGGCTTTGTCGAACCGTATAAAGTGATTCGGCCCACACTCCATCACATGCTCGGTGACTGCTGAAGCATTGCTATCTCCGCTCCTGACGCTTCTAATGTGTTCCTTGATGCGTGTGTCAATGTGTCTCTTCGTTTCACCCACGTAGCTTTTGCCGCATTCACAGGGTATTGCATATACCCCAGGTCCCTTTAATAACTCACTGTCCTTCGGAGAGCGTAGCCATTGCCTCACTTGTGTTAGGGGACGGTAGACTGCCTTGATATCATATCCCTTACGCAATATGTAACCGATCCTATCCGTCACTCCTTTAATGTAAGGTAGATAGATGGGCAATCTATCTGCGGTCGGTGGTCGACTACTGGTAGAGGAGTCAGCCATTCGTCTACTCTGTCTCCATCCATAACCGTTAGCTTCAAGAACACTCTTGACGTGGCTCAGCTCGGCTTCCAAGAATGCAGGGTCGCACAGGCGGAGTGCCCTATTAATAAGTGTGCGAGGAATGGATGAGAGATGCTGCGGATGATGGTGTGAATCTGCTCTCAGATAGCGATCCGTGTGCGTCTGTTTTCGGTAGACAGTATGTTGCAGGCTACCATCTTCTTGGCGAATGACCAGCACGTCTAAGAACGGAAGTTTGTTGTTCTCCTCCATCTCTAGCGTGAACTTTATTTTCGGATGGACAGTGTTCAAATGAGTCATTAAAGAATCGACCTTGTCGCGTTCCACTATAGCGAAAACGTCGTCGACGTAGCGCCACCAGTATCTCGGGATGTGTGGGGCGTTCTCCAGAGCTTCTTCCTCAAACCACTCCATAAAAATATTTGCCACGACCGGTGCTATAGGTGACCCCATGGCCACTCCATCCATCTGTAAATAGAACTCGCCCCTCCACAAGAAATATCCACTACGCAGACAAAGCTCTATGTACTCGGTAGGTATATTGGCACTACCTATTCGATTTCTAATTATGCCTATCGTGTCCTCTACCGGCACGTTTGTGAAGAGTGACGTCACATCAAAACTCACCATTACTTCACCTTGATCCAGACTTATGTTATCCAGCAACTGAGTGAAATGAGTGGAGTCTTTTACATAGCTCGAAGTATGTCCCGTCAGTGGCTGGAGTATCTGAGACATACGTCTAGATAGGTTGTAGGTTGGCGAATTGATTTGGCTGACAATAGGTCTAAGCGGCCAGTTATCCTTGTGGATTTTTGGCAAGCCATATATTTTGGGTGCGGTCGGGATACGTGGATTGAGACGACCGGTATCTTCGCATTCAGGCAAAGTCTGTATGACACCTAAGACTTTTTTAGTCACCCTCTGAGTGGGATTATAGTTCACTTTCTTATAAGTACCTGTATCACTCACCAACTCTGTAACTTTGGCATCATAGTCCTTAGTGTTTACTATGACCGTAGCGTTACCCTTGTCTGCGGGAAGCACCAGAACATCTTCATTTTTACGCAAACGTCGCAGCGCCATGACTTCTTGCTTAGGGATATTAGTTTTAGGTACCTTGGATTTGCGCAATAACGTTGCTATATCTTGTCTGAGACATTCAGCATCATTTGCGGGAACTCTATTACGGAAAATGCCATCCTCAATATTAGCAATGATACTGTCGACTGGGAGCTTGTCCGGTGTTGGTGCAAAGTTCAGGCCACGCTGTAAAGCCTTTCTTGTGTTCTCATCAACGTCCAATGAGGAGAGATTCACTACTACGGGAACCGAGCGTACGGGAACCGAGCGTGCTGCCGAACTAACAATACCATCTGCGGCAACTGCGCAACCACTACTTTGCCCCACATCTTTTGCTAGGCGCTTGAGTTTGTTTACATGCGTATTTTGAGTTTTATTTAAAACTATCTCTGACCTGCTATACGTCATGTGATCCAAACAATCCCACAGATCGTATCGTAGCACTTGCGATAGCTCCAGATGCAGTTGTAACAAGCCGCAGTTAACAATTGCTAAATTACGTCGGTATTCACGGATTACCCTCACTAACAGTTTTCTGTTGGCCACTTCGAAGAATTCATCGAAACCCTGAATACACTTTATTGGCTTAATACGTGCAAATTTGGGTATAACCCCACTATCACGACACTGTATATAAAACACCAAACCGCACTCCAGTTTATTTCTACGAATTCTTAACCGCGCAAACTGTTTCACTTTTTCTTGCCATACCTTTCCGTATAGGTTGACTATTTTTTCATTAAACGAAACGTGACTATTGTTACACATTATAGATTAAGAACAACGGATTAACTCACTGTGTTGTCGGGTTCGTCCGACTAGTTTCGATGGCATACGGCCACCTTTTTCAAGGAGTTCCACAGGATGACACACCGCCCGCCCGTTTACAATAGTCACGTTTCGTTTAATGGGAGAATGAATACTTAATTATAATTGTGCTATTCTAGAATAAAAGTGGTAGTTATAAAACTATGACTCAGAAAAGTAAGATCATGTAAAAACTATTACGTGTTGGTTAATAAAGAAAAGCAAATTAAATAAACACAGATTGTTTAATAGTTTATCAAAGCTCCATCCTCCATCTGTATCCAATGTCTACAATCTCCTAAATAACAATAAACGTCAGACAACTTACAACTCGAAGCATATGCAAATTGCTGTTACAACAGGCTCCAAATGGTGTCCCAACGGCGTCTCGTCTGCAAGCAATACTGATTCCTGAATTCTCTAGCACCTGACGATTCCCTACGATGTCGCCTTTCCAATTCAAACTACATTTGGACGGATCTATGTAACGTCAAGTCTTTATGGCTCCACTTACATTGTACTGTAGATATCGGTTTGTATGTACTGTAGATATGTGTATACTAAAAAACTTACTAAAATACTCGAGTTGGTATTGGGTTTCGTAAAAAGGAATACTAGTAGCTATAACAATGTCGATCTTTATGTTTTTTATTATGAAAATATTGGGCTTTATATAAGGGCTCATGGTTAAAGCCGTACATCGATCGGTCATGGTTAAGCTACGCTTGCCGCGGTCGGTCCTTGGATGGGTGACCATCTATTTCTTACCCAGACCGCTCCGTGCCTTGGAAAGCACGTAAAGCCGTTGGTTCCAGCTGTCATTCGTAAATCATTGGCAGCCGTTGTGGGTAGTCAGAAGCCAGAAAGTCTGATAACCAGTTTTACCAAGGGGTAGACAGTCAGTCGCTCTATGTATAACACTGGTATTCAGCTGAATCCGGTTCGTAGTTGTAGAGTCTTTTCATAGGTAAATAAAATAACACGTGACTCATCCGCGAAACTAGAGTAATTACAATCGAGGCAACTATACCTCAGGGGCAACTATCCTAGTCTTACACTATAGGAAAATGTGATGTCACTTTTTGCCAACACAATTTACTTACTTTCATTATTATTCATTTCAAAGCAACTAAAACTAAACATTGTCATCATCATCATCATCATCAGCCTGAAGACTTCCAGACGTCCTCGGGATGAAATGGGGGGGTGCTATTCTAGGCCGGACACCCCACGGGGAACTAAACATTGTATATTACAGTTAATTGAAAATTATACGATTTTTTGGACTAATATAAAGTGTTCTTTTAGAAAAGTTGTGTCTTGAAATAATGGGTTAATGAGTTCAATTACTCAGTTTACTAAACGTCACATTTTGCATCCCAAAATATTTTGTAAAAAAAATCTTTCAAATAAACCTTATCCAAAGCTATTACAAACAATAAATAAAAAAAATCTGCCAAGTCAGTCGAGCCGTTCTCATCATCTTTCATTGATTTATACAGAATCAATTGCCATTTGTCAAATAACCAATAGTCATGTAGTCAACATTATCATCATCAGCCGGAAGACGTCCAGTATTGAATAAAGGCCTGCCCATAAGGGGGTGGGGGGGTTGCCATAATGCCCTCGCTTGGCAGGCGTCTTGGGGCAGGCGTCTTGGGGATCGCAGTGAAGTTGGTGAGCATACGGAAACCGCTGCTACCGAATTTTCCCTTAGGGTTCTACGACACGATGACATGGGTGGGTGCTATTCTAGCCCGGACACTCCATAGGGTAGTTAACATACGTTACGTTGATTTAGAAGGCTTGTATGAAGATATATTGAGGAGCTCGTGGCTAAGTTGAAGCCGTACAGATCGATCGGTCAAATTTTAAGCTACGCTAGCCACGGTCGGTCTGTGGATGGGTGACCGTCCCTTTCATACCGAGTTCACTCCGTGCCTCGGAAAGCACGTAAAGCCGTTGGTCTCGGCTGTCATTTGTAGATCTTTGGCAGTCGTAATGGGTAGTCAGAAGCCAGAAAGTATGACAACCAGTCTTACCAAGGAGTATCATGTTACCCAGTAACTGGGTTGTGGAGGTCTGATAGGCAGTTGCTCTATGTCAAATACTGGTATTAAGCTGCACCATCCGGTTAAACTGGAAGCGGAGCCCAATATAGTTGCGATAAGGCTCGGCAGATGATGATCTTTCATAACTAAGACGAATGGGCGAAGAGGATGCCTAAGACATTAATCGCCAAAAACTCAAACGCTACTCAATTTTAAGATGGCGTTATGTCTGATGCTGTCTTTATCACTTTTGTCAAAGTGACTGCGACAGTACGAGACTTAACGCCATCTTAAAATTGAGTAGCGTTTAGGTTTTTGCCAATAGTTCATCTTTGTACCTTTGTGTATGAAGTTTAAATACATAAATAAAAGAAGTACCTATGATTAAATATTTATACCTTTCTGCCATATTTCTGGCTCAATTATTGGGTCATGGATCATGGTCATGAATTATAATTGTCTAAGTAATAAAGAATTCTATTTTATTACATTATATTCTATTAGCCTAACAAAAATAAGTACAATAATAAATAAATAATACGTAAAGACGTAAACAGTAACTTAATAAATATTACGGCCGCGAGCCGCCCCATTTCCACGAAAAACGGCTACAGAGGGATATTGACCAGAGGATGGGCAGCAGCGTTCTTCTGAGTACCATAACATCTACTGCAATCGCCAACATGCATCGGCCAAGCATGGCGATTACGGCTGGAACCCCCCCTTGGGGAAGACCTATGCCCAGCAGTGGGCGGCGGTGGGTGGGTGGGGTGGGTGGTCTGTTATTTTGGTAACAGGATGATGATGATAACGTAAAGACGACCCAAACAACATTTTGTATAATTTCATTTATTTACGAAAGACTGATCACGACCACGCCATCACGACTATAACCCTGTTCATTGGGTTATTGGTTTTTTGACAGCTGCTTTATAATGTAATTATTCCCGATTACCTTAAGTTAACTTTAAAATGTGTTACAAAATAAATATATAAACTGCCTAATCTTGTTGGATTATCTTATTTATGACCTCTTACAGATATTATAACACAGGTATGCGTATCAGTTTAAAAAAAATATATAAATATTGTTCACTAGTTGCAGCTGTCAAAAAACGATTAACCCGGTGGACAGAGTGTAATTAATTTTAATTAATAATTAATCATTGCGTTCATGTGTCATAAATTCTGTTGCCACTTCAAAGTCCCGCCAACAATGTACCTTTGATGTTAGTACATAATATCTCAAATAGCCGAGATGTATCCGTAAACATGCGACCTCTTTTCAATAGTGTTTTGACCTTTGTGTTTATGTATTCCTGTACGTCTTTTTATTAAATGTAACTAATATGAAAGGTATTTGCGCTTGACAGTTCTTGCACAGTTACTTTATTCGATTTACATAAAAAGGCGAATTGTGATGAGGAATACCTAAATTATTAAATACTTTTCCTCACGTCTCTGCGAAAATATTAAACATCGTCTTAAATTGTAGGATCGTAATTTCTTCAAGGAATAAATATTGAATAGCTATGGTCTACAATGTTTGTAAGTGTAAAAAAATAACCGGCCGACCTTAAAACACATTAGGTAAACGGGTAATTTTTTTTATTATTATTGTATTTATGAACCTATTTAATGGTTATGGTTTTAAAAATTGTATTTAAAACCATACGCCAAAGGACGAAGAGATTAGTACTACAGTCCTACCGTATGGTTTGTAGCGACACGCCCCGCCTCCCTCCGAAACAATGTTCCTCATGTGTTCGCGTCGATCGTACTCTCGAAACTGCTTTTAAATCAAGCGGCGCATAAACGCGCACGTATTTGTACAGTCTGTTATTTTGGGAGTAGTGTAGCTAATTAAATCGTTTCGTTTGTATGGGTTTTTAAATCGTTTACCTTACTTGACAATTACAATACTGTTTTTTTAAGGACCTTCCCTGTACATGCTGTATAAAATAAATTCATGTTTTCATAATGCCTAATTTCCATCTTTTCAGATCATGTTCGCGAATTCTCCTGTGGCACGCTTTACTACCGGACCTTCTTCGTGGACTCCAAAAGAGATGCCCTTTACGTGGGCGCAATGTAAGTTAACAACTCCTTTTAAGTTTAAACATTTTAATGCAACGCCGAATACCTAGATAAAAATCTTTATAAATAAAATTGAATGTTTGTCTTCTACGCGTTCTTAAACTATTGACCCGATTGTGATAAGACTTTGTTGGGTTGTTCTGTGTACACCCGTGAAAGGTTTTGAATCAAAAAAATAAAACAGGAATGAAGTCGTGGACAGCAGCTAGTATTATTTTATTAAAAGCACTGCATATTGCAACAAACTAACATGGTGTAATCTCTTTATAACTTAAAAAAGCAGCCAAGTGCGAGTCGGACTCGCCCATGAAGGGTTCCGTAGCAGCAAGTAAAATAATATAAAAGTTTTTATATTTTTATATTTGAGTTGATTGAATTAATGGTAAATAAAATTGCGGTTTACGACTTATGACGTATTAAAAAAAACTACTTACTAGATCTCGTTCAAACCAATTTTCGGTGGAAGTTTACTTACATGGTAATGTACATCGTATATTTTTTTTAATTTTATCATTCTCTTATTTTAGAAGTTAAAGGGGGGGGGGGGACACATTAAGTTTCAACAGTATACTGCTTATAGTTTCGGAAAAAACTGGCTGTGACATACGGCAACCAGACAGACAGACATGACGAATCCATAATGGTTCCGTTTTTTGCCATTTGGCAACGGAACCCTAAAAATCTTACCTGTAAAGATAAAAAAGCTTAATATTTATAAATATGATTCTACAAACAGCGCTCTACGGTTGGGTAATTGTGAAATTTAAAAAAAAAACTTTTTCATATAAAAGACAACCGCCTTCAAAATCTGAAAAGTGATAAATAACTTTTCACACCACCTGCTCGACAATGTCAAATTATGTGTCATGCAAACCTAACCTAAAGTACTGTAGCACCTGAGCTACACTTGTACCAAGTACGAATTACCGAGGAATCTACGCCACGTTAAATAAAACGTATCAGCGACTTTTAGAAGACTATATTATTATAATTATCGAGAGGTAAGATTTACATGACCGCAGCTCTGAGCCTAACTGTCGGTCTCCCTGACATGACTTGTCATAGTATAAAAACTATATTCTACATCATTCAAATATATTCTAAAGTATCCAGAAAGTTCTAACCATAGACTAAATAGTTATAGCTTCATTACATAAAGCCTCTGCTTTACAAACTCTACATCAGCTACGCCCCTTCATGAATAAAAGGGACTAGTAGCTTTTATTCATGTACTGAACATTCTGGACACCAATACTAGTCTACCAAGTAATTGACTAACTAACCTATCAACTTCCTAATCCTATCGGAAGGTCCCTACCTATGTGTGGATAACAATGGGTCTGCCTCTCTTGAGGTGGCTTAAC
Source organism: Charanyca ferruginea (assembly GCA_947361185.1). Classification (NCBI taxonomy): domain Eukaryota; kingdom Metazoa; phylum Arthropoda; class Insecta; order Lepidoptera; family Noctuidae; genus Charanyca; species Charanyca ferruginea. The sequence goes on from OX376056.1 coordinate 30,726,106, forward strand.
TCATGACGTACGACGTTATAACATTTATATGGAATTAGAATCAAAACAATAGATGCGACCGTGCATCAGCTCAAATACAACGACATCATGTTTAAGCCTTGCATAAATAAAACCACACTAAAACTTTATGAACAGCCCTCTAGACATAATATGATATGGCCAAATCCATATCTTCCATTCTTGGTGACCTATATTTCTTCCTATCAGAGGTTCACAAATTAAATTAGAAAAAACTAAACTCGATACAAACTTTGTTCACTTAAAAAACCATGCGTGTCATCGACAGCTTACGCAGAGATTACACTCTGTTAGCTTAATTGGCTACGTCAGTGAACGAGGCCTGTTGGAGTTCTAATCCAACTACATTACTATTATCAAATAATCTACTAAGTAAAAAAAAAAATAGGATACACGTTTTTTATAAAATCTTAAATCCATTAGACTTCAAGAAATGTGGGCACCATTCACCCATCAGACTTCAGCTCGTAGTTAATATGAAAATACAAAAAACACGCATTATTACCATGCCGAAATATTTCTAATCACATACCTAGAAATAATCATCAACTATCTATCATGACACACCTAAATAACCATGGCAACTATGCTGTATAACACCCAATAATTAATAAAATTACAAATAATACACTACCTAGAAATATTATTGACAAAAAGTTTATATTTAAATATATTTGTCGTAACCTATACATGTCAAGAATTCTAACTAAACTTGACATGTATAGAATAAAATAAAATGAATAAACAAAAAGTTTAAATTCAATTGTATCCATAAAAACTTTACTTATACAAAACTTTTTATAGCTAGCCATTAAAATTAAAATAAAATCATCTTTCAAAAATTGACAATAATGAAATTTACCTAAAGAAGAGTTTATACTACCGAATATTTTCCTGATCAAAGCTATTCGTAATCAATTATTTTTAACCGACTTCGACGGAATGAGGTTCTCAGTTCGACCTATATATTTATTAATGTATTTTATTTTTATTTTACTATTCTTCAAACTTAATAAGTATTTTAAACTCATGCGTGTTATATATTTATTTATTACAGAAGGTTGCGGAACCATATTATATAATTTCGTATCACGCGCGACCTTACTATTCGCTTCAATAAAACTTTGGCTATCCGAACCAACATTATACACGTCTCGCGACAACTCGACGACAACATTTTCCTCCACCTCAACGAATGCCTTAACACTCGTCTTGCATTCTACCATCACCAAGTTCTCTTCCTGAATGTCAGTGACAACATTATCTTGTACCTGCTGGTACGAAACTACTTCTACTTTCTGCAATTGATCATCGCTACTATGATCGTTAGCGATGTCATCATCATGTATGTACCTGACGGCACAAATCATCCACTTCTTATTCTTTCGACATCAGGTTGCTCTGAAAGATTTCTACGTAATAAAATAATCGGACCGGACTGACCCGATTCATCCTTCTCTTCCTCGTGTTCGGGGGGGAACGAGACCGACTTCTGTTCCTCATTCTCATCTAGGCTGCTGTCTATACAGCTAGACTCCGCAAAAACATCATCTTCGATACTGCCTGCTTGGCAGCCACCTTTTCCACTTCTAAGGGAAAATGAATAATTAATATCCTCAGACCTAACTTCCTTTGCCAATTCCACTACTGGAATTACGGCCTGCTGCTGTAAAAGTTGCCGCTTTCTTCTATCGGGCCATCTCCCAGCGAATTCTTTCCTTATTCTGTCGCAAATATCTGTGTAATTTGAATTCTTATCATATAATATATATCGATACAGTGCATGTGCAGTGCCTAGCAAAAAGGCTGGCAATATTACTGCGTAATCGCATGGACGCCAATCTTTGCGGACGGCAACCGTCTCAAACTCTACGATAAAATTAGCGAAATCCATACCCTGATCGCCATATTTTCACCCGGAAGAAACTCACAACCAGTGAAATGATTCATTGCAGTTTATTTATACACCAACACTTAATAAAGCGATACAAATACTTCTCTGTTCTTCGACGATTTCTGATGCTTGTCTATACTTGACTTTATATCATAAAACGCTTAATGCGTATAATTCTTCGCTGCTACAACAGCGATCTTCAATCTAGCCCTTCTAATAGACCTTCCAGCTACCTCTGCTGGAATATAAAACGCTCTGGGGGCGAGCACTCGCTTTGCGCATCTGAAAAATAATACTATTCCTAACCGGCGCAACTCCAACAATTTGTAGCACCTGAGCTACAATTGTACCAAGTACGAATTACCGAGGAATCTACGCTACGTTAAATAAAACGTATCAGCGATTTTTAGGAGACTATATTATTATAATTATCGAGAGGTAAGATTTACATGACCGCAGCTCTGAGCCTAGCTGTCGGTCTCCCTGACATTACTTGTCATAGTATAATAGTACATTATGGTACAAGTGTGTAATGTTGGTAATTACCGCTGAGGCGCCATTGAGACCGGAGCCGTTAGGTGAGGGTCTTAAGAGAGCCGAGGACGGTAATCATCAATACACACGTGTATCATACGACGTTTTTCAACACACTTGTGAAGAGAATAATACTAAAAAAATATTTTCAACAGTGAAAACGAGTTGTGAAAAATTTTACGCAATGGCGGGAAAAATTAATCAGTTTTCCTATGCGCGCATCAAATAATGGCGATCGGCCATAGACTAAAAGAATGAGGTTTCTTTTTTTTTTTGTCTTTTCGCGGATTGCGTTCTAGCCGCGTACAAAATGGGGAATTCAAAGTTTTCTTTATTAAAGAGAAAACAAAAGTTATATTTGAGTGAAAGTTTTATTTAATAAAAACGTACAAGTTGAAATTATCTATTTAAATACGAAGTTGCATGAAATGAGCAAGCAATAGGTACATTAATTTATTTGTACTATTGAACACGATCTTTTTTGTATCGAAACTTTTTTAAGAACAAAGCAACTCAACCAATAAAATAAAAAAAACCCTATAACTCACTAGTGAATAAAGCAATGAAAAAGTCACAGTTTGATTACAGGTGGCATTATGTGCCTAATTGCGGTGAAATTAGAGCCATTTTATGAGCAAGTGTGTTGAAAAAACTATATTCTACATCATTCAAATATATTCTAAAGTATCCAGAAAGTTCTAACCATAGACTAAATAGTTATGGCTTCATTACATAAAGCCTCTGCTTTACAAACTCTACAGTACGTCATTTAAGACCTGAGGTCTAGCAGGGCAATAATATTGTACTGAATTTCATTATGACCCGCTGGTCAATAATGTGATTTGAATTTGGAACATAAATTAGAAATCGCATACGAACATTCACTATTAAGATCTGCCTCAGATTATGAAACAAAAGGCAGATAGACCGCGCGGAACACTGAGAGTGAATCCAAAAAGCAAATACAAATTCAAAAGCGAATACCTACAACGCGCTTCGTGCTGTACTGACACGAGTCAGTACAGCACGAAACGCCGCATCATTAAAAAAAAAACAAACGAAAATACAAACACAAATTCAAAGCGAACACAACCACGAGATTGTAGGTATTCGCTTTTGAATTTGTATTTGCATTTTTGGCTTCACACTCAGTGTTCCGCGCGGTGTATCTGCATTTTGTATCATAATCTGAGAGACCTGCAATAAAAAAATAAATTGTTCGAAAATCAAACTGGCCACCACCAGGAGAATATAAATAAAAGAAAAATAGAGCACAAATTAAAAAGAGGCGCGAATCGAATACTGAAAATTGCTTTGCTTTGTTATACAACAAATTACATACCAGCAAATTCTTACAAAAATGTCGAGAGACGATAGTGACCCGAAGCCATTGGTATGACCAACAATCTACTGTTAATTCTAGTAAGTACCTACTATCGTTTTTATTGTCTCGTAGATGGTGTGAAAAGTAGAGTATGCTTCTCGGGGATAAAGGGGCCGAAGGCACCTTTATCTTCTTGGGCGACCTTGAATCCCACGCTGCACTTAGGGTTCTTGTCTTAACTCCCTCGCTTTGCTCGGGAGTTAACGCTAGAATCCTTCGTTTTGCTCGGGATTCAATACGGCGCCCGCTACATAAGACACTACTTTATCCCCTTGATGTATAATCTACTATTAGCACAGTACACACATGACTTTAGATTTGAAAGTCGGTGGCAATTAAAGAGAACAAACAGAACAAAGCCATCACTTTTCAGATTTTGACGGCGGTTGTCTTTTTTGTCATCATCATCATTTCAGTCCAAAGACGTCCACTGCTGGACATAGGCCTCCCCAGAAGGGTTTTGCCATAATCACCACGCTTGGCAGGCGGATTGGCGATCGCAGTATAGTTGTTACAAAGGTACAGAGAACGCTGCTGCCCATTCTCTGGTAAGTCCCTTAGTCGCCTCTTACGACACCCATGGGAAGATATGGGATATGGTCTTTTTTGTAAAAAAGCCTTTTTTTTACACATTTTAGTATCTTGTTATCATCCAAATCTATTAAGAATCGGCAACACACTTAAAACAGAGGTACTCCAAAGATTGAAGAAACTATTAAAACGTATATAGACTCTATATAGATTTTTTAAGGATTTAATTGATTCATCAAAAAGTGTTGAATCAATTTCGATAAAATTAATATGGGAGCACCCCTGAGGCAAACCTACCCTATCTATAAAAAAAAGAATTTTCAATATCGATTCACATTTGCCGGAGAAATCGCGTAATAAATAGGTATACAAAAAAAAACAACCTAAAGGCGAATTGAGAACATTCCTTCTTTTTTGAAGTCGGCTCTCGTGAGCTTGTTTTTAAAAAGTTGCGTTACCTACCCCATAATAGTTTGTTAATTGGTCGCAATATGCTTTAATTTGTCCTAATAAAGCAGAGACTTTAGTATCTAATTATTGATTGATTCGGTGACATTTGTAAAACTAAACCCAAATCACCTCAACCTATCGCAGTCCACTGAATACTTGCGAAGTCAGCCAGCTACAATATCAATATTAAAATAATATCCACATCCAAGTATATAGAATTCATATAAACAGGTATCCAAATTCGTCGTTCAACACAACAAATTCAAATATGATTTCGTTCATATCAATTCAAAAATTCAATTCAAATCAACTGTATCCATCATTTTCTCGTCACAAAACAAAAACCAATCGGTCCAATACAATCAAATAGCTATTTTTACGAGTGTGCCACCGTATCAGCTTTACCTTCGGTTGACTACGGTTAACCATCAACCAGAACCACTTGACCCCTGGTAATTTATAGTTTCACTCTACCAGCGCCCACTATATAAAGTTTCCGAAGAATCAGGAGGGTCAACCTACAACGGTGATTCAATAAAAAGAGGTGATAAAGGTCAATCGTGTGTGTCACGAACGCAACTAATTTCATTCGAGGAATAATATAGCCGCATTTTGAGCTATAAAACGATTCTTCTATAAACGTTATGGTAACTTTTACGCAACTTTGTAACGTATCCCCTCTAGTCCGCAGTAAATTGACTAAACTTTTCCATTCAAATAGCCCAAGTTAAAGGAGTTTTACAACATTCCTTTTATGTTGTTCTTATGGTACTTTTTTTTTCAGGGATCGGCTATATCGGCTGAATATGAATAACATCAGCGCATCACACTGCGAAGTAAGTTATAAAAATAAAACATTTTAGTAGAAAGTAACACGCTTGTAGAATACCTACAATTAAAATAAAAGTTTGTGTATTGTTAGCTTCATATAAAAGCATATACCTGCTCAGTTTTTTAAATAATGTTCAACGAATTCACATTCAACTTTACCTTTTTGTTTGCAGAGAGATTCCATAAGTTTGGAGCCAAGCAACGTGGCACAATGCGTATCTAAAGGAAAATCAGAGGTACGTAAATAACGTTCTAAGTAAATGAACTGCAAAGTATCCTACACAAATGAGATTAAAACAACCATATTTCTTGCAAAATTACTAACAACTAGCACTATTTCCATCAAGGGTTAATCCCATTTTTAACTGTGAGCGGCGGGCGGCGAGCATATTTCATAGCGGGGGGCTTACAGCCATGCTCTGCCTCGCTATATTAAGGCCGTTAATTTTGATTTACAATCCCAACGTAAAAGCAATATTTGTTTTATTTCTCGGCGGTCGGAGGCTGTCTCGAAGATCGGGGAACGGCGATTATTGCGACTTGCCTCGGTGCGTCATCCACTAATTCGATAATACCCACTCTACACGAACCGTTACACTTGAGTGGTTTCCTTTATTTTTGCCCTCTAGCCATATTACAATTTTTCGGTTTTCGCTTCAGCTACAGTTTTATTTATACGTTACCGCTATAAAAGTAGCGACGACTCAGCGTATGGTGTCGTATATATTTATAACTCTTTGTTGGTTCACTCAGACACGTTTATATCTAATAAGAGAGTCATAAAGCCCGCAACCAGAAATGGGCTGTCTCATGCGAAATGTATAAAGTCTTGCCGTGAACAGTAAACCCTCTTTGTGACTCTAAAAGGTGTACCGAAACGGCGGGAGACGCAAAAAAAGCCGAAAGCAAATTCACAAGTTTACTAAGTACAACAAAATATCGCGGTAACATAAACCACGCAAATAAAAGGTCAAACTTCCGCAATAGCGTGAGAAGAAAAGCAATAGACCACATGCTACCCACTCCAACTCTTCCGATGGAGAAAAAAGTAAATTTGTTTTATTAGTATCAAAGAGGGCTATAAAAAAGAAATATCCCCGAGTCTATCACCTCGATCACGAATGGAACGGCCACTCGTGAAGGCTATAATCAAAGTTTCTCGCTGTCGGCGAGTTTTCTTTTCTCTAAACACGATGTCGTAACACGAAAAAGCCTGGAAAAATGCCGTCGGCGAATTCCTTAAGGCGGCCACCGGCCCGACGCTCTGCTTGTTGTTTTAACTTCACCGCTCTTTGTGACGCTATTAAGGAAAATTATTCACTGGCTTAGGTAAATCAGAGACTCGAGATTTTAGAAGTTGAGAAATATAATATCTTTAGTAAATAAGAAATCCACACTGCTTTGTCCTTTTTCATTAGTAAAGTCGGTTTTGCTTTCGTTTTATTAATTAACTTAAAACAGAACTCAAGACAGAAAGTCCGTACCTACATGAAAGCATGATTTTAAACAAAATGAGTATGCAATAAAAACATTTTGACCAAGAACGAAAAGGCTGAAAAGAAAAACGACATAAATAATACCAAACCGCCTTTCAGACGTTCGCTCACAAAACCCACTTACAATACATTTTCTTTTAATTTCCCAGTACCTACTTATTACGACCTTTGTGTACGACTATCGTGGCAAAAGCAATAAAATGTTCCGCATTGGTAATGCAAATCAGCGCTCTTAAATTCCTAATAAAAACCATTATAGAAAAACAAGAAGAAAACCGTTTGGGTAGAAAAACGCGAGGAAAGCCTGCCGTAAATCTACTTACGTACAAAGTGGCGAATAATTAACGAAATGGTCCAATCGAAGGCATTAGTTTCGAGTGGAGTTATGCGAGCGCTGCCGACTAAGTGCCGTTAAAAGAAACTTAGACGCGAGCTTGATTGTTCTCTTGCTTAATTCTGATTGTTTCTGAGTGCAAAACAGTTCTGTGTTCACGTCAGTACGACGGCTGAGCGCTCACAGTATATTAATCCGATAATTACTTTAGAACAATCTCTTGGAAAGTTACCTCGCCCGACCGAACCAAAGAAACCGGGCAAAACTTTTTATTAACAAACAAAGCTCTCGGTTAATTGCTTACTTACACGTGCCTATTCCAAATCGAGTTTTACTACGTTTTCTGATTTTGTGTGTAATTTATTTATGGTTCATTATCAAGTCTAGTCAATCAAACAAAGACCCACAATATATTGCATTAGCTGGGTCTGTGTTTACCTATAAACTGTTTGTTCTAGTGTTCTATTTTGAAGAATGGTTTGGTTTTTACCAAGGTGTAACAAAGTTACCCAACATGCTGACATCTGAATCAATTATTTATTCATTGCACTAAAACGTGAAGTTCATTAGGTGTAAATATATACCAACGTAGTAGACTTTGCAACAAAATGCACTGAACTTATTAATTAAATATGATTAAAGCAATGGGATGAAACCATTGTTTTATTAGGTAAATCAATTTAATTGGTATCCGATGAAACGGCATGTTTTATCGTTCATCATTTTAAAAGGTAAATTAAAAAAAAAACAATAACAATATAAAATAATTATAGCTTTTGTCATGAACGAAAATCTAAAATGTCCGTACAAAATAAATCTAAAATGACCGTACAAAATAAATGATGGATTGATTTTCCTCAATCTACTTTTTATTTATATTGCGCTTTTATACGATACTTGGCTACAAGTATCTTAAAAAAATACAAAGAAAACTTACAACTTTTAACGCAAAAGCAAGAAAAATCTTGTCCTAGTTTACATTGTTAGGTTAGTCTGTTCTTTCTTAACAGTTCACAATGTCAAATTAATTTAAACTCTCTCGTATCTTGTTATAACAACACTGAAGATAATATTTCAAAACTTTTAATTTTTCTTTCATTCAAAAGTCTGGCCCAGCCTTTGCTTTGATAAAAAATCGCTTACAAAACTGCAATTAAGAAGGTGACAGAGGACATACTTTTAAAGAGATGCAGTCAGTACTTTGATCGGATTTATCAGAGTATTCGTACGTCCGTGTGGAGCATTCGTTCTGACGTAGAGAAAATTAGTTTCGAGCTCGACGCCTGACCGCGAGGACCACATACCAATCTGTTGTTAAATAAACAACGGATTCATCAGATTCATTTTTTCATTCTATGAAAGTTTGTCCTGTTGTTATTTTGTGAAAATTTAATATTATTTTACCGTGGAAAAGCCAATGACAATAAATAATAAAATGTATAATGCAATATTGGTGTTAAGATGATGTTATGTAGGTACGTATGGGATATTGAAATTGACATAAGCTTTATCGATTTTTAACCTAACTGCTTAGAGAGGATTCTTCAGAATGGAAAATGAAATTCATTGGCAACTCTTACGCCAATATACAAATGAATAAAAATAAAAATGAAATAACAATGATTTCTTGAAAATGAGGTATAATTCGCGTACTGCAGCGCTAGATGAAGGTGCATCAGGAACATGAACTTGACGAAAAAACATGTGTGACATACTATAAATAGATTTTTTAATGAAATTATAGTGAAAACTAATCAAATTTTGTGAATACTAAAACTGAAATTATATCACAAATTCGAATCTACATTAAATACCAAAAAGAACTTAAATGATCCGTAATGAACTGAAATGGACCAATATAGCAGTGTTTTAACCGGTAAAGCGAGCAATGCATTTCTGTCGTCCGGAATATTAATGCCCCGTTTAATATTTATGTCGAAGGCAAATTTGCATAATCACAGCCTGTGAATACTCATATACACCCACGTACTTTCGAATGACTATTATTCCAATGAATTTTGCCTGAGGTAGGTACGCGCATCGCACGCCCATCGGTGTGTTCCGATTGTTTGCATTACTGTTTATTTTTGTTACGTGCTGACAATGAAAAGGGTTTAATATTTCATTAGTGTGTCTTCAAAATGGTTCATTAAAGTTGTTAGCTAAATTATTATTTATCTGACTCCTTAATTCAAAGCATGAATTGGACGAAGAAAATTGCCGAATATTTTAGTTTTGTAATATTGATCTAGACTGCTTCGACAAAGGATGGTCCTTATTAGTCCTAAATAGAGAGAAGAAGAAGAAAATCGGCAAAATTCTAGTGAGGTCCCTGCAGTGAGTAAAATTAGGCTGATAGGAATAAAAGAAGCCCGTATGATGCCGTTTGCGAATAGCACCACCCTATTTCAGCCTGTGGGTGTCGTCGGCGACAGAGGGATATGGACCAGAGTATGGGCAGCTGCTTCCTTCTGAATACCATAACACCTACTGCGATCGCCAACATGCTTTGGCCAAGCATGGCGATTACGGCTGAACCACCCTTGTGGGAGACATAAAATATGCTCAGTAGTGGGCGTCTAAATGTTGTCAACTCTTACGCCAATATACACCAGAATATTCAAGGTTTTTCACCAGAATATTCAAGGTTTTTCTTCTAAGCAATTAGAAATTGAGTTATTTTTAGAAAAGACAAAGCTCGACATTATTTGTTTCACCGAACACTGGCTGAAGGATTATGAAATGTTAATTAATTATGATAATTATACTATTGGCAGTTGTTTCAACCGGATAACTATGATGCGTGGTGGTTCACTAATCTTAATAAAAAATAATATCAAATTTAAGTCTCGTAAAGACATAGTGGAACTATCGGTTGAACATACTATTGAACTGTCCTGTGTTGAGCTAGATAGGCATGTAATAGTGTGCGTTTACAGACCCCCTAATTATCAAAACTACTCAATTTTTGAGTCAATAATGGAAGATGTTTTGACTAAACTTACAAATGGCAATAAATCAGTAATCATTTGCGGTGACTTTAACGTTAATATTTTAGAAAACAATTCAAATAGCAGTAGATTAATAAGTCTTTTTAAATCATTTAATTTGTCAAATGTGTTTTTAGAACCAACACGAGTAACTACGACAACTGCTACATGTATTGATAATGTTTTTTGTTGCTGCGACTATTTAGAAAAGGCTATAGTGAATTATCTCCCGTCTGATCACAGCGGGCAAACCGTTACTTTTGAATCCAACGCTCCAATACAAAAAGTGCAGGTACTGTCAAGACCAGTAACATCTGGCAATTTAATTAAATTTAATAGCACTTTAATGAGTAAGTTAAACATTCAGGGCCTTAATATGAGTGATGGTAATGTTTTGTATGAAGAATTCTTTTTAGTTGTGCAAACAGAGTTTAATAATATTTTTAAGAAAATACCTAGAACTATTAGCCCTAAGTTTTTATTCAGTGACTGGGCAACTAAAGGTATCAGGAAAAGTAGGGAAAGACTTTTTGAGCTATATGGCCTTAAGCCTTATATAAACACTGAAACTTTTAATAAGTATGTTGCTACTTACTCTAAAACTTTTAAAAATACTTGCAAGACAGCTAAAGCTTTATACATAAGCAACAAGGTAAAATCAGCAGAAAATAAAATTAAGACTGTTTGGAAAATTATCAATGATGAAACCAATAGAAACAAAAGAAATAAAACTGATTACACTCTGGAGACACCCTGTGGTCTAATAAGTACTAATATCGATGTTGCTCAGGAATTTGCGAAATTCTTTACTGATATTCCAATTAAAACTACAGAAAATTTAGCTTCCTCGCCCTCACTTGCTTTTGATTTATTAAAAACGAATGTTTTAGCCTGCCCTTCGGAATTCAAATTTAAACATATAAACCCTGAGATTATTATAAAAACTTTTAAACAACTAAAGATCAAAGTTACTGAGGATTTGTGGGGAATGTCTACTAATGTTTGTAAATCGATTATTGAGACAGTAGCACCCTATTTAGCTTACATATTTAATTTATGTATAGACCAAGGAGTTTTCCCAGATTTAATGAAGTACAGTAAAGTTATACCACTTTTCAAATCCGGCGAATGCAAGGACACGAATAATTATAGACCCGTTTCGGTTTTGCCGGTATTCAGCAAAGTGTTTGAAAAAGTAATGCTTAATCAAATGCTCAGTCATTTTAATTGCAATAGAATCCTACATGATCAACAGTATGGGTTCACCAGAGGGCGTTGCACTACTGATGCCGGTATCACTTTGATTAAGCATATCTTTAACGCATGGGAGGAGTCACAGGATGCCATTGGCATTTTCTGTGACCTCTCCAAAGCATTTGATTGCGTAAATCACGAAACACTGCTTTTAAAGCTTGAGCACTACGGACTCGGTAAACTAGCGCTCAGATTAGTAAAATCGTATTTAGATGATAGGCTGCAGCAAGTTCAAATAAACGGTGTAAATTCATCGGGCTTGAAAGTAAAAATGGGAGTACCACAGGGCTCAATATTGGGTCCGTTCCTATTTCTAGTTTATATTAATGATTTACCGCATTTACTGAGAAATCAACCTCAAATGGTGTTATTTGCTGATGATACTTCATTGATTTTTAAAGTAAATAGACGGGCACAGCACTATGACGACGTAAATGACGCCATGATTAAAGTTCATAATTGGTTTACTGCAAATAATTTAGTGTTAAATGAGAAGAAAACCAAGTGCATAAGATTCGCTTTACCGAATGTTAAAAGTAGTGAATGTAACGTTTTATTGAATAAGGACGTACTTGAATTCGTCGAAAAGACAGTTTTCCTAGGGATTACGCTTGACTCAAAGCTGCAGTGGGGTCCTCACTTAACATCTCTTGCAGGGCGGCTAAGTTCGGCCGCTTACGCTGTCAGAAAAATCAGGCAATTGACAGACGTGGATACCGCTAGACTAGTCTATTTTAGTTACTTTCATAGTATCATGTCTTACGGTATTTTGCTTTGGGGACGGGCTGCAGATATAGATTCTATCTTTATTCTGCAAAAGAGGGCTGTCAGAGCCATCTATAATCTCAGCAGACGCGAGTCTCTAAGAGAATTGTTTAAACAAATTAATATCATGACGGTACCTTGTCAATATATATACGAAAACATCATGCATGTTCGGAAAAATCTTCACCTGTTTAGTAAAATAAGTGACAGACATAACTTTAATACTAGAAATAGGAACAAATTATATCAACCAAGTTTCAGATTGTCAAAAGTACATACTTCTTTTATGGGGTATTGTGTAAAATGTTATAATAAAATACCGCTCGATATTTTGCAATTAAATGAAAGACAATTTAAAACATGCATTAAACGCACACTATGTAGGCAAGCATATTATAAGTTGGAAGATTATATCAATGATAAAAATGCTTGGCATAATGCTGGTCCTGCTCCACAGCCGCTTTAGGGAATTTCTTAATTGCAAGAAGATTATGTTGCTCACCCCTTATTATTGACATGAATAACGTGTACCGTTATTATTATTTACTTATTATATTTTATCTGTCGAATGAAATACTTACATACATTGGAAATTTTGACTTTGTGTAAATTAATAGCACTATTTCAATTATTATGTAAATGTGAGAACTATGGAGCCATTTATTTATTCAATGTGTTTGACATAAATGAGCATGGCAGTTGAGAGCATTGTCATGCTCGCTCAAATGTCTCACTGATGGTGGCGTGTGGGTTAGATCATTCGGTTCCCTTCAAAATGGTTGAGCTAAGTGGTGCTGATCCGCGCGTCATGTTCGTGAACGGGCGCTGTCAGTTGAGATTGGTCATCTCTTAACTGCCATGGCTTTTATATTAATTTATTTTTAATTAGAATGTTTTGGATTTCTCTTCACTTACATTGTTTTCACATATAGAAGCAACAAGAATAATGTAGCCTGGATTTTGTAAAAGCTTGATTGAAAAGAGTGTCCGTGGAGTTTCTTGCTCGTTCTTCTCCATAGAGACCTACCCTACGTTTTGGAACGAGCAACTAGCTTCAACTTTCTGACTAACTAACTGACTCTTTGACTATTCAAAAGTGCCTGCAAATGGTTTAATTGAAATAAATGCTTTGACTTTGACTTTGACTTTGACTTTGTCATCATGATGATGATGAGAAATAATATTATTGCATTAACAAAAAGTTTCTCCTTATTATCTTTTTAAGAAGTTCAAAATAATATGTCTCGTAATTTCACAACAATAAATTAGTTTCTTTCTTCCAGCATTTCGACTGTCGAAACCACATCCGCGTAATCCAGGCGATGGGTGATGGCTCCCGACTCTACGTTTGTGGGACCAACGCTCACAGCCCAAAGGATTGGGTCTTATATGTAAGTATTATTGCAGAAATTATTTGTTTTTCTATCTACAGTCCAATTGCGAAATACACTTTATTATACAATCCCTTTTACTTTTACTTGAACAGTTCAACAATATATATACGTTACATATTGATTATTACCTACGTTGTCGAGCAGAGGATTTTTTCAAACAAATGAAGCAGTTGATTATGAATGTCCTTTACAATATTTCGAGTTGTTATTGTAAGTGTATTACGTAATTGGGATGCTCTTGTTGTGTTGATGTCTTAGATAATATTTTGTGGAGGAGACCAGTGAGACCTACTTGTAAAAAAAAAAAACAACTTACGAGGACTAAACAACACGAAAAACAAATGATAATCTAATTTAGTTTTGCTGTGTAGAATAAACACAAGCCGGTTTGTCATTAGGTCCTGCCCGTATATAAATGATGTTACCTTCATACTGAACATTTTTAGGCCTGGATTTCAGATACCTATGTGTATATTTAACATCCCACATGAAATAACAGCTAGTGGGAAACCGTGGGTGGGAAATTATGATGAGATTGCAATACTATTTATAAATAATGGGTGTATCACTCTCGCTTAATCCGTTTTGGAATAAAAGTGGGTGTACAAAAATATACCATTCAGTGATCTCGTCCGTCTAATCTTATGTGAAAGTATACCTCTGTCTCATTCACGGAATGGACCAAACAAGTGCAAGTGCCCACGCAGATATCCCGCGCGTGTCACAGTTATGCGAAAAATATGTAAAATAATAACAACCTTCGTTAGTTGTATTTAGTCTTAATTTTGTATGAACAACAAATAAGCTTAACGTCAAAATTGAATGTATTGTTAATATAAAAAATTAAGACTGACAACTGACGAAGATTGTTATTATTTTACATATTTTTCCGCATAATTGTGACACGTATGGGATAGTTGCGTAGGCACTTCCACTTGCGTTTTCTATTCTGTGGTCCCATCCATCTGGAGTTTATGTACTACATGTACTAAGTTATTATATATATATCTGACCTGTTTGAGATTTAACGTGGGAGTGTAAAGGTATCTACATAATACCCCTTTCAAGAAACAATTAATGTGCGTGGTAGCAATATTCTTTTCAAGCCTTTAAAATGTAGTATTTACTTTTAGCTTTAAAACAACATTCTCTAATTAAAGATACGAATTTAACGTCGCTGGCCGTACATTTCCTGATACTTATCAGCAAACGTCTAGAGAGCAAAATCCCTATTCCAACGCAGACAAGTGAAAAATAAACAACGAGACGAGACTATTTTATGCGGCGATTTCCATTACATGGGCAACATGGGTATCTCAGCGAACACTCCCGAGCACATGCAACGAAATGCGAGCTATTATCTAAATACCCACCCCACTCGAACTGATCCCGACATGAGCCTTGGACAGGAGCCAGCGACGCAACAGATCTCCAACAGGTCCTGACATATTTGTGTTGTGTTCCAGATGAATGCGACAGAATTGAATGTTTATCTATAAATATTATGTATGTATTTAAAAATGTATTTGTGTATGTGTATCAGCTGTCTGGGTCTCCCTAGTTTGGGGTCAGATGGCCGTGTGTGAAATGTCCCCACGTAAGTATTAGTATTATTCTCATTTATTCATTTTATTTACATATTTCATTATATTTTTAAATATTAGTAAAAAAATAATTAAAAACATTTAAAAATATAAAAAATAGTAGCCCACCGGTATCGGGAACAGGGTCCAAGCTACCGGTGGTCAGGGCTCCTGAGAGAAGAATCTCCTAACAATACGCGCCGTGTCCAGGAGTACCGCTTTCTGTCTCAAACCCTTGATCCAGCTGCCCAACGAGAGCCACCTCAGATGTTGGTCGAGGTTCTTGGAAATTATTCCATTGGCCGTAACGACTATCGGCACAACGACTGCTGTATTCACATCCCACATGTCGACAACCTCGCGAGCCAAGTCAAGATACTTAATTTGTTTGTCTTTCTCAGTTTTCACGAGGTTCTCGTCATGCGGAACCGCTATGTCAACAATCATTGCGCGACGACGCTCTAATTATTATTATTATTATAAATTATACTGGTTCTGAAATTTCCATTACGACCTTATTTTATTATTTATTTATTTAACTTGCACACACTATCTCACAGGTCCCAAAACAATAGAGTAGTTCACAGAAAAAAAAAACAACAATTAAAAACTAGGTTTATCTACTTAATCTCCTGACAACGACGTAAGAAGTCCCATTTGACGTGTCTTCTTTCGAACTAGTACGTAAGAAATTGAAAAGTAAAATTCATAATCCTAATAGCGAGTATCATTCGTAAGCATCAAGTTTAACTTTATATTAAAAAAAACGCACTCAAAAACACGAATTAATCGTTGATTCATATTCAAATATGATATTATGTCATATGGGACTTCTTAGATTGTCAGGAATATAACAGCTAATAATAGATGCCTACAAACCTGAACACAAAATTAAAAATACTAAACTCTATTAACATCAAACTTTACAAAATTGTTTAATAATCTAAACTAATATTTAATCTAACTTTATACATCATACCTATAATATTCTACATAACTAACAAAATTTAACAAAACTCTTGCGAATTCACCCCAATTGCACAAAAATATGTCAAGCCTCTCATGCAATTCGTTGAGCACAAAGATTGTGCGGGTAAGAGGTGTTTTTGCCAAAAGATTGGTTCCTGCAGCACTTTACTTGTATGACCATTCAAGTATTGTAGATAGTAAGATAGCTGAGAAATGTGTTCCGGAACTAAATTGTTGCAAATTATGAAAAACCATTCCGGAACAATCTACTTCGGTTGAAGTTGAAACTAACTCCTTTACATTCCCTAAGTCTCGCAATTTTCCTAACATTGTACACTGAAGATGCTCTTTAAATTTCTATTGCGCCGGTTTATGCCGACGACAAACTCAACGAGACGGTATTAAGCGTCCATTCTCCATGCAGCTGGATGCATCCAGTACATAAACGCACTTCCTTGCTAGCAGGGACCGCGACAAATTTCACGGGTAGCGAGTCCAAATGACGCCGTAACGTGAACGAAGATTTTCACGACGTCGACAAATTTCTAACCGAACGCCTTCAGATCTCATCCTATGACAAGTTTTAACTTCAAAGAATTTTCCTTGATAGAAATTTGAAATAAAATTCACTGCGACTCTAGGCGACCACTTTAGATTTATTATTTATTAGGTACTTATATTCTGACCAGCGCCACAGCAACGACCAAATGGACGCTATTTCAGACCCCGAGATGCGACGATAAGTAGAGTTATTTTCATAAAAAATATTTTAAAAACTCATAAAGCCAACTTTTCACAATAGGTATCGAAAGCAGACCGCAATAAATTTTCAGTGTGGCCTGTTCACCTCTCACTTTCCCTGCTCTTGACTTTCATATAATTTTATGATGTATTGACGGTCGTTTTGACCCTTCACACGTTTTATAGCAGTTCTGACACTGTAGAGTTTTGGGTTTAATAGGTGCATAGAAAAATATGAAAATGGAATTATAATGAGATTCAGTTTGAGGGAGACTCCACTTTTTTACTGCTTTATTATATACATACGTAGAGATCGTAAATCCTCCTCTCCTTTTAAGTATAACATTGGTAAAAATATAATTATGATTATTATTTATTCCGTCAGATGGATAGACTTTGTTACTTGAAGTACCTTACTTACCGATTTAATCGAATTGGGTAGATTATACTACTGCTGAAACAATAAACAAATAAATGTTAATAAACAACCAAACAGTTGTTTATGCGATTTCTTACCTACTTACCTAAATCTGTACTTACATTAACAAAATTAAAAAGTACAACAAATAAGTAGCATTCAAAGTAACTTAATAATACTTATCGAACATTTATCTGATTCACGTCCCGCAATAAAAATAAATCACACAATTCGAAAATTCGCACTAATAGGAAGCCGAAAATTGAAAATATATCATTCTATACTTACGTAGGGAGGGGACACGGGGCCGCGTTGATCCCGTTCGTCCGGACTCTTTTGTACAGAGCACTGTCAAAACAGAGATAGTTGCGCATTTAAATATCACTGGATATTAATTCCCTGTGGAAATTGATTTAATTAACTGCTGGATTGGTTAGAAGCTGATTGGGATTTTTTCGTTGAAAAATATTATTCTGCATTCAATAAAATACCTTTTATAAGTTTTACAATATTTTTTTTTAATAAATATACATATTTCTGTATAAATCAGCAGCTGAAACAGTTAAACTAAACTATCTTAAATGAACCTAATTTAAATGATTCATAGACTGTGATTTCTTTTACAATTTGTAAAGTTCCAATCTTTTACAAAAGATTAAAAATAAACTCTCCACAGTAATTTTCACAAAATATAACTGTAACCAACTACACTACAGCACAAAGCTTTCACAGAGTAATAAATAAAATAAATACAAAGTGCAAAGTCGCGCGTTATCTACACTATGAGTAATGTTTCCCTCCTCTTAGGGCGCGTCAGTTTCAAAAATTGAGTGAAATCACATGTACGCGATTGATAGGGCGAATGCGACTTGCGGAGACGCATGAACGAAATCGACCGAACGATTCATATTTGCTGCAACCACCAATTTATATCTATTCTGTTACAAATAGCTGTAGCGGATTGGACGGGTTTGGAAACAAATGACGCGGTAGTTTGTTTGTAGTGGTATTTGTGCTTTTTTTTTTCAATATTGTGGCTTAAAGGCTGCGCTGGAAAATGGGGATACGGATTATGGCATTTGGATTTGGTATTTTATGGTTAGGTACACAAAATGTTGCCTAAAAGTATTGATCATTTAAAAGTTGGTAAAAACAATTAATGCATATTTAAAGTATCGAATACAAATTGCCTATGTATTTTATAACGACAAAAATAGTTAATTTTATTAAATAATTTTGTTTTAAACCATTACAAACTATAAACGTCATAGCTTTGAAGTGTAGAAAATAACACCTAGGTGCAAAAGATTGTGACCAAAAATTCTCAGTAGGTATGAATATTACGCAAAATAATAATCAAATTACTTTTTAATGTTTTATCTTTATCCAATACTCGTTACAAGAAGCTATATGGTGATTACGCTTCATTTTTCCATCTCATTTGGTAACTGTGACAAAAAAACAGGTTCACGTTTTCATTTTAAATGGCTACAATCAATAAGGTGGGCTTATCGCATTTTTTACGAGATGAATACGATGTGTTTTAAATCTCCTATTAGGTGCGTACAAATGGATGTATTGTAGAAAACAGGTAACAAACGGCTCGTACTTCCATTTTATTTTTATTTTTTCGTCTGATCACACTTGTTCTTTTAGCCCCGGTGTTGCCAACGGGCGCGCTAAATTGTCTTTGTGTCTCATTCTTTGTGCTCATAACGTTCTACCGTTATTGTTGTTAGATTTATTGGGTTTTATAATTACTTGCTTTACTCTTTATTCCGTTGTAACCGTGTTTAATATACGACTTTGTAGTACGTATTTTTAAACAAAAGATTTTTGTTTTGCGCTTTGAAAAAAGGGAAATTGTCCCCCATTTAGAAAAGTAGACAGCAGTACAATGTTGTTATATTTTTAATATCTAACTCTTTAATAATTTGCTGGAGATGTAAATAAAATATTTTCACTTCAGTTATGGGCCAAACTGGCGTAACAGCATAGTGGTCATATTTTGTGCTAAGGGTTACGGATTCTATTTCCGCAAGGGGACAAACATATTGTATTTCTAGTAGAACCCATGATTTATGTGTCTAAAAGTACCAACGATACTGAAACCTAAATTCTTACCCCATATTGATGAGTACCTAAACGATGTTTTTACTACTTAGGCACTAGCTCTGCATACAAATTCTATTAAGTGGTTCATTATAAAGACCTTTTTTAAACTCGGTCTTATTTTAATAGTCCTTTCGTGGCTTAATTTACTTTGCTGTCATGATGCATGATCATTCATTTGTTTTACCATTTGTTATATTGTCATTACGCACACCACACTGTGATTGTTTTTTTAATTTTAATAATACCAAGAGTTGGTTGTTTATTAATATTTTTTCTGAGTCCCGTATTACAGAACAACACTAAAGCAGATTGAAGTATTACCGCGGGCCTATAGGGTAAACATAACGTAAATTCGATCGTTTTTTATTATTACAAGCTTTTATTTAATTTGCACTGTTCGTATGTAAGTTGTCGCTTCAAAATTTGCAAACCATTTTTTTCCGCCGCACCTAGAGTGCGAATTACATATTTTTCCACAACCCCCTTAATATGAATATTAAATGAAAGGGTTTGAAGAGTAGAAAACGATAAGATAGTAAGACTAAAAAAGTAAATAAATAAAATGAAAATAAAAAACATTTTTAAAAGCAAGCTTTTAACCTAAAAAAATAAAAATAACACGAATTAAAAAAAAAAGAAAAGCAGGAGACACTGATGTACGCTGTCCGTTATACAGGTGTACTACACAATATCAATGCCTCAAGCTTTTCTTGTTTCCTTTTAGTTCGTGTTATTTTAATTTATTTTATAGGTTAAAAGCTTGTTATTAAAAATGTTTTTATTTTATTTTATTTAAATTAGAAATACTCTTTTTGCACACACAATTTTTTTGGAACAAGCCCTTCACACTGTCCCCAAACCACTGCAACTTCTGTAAGTCTGCAACAACAGTAACGACCACCGGAAAACCGCCGAAGCAATGAAGCTCGACGAGTCCCGGTAACGATTCAACTATATTAGATCCCGCAAAAAAAAAATCAGAAACGAACAGCGGAGGAGTAAGAAAAAATAAGCACACAATATTTATTTACAATGGGTACTTAATAGTTATTGTGGGGTCCATATTGGCTCACCCAAAGTTCTTTACCCGAAATTGTACTTATAATTGTACCTAAGGATTTGTAATCCGAATGATCACTCTTCCTAAAATTTTTCATCCTAAAGTTTTCATTCATACTATTCGTAGTGCTACCGGCGATGTTCATAACACTCATGTTTCCGAAAATTGTAATTAATAATATCAATATTGTAAATATATTTAAACTCCTACTGTTTTTTATCATAACGCTTCTATCCCTAAACATAATTACCATAATATTTTCACTCATACTCAGAAAGAAACATTTACCAAGTGTAATATAAAATACATGTGGGTAGAAGATGATACTTATAGTTTTAATTTGAGGGTATGATTATTATTTGTTGGTATGCTTTACAACGCACTGAGTTGTGTCTATTGCTAAGTTCAAGTCGGTATCATTACGTGCATTTTTGTGTTAATGCTTTATTAATATGGAGGAAAATTATTTAAAATCATTTAAAACCAGTCGCGGGGGATTAAAATTAGACGTACATGGATTTATATATGAGATAAACCGAATAACTCGTGTTATCTCTTCACCACCCTGGGTTGACTGGTAGAGAATGCCTAAGGCATTAAGTCCGCCTTTGTACCTTTGTGCATGAAGTGTAAATAAATAAATAACAGTGGATGCAAGCAAGCATGTAGCGTGCAAGCAAGCATGCAGCATGCAACCACGCATGCAGCAAGCAAGCAAGCATGCAGCGTGTAAACAAGCATGCATCATGCAAGCAAGCATGCAACATGCAAGCGAGCATGCAACATCCAGCAGGCATGACTTCTGTCACGGTTCCGGCGGTCCCACGCGAGCTTATCGTCGCAGATGGTATAAACGCTCAAAAACCACCTGCTCCTCAGCTCGCGGGCCGCCTCGCCCCTCCGCGCCTACGCGGATTTAAATTACACTCTAGACGTAGGGCAGACAAGACTACGTGGAGTCGGTTTCGCAGCGATTTGTTTCTGTCATTAACTTTTGTAGCACAACATATTCACTTTTTAAGACAATATTTTAGTTATTGTCTATTTATATATATTTTCGTTGAAATAAATTCCATGGAAAAATACACTGAACAAACAATATTTGTTAAAAAATAATTCTACTGTTTGATAAGTTTGTTAAACAAAAAAATGTGAATAAAAATTCATTAAATTGTGTTTTTGTGAAATATGTTTCATTGAAGTATATTTACTTCAACTACTAGATTATAGTCCCTCTCTGTGCCTCTCACGTTGCCTCAACGTGATTTTACAGTGCTGTCGACGTGACGCACACCTGTCAAAAAACCGTGCTTCCAATGCTTGTTCCGTTCCGTCTATCTGCCTATTGTTTTATAATCTGAGATGAGTACATTCACATTTAAATATACAAGTAGGTACACAGTTACAAAATGAAATGTAGTACATAGAGAAAAATTAAATGGCGAACTGATGTCTCCTATACTAGGAGCCAATGTTCTTCAGATACAATAGTCACAAGTGATATTGGCTGTCATGCAAGTAATAAAAAAAAGAAAATAATAATAAGGTAAACCATTTTTGTACGTACAATTGCTTAAGTTTTATACAGTAATACTAGTAATAGTTCCTTTTTTTTTTTTTTTGGGACAAGTCCGCCGCACTGTTCCCTAACCACTTTAACTCCTGTAAGCCAGAATCAACAGTGGCGACCACCAGAAAAGCGCCAGAGCAATGTAGCTCGACGAGTCCCAGAGAAACGATTCAACTGTCTTGGATCCCGCAACGAAATTAATCCATATTACAAACATATTTTAAACTTCCCTCCAAATCAAGCAGGAGACAGAACAGAACTAGGCCAATAGGCACAAAGGGACGTTTACAACTGGGAGAAACCCAGTTGCTAAGCACCACGGATTATAATTTACATAATTGGGCCCTAAAAAGTGAGCTGTTACATTAAATTTGATTCCAATAATAGGTATGGCAAAATCGCTTGAACGCACGGAAATTAGTTCTAGTTTCCACATGGTCCGCATAATAAACTGCTCCGGATGTAGCCTGTGCACTATCCAACATAACATTGCGTTCTTTCTGCCAAAGAATACACTCCCATAAGATATGATGTGCAGATTGTTCGTATTCACAGTCAGATGTAGAACATTGACACACACACATCATATGATAACAACAACACACAAATACCGAACTCATTGTAATAGTTCCTTATTAATTGTAATAAAAAATTCAGTTTCGTCGTACGGTTAACCTCTGCATCCATTTGAATTTTTATTTGTTTTAGAGTACTGATACCCCATCACATCTGAAACAAGTACCTCCTACTTAACTCCACCACCACAGTCCTATTTTCCACACCATTTAGCCAGACATCTCAGAAAGTAACAAATTCCACAAAGATTGCCACAAAAAAAAAAAACCTAATCGAGTGGAATCGGAGGCAAAAGTTTTTAGATCAACACGAGACCCTTATGATAACTACAGGGATGTGTACAGAAGTTGTAAAGGTCCGTATGAAAACCTCCCCTAGTTTGTGTTCGCGGTAAAGTTTCGAGTAAACAGCACTGGAAACTTGAACAACTTATTTTAGGACACAAGTTTTGCTAGTTTCAGCTTTTGTTGAGTATAGCCAGAAAAATGTTACGTGGATAGTACTGATTTAAATGTTTACTACGCTGATATCATCAGCACGCGCAGCATGACCACGCTATGTCTACGGAAGAATAGACATACTGACAGGAAGAATAGACAAACTGACAGATTGTAGAAAGATTTCTTCCGTTGCGAGCATGGCGATGAAGAGATAAAAATATGTCTTTCTCTACATAGAAACGCTAGACTACCGGTTGCCTCATACTCGGGTAGGAAGAGATGTTATGTAGGATAGAAATAATTATGTCTATTCTATGTAGACTAAAGATAGAATTCTCATGCTACGCGTGTTGAACTCCGCATTACAGAACGATATCAAAGTCTATTTAAAATTATATTTAACCAGTCATCATCTGCCTAGTTTTTTTCCAACTATGTTGGAATTGGCTTCCAGTCTAACCGGATGCAACTGAATACCAGTGTTATACATGAAGCGACTGCCTCCACAACCCAATTACTAAGTAATACGATACCCCTTGGTAAGACTGATTGTCAGACTTTCTGGCTTCTGACTATCCATAACGAATGTCAAACAACTACGAAAGACAGCTGGGACCAACGGTTTTACATGCTTTCTGAGGCTCCGGAACTGAATTTGAAATGGATGGTCACCCATCCATAGACTGACTGTGGCAAGCGAAACTTAACCATGACCAATCAATCCATATGGCTTTTACTTAGCCACGAGCTATTAATTAATTAACAAAATTAATCACCGACAAATATTCAAAATCATTACAATAACTTCGAAAAATGGAAGAAATTTTGACGGTGATTGCTTCACAGCAGAACTAGTCCCACAATTAGTCTTAAATTTAATATTCACTATTGTACTTAGGTATTTTTTATTATAAAGTCACATAAAATACGCCACCTATAAGAAAAACCAATAATAAACTTGTATTGTAAAGGACCAGCTGTGTATAGCTAAAGTCTATACTCACAATAAACAGCATAAACACAAAGTAATATTACTAGGTTCAAAGTCGACGGAAACTATCGCGAAACAACCCACACATTGAATAATAGATTCCAAAAGTGTGTAATAAATGGTCTAGAATGCTTGATAAGTGGCGGGCCCGCGTTAGGCACACCGTCTAGCGTCGACGCGAACAAACCTGCTATTAAACTTAAATTATCTATCTTTACACTGTACGGAAAATACTAAGTACAACGTATGTGTAGCGACATCTATCGCACATGAATCATACTACAATCGACGTTTCCTAAATCGCGCAAGCAGAGTTATCCGCGACATTAGGATATATTCAAAATCCCAACTACAACCGTCGGGCAGTAGCCCACCAGACACAACACCCGTCTGGTCGGAGGATCCTCCCTTTTCTAAGGAGGATGAAGAACTTTCCACTCTGTTCCTCATACCGCGTCAATATGTGTTTAACATTCCATTTTATAAATTGCATTAAACAAAGCGCCCTAAATAATGGAGCCAACTATCGCAATGTCGATTCTCGCACGACGCGCAAAACACAATCAAAATTTCAGTGTCATTTTCCTCTTTGTAATATAATTATTCATGCCGATAGATCAACAAGCTTTTGTGTCATCATAATAATGTTTATAGCATAATAATGGTGCAAATTCAACTCCCGCGCCGCATCGCTGAGTGCAGTTCGGAAAATCACTTTATAATCTATGCAACGCCGCATTCGGCTGAACACGGACGCCGCATAACCATTTTTGTGCATTACATGAATGCAGCTAGCCGTAAAATTTTATACAAACAACTTTGGAACTAAGTGTACTTATTTTGTGGAAATTGACTTTGTTTCAAAGAGTGTGTTTGTATTAGGCTGCGATGAACGGTTACTATATTTTGGAGCTTTCGTTATAATTTTCACGCGTTACGTATTTATTTATTTACACTTCATGCACAAAAGTACAAAGGCGGACTGAATGCCTAAGGCATTCTCTACCAGTCAACCGACTGTGGTGAAGAGATAACATGGCAGGTGCATGGCAGTTAAAAAGACATAAAAAAACTTGAGAGGTGTCAAGGGACACCCGGATGGAACGAAGTTCCTTTCGATTAATTAGTGAAGGAATTGTAATAAAATTTTATTTTTTTTAAGTTATAATAATATTTTTATTATTATTAACAAATATAATGTAATTAAAAGACAATTTAATTAAACGTGCCCGTTTATGTATCGAGCGAAATGGACTCCATATTGAGCAGTTGCTTCGATACAGGGAAGTGTAAATTTTATACCTAATAGGTAAGTTTTTTAATTAAGCCAAAGTTGATTAAAACTGTGTTTGTGAATAGCTCTAATTTATTTAAATAGGTTACCTATAGCACCTATAGGTACCTACGCCTGCCTGCCTTTCTTTTTCTAGCAAAAGAGTACCTACTCACTTACCTACTTACAACTACAAATAATTCGCCAATGATAAAAGTAAGTACCACTACCTACCTAGGTACCCACCTAAGCTCCCACTGGCTTAATTTAAACCAAAACATTTTAATCAAATAAAAAAAAATATTATTGTCGCTAGTAAAACCTAGAGAAAAGTACTCTGTGACCTAGAGCGATAAGGTGCAGTGGTTACCTACTGACGACCGCGACCGATAGAAAGCTCATGATTACCAAACCCAAACTTTCAATAGGTACCTACTAAACAAAACATAGAAGTAGGTACAGTAACTACCTACCTCCTAACCTACGTATTCTAGACTTAAAATTTACACTCGTTTTCACAATCCACACAGTCTCACAGTGAAAGGTGGACTTATCTCGTAGGTCGTTATCATCGGAATTGTCACGCAATGATAATTCCGATGTCATTGAGGTAGGTACCGCCACTATTTGAGCGAATAAACTTAGGTACTAAACATATCGCCGTAGGTACCTAGTTCAAAGAGTTCGCCGCGCCGCCTTTAAATACATAAACATATTCTACGAAAAGCGAATTCGGACTTTATTTTGTAAACGTAAACGGTTAAAAATTGAAATTTTACCAAACTAGGTATGATAAAATTATTCTGAGAAACGTATAGGCTGGTGCCCGACCGGACAATAGGAGCTATGTGCAACCGAATTTCACGGTTAATGTGTAAAAATAAGGTTTTAATTCGCTCCAATATTTTCATAGAAAAGCCGCCATTCAACTAATAATGAACTCTATTTGACAGTTCCAACGATTCAATTTTTCTGTTCGAATTGTCTGCGTTTGTGAAGTAATAAAAATAGCAAAAAAGTGTCGTGACAACTTTTCGTAAGAATTTTTTCCGTCTAGCCCCCTTTCACAACGCGCGATAAGGAACTTCGTTCCAATTACACATACAGAATTATTACATAATAATTATCATATCATATACCTATATAAATTTTGCTGTACTATATTAACATCATTCAACACAAATACATACATATTTATAAATATAATATATAGGTATATATATACACATGTAAGTACGTAAGTGTTGAAAACTTGACTTGGATATCTTCTTTAATTCCCATTAAGGTAACACGATCTATTTATACCTACAGACACGTTTTAAATCAACGAAAGAGTAGTTGATCTCAAAATCCCAAGAGATCCTAGAAAAACTAATAAAAATTACCTACCTATTACTCTTCGTCCTACACAAGAAACAAAGACATTAGGATTGCTATTTATCATCTGAGTAAGCGACATTTTATTTTTCTCAAGAAATTATAGTACCTACTTACTTAATTAAAAATGTGGTTCATAAAATCCGCCATTCAAATTGATAACTAATTTCCTCACATTTCAAAATCAATTCGATACGCCAAGAACCACCGTACGTTTCTTGATAAATTGATTTCCACGTAACCGGTCCTTTGAGCCTAAATTTTTAATTCAACTCCAGTTACCCGAGTCTGTAATTTGTGACGTCAACCCACCGACTGTGTGTTCACTCAATTAAATGTTCGTAACTATTGTCTTCCCTTCGTCGTAACGTGACAGGCTAATTTGCTTGAAACCTGTCATACATCCTCGCTTGACTGGCGTATTTGTATCTTCATGACAGTTTAACGCAAGTGCTTATTATTTACTTAGAACTGATAACAGCTAATTCTTGTCTTAAACTGACAAATTATGAATAGTTCCACTCAACTTAAGTCTAAATTAATAATTTTAATTTTTCATTACGGATTTGTCTTTGAATATAATCAAAAGCAATTCACTTGTGACTAGGTAATAAAGCTTCTAGTTCTAGAATACTTATTCCAGTCTTTGTGATTATAAATACAGAGCTTTGTAAGATTACTGTCAGTTCTTATCCTAGCTTAAATATTTTTGCAAGAATTTATTTTTATATTTATGCCAAGCGAAATAGTAATCTCGATCAACTTTGTTCTTTACTGGCATTTTATTTCGTATGACGTGAAATGAATACGTTTTTTATTGATCTGAAATCCATAGTCGTATTTCACATGGCGCAGGACCTACTCGCTGCACAGGTGCAATAGCTATCTCATTCGGAATTAGTGTCCAATATCGCATGTATTTTACGATTGCCTACGTCTGTCGCTTTGTTAAGTTCTACGTGCAGTGCTACTTTGTCTTTTATTTTGAGGTCGAGGTTTTTGATACTAAAATGTCTTAAATTTAAAAAAGGAGGGTTTCCGTTATTTAATTATTTCTTAGATTCACAAGTTGGTTTTTGAAATTACGGTTATGGGACGATGAATTGCTTAGCGGGAATTATATTAAAATGTAAAGAAACGATAAATACAGAAAAGAAAAAAGAATTCTGTCCAAATATGTAAGAAAAAATATATACCTACCCTATTATTCCCAACAAAAAAGATTACTTATTAATCTTAACTCAAAATCAAACTTTTTGAATTTAATTATTTTTATTATTATCTTCAGCGATTAAAATCCACTGTCGCTTCTGTTTGATCTTCAAAAATGAAATCAATATCTTTCTTATCTACTAGAAATTTTAGAGACTTGTGACAGTTGATTTTAATTCTAAGAAGCTTTGGAAAGATCAAGATTTATCATTACATAAGGCGGATCCCCATATGATCATTTGCCCGATCCGATCACCGTAAGTATCCGTATCGCCGACGCGTAGCATGATCACCTATCTGTGGGCTAATTCACGTAACTAAAGAAGTGCTGTTGCAGTGCAGTTTTAGTTAAGTTTAGATCAAAACAACGCTTTTTGTATTCTCTACCGCTGTCAGACACGCTCGTGTCAAGTTCGCGTCACGCGAGCTCAATAAGTGCATTCTACTGTTGCGCGTCTTTGGTGCGTTCTTCGGAACGCAACGTGATCGGTATTTTGCTATTCGTTTGACGTCTCCAAATGACAGTTAAAAAGCACTAAAATCTGTACTGGGATATTATTTTAATATTGTAATCGTAACGTCATATTCACTGAAATGTAATTGATTCTATTCAATATTTAGAGAGTAATATTTTTTCTCTCATGTGGCTACACCATAAGTAAGTTTGGTAGAGTTTGGTTGTCGTACAGTTGACGTGCAGTTCACGCGCAGCTTACACGCAGTTCAAAGATAATAAGAATACCGTTTATCACTCAAACTTGAACTTAACTGCAACTGCACTAAGTACAACTTCATCGGCGCGTCATAAAATTACGTGAATTAGCCCTCTAGACGGGTGATGATACGCGATCATGATACGCAGTCTTGATACACAGCGCCATACGGCCCGTTCATTTCGAATCGGTTTTTGTCTGATTATCAAAGAAGATACGGATACGGCACGGTTTGCCTAAACTTTTTCTTGAGCATACGACAAGTAGGATACCGAATGAAATAAAGGTGTCCATAACTAGATACGGAGTTTGATACAGTACGACGAATGATACGGTGATACGAAAACAGCGATCGGATCGGGCAAATGATCATATGTGGATCCGCCTTTACGAGTGCTTGCAGTTAAATAAATGATGCAAGTAGCATCCTTATGCATTCCAGGCCCAACTTTATACTTCACGTAAACTCTGCTTATTTCTATTTCGAGTTTGCGAAATGTGTTCAGTCTCTGTGAGTGATATGCGGCTACCAAACTTCAAGTGTAACTTGAATATTTTGACTTTGCACATTGCCTAGGTTTTCTCTTTAATGTTTAAAATATTTGGTGGTGGAATATTAAGTAGAATGTTATTTTATAGTAAAGCGAGGATTTTTGTTAGATTATTTATACATCTAGAGCACGAAACGATCACTAGTTAAATATATTCTAAACAGTTATTTTTTTTACCTACTTCCAACACCGCTGATAATTTTTAACAGCTAACTCGGTTGACTTAATATTAAATTAGTTTCTGCACTCGTCTCTTAATTCTTCTATCTATTTGTTTATTATTTCATAATATATTACTAACATCACATGCTCCATCTACATTTTCTAAAGAACCAATTTCGCCTAACTCCTCGCAATTTAGATTAAACTCACTTTAAATTAATATTTGTACAAGAGCTATACATTTGTTGTATTTAGAGCAATATGTCGTTATAAATTCAGATCATCCCCACAGGTTATTAACTGATAGTGACGTGGTTGTCAAAACTTTGCCTCCCCCACAATCTCTACAATCCCGAGATCCCTTATGCGTTTGAAAGTTACTCCTTCCAATACACGCACTGACAAAGGCAACTTTCGTAATGTATGTCGCAACTCGTAACATATTCACAACTTGTATAATTATTGTTTAAACGGGTAACTAGTACGTATCAGGAGCGGTAGTGCTTTTCACAAGTCCTCTACGTCCGTCGTGCTGGTTGTCTATTGTTTCGTCTGTGTAACTGACTTGTACCTAGGTTGATGATAAATCTAAACTATTATACTAGTAAACATACTATTTGTATTAATATTATAAAGCTGAAGAGTTTGTCAGTTTGTTTTTTTGTTCCAACGCACACTAATCTCCCGAACTACTGATCCTATTCCAAAAATTATTTCGCTAATAGGATGCGTTATTCCTGAGTGTTGATAGGCTTTATTACTTTAATTATTTTAAAAAATGGAGATCCGTATGAAAATTTACATTTTATTTGTTTTCAATATTCTTTAAAGATTACATGTCCTTGGGTTGTCTTGACCTTCTAAAATAACCCAATAATTGCCTAAAAATAGCTCTTTGATCACTAGACATATAATCTCTTTTAATTTAATTATCAAATTACACTCCTGTCGTTATCCATAATTACCGACATGGTTATGTCAGAACTGATATACCTACGTACTCGTACTTAATCACCCAATCAACTAAATTTGTGCTAAGTATTAGAAGCTCGATTAGAACATACGTCAGCGTCAGAATCAGGTCAGGTTGAAATATCGTAGTCAAACCACCGGTTGGTATACAGAGTGGAAAGAGCGAAGTTGGAGCAAAAATACCTGTAGGTAATATTAATCTTAGCCATTGTTAGTGAAACTAAGCCTTTCTTTATTTTTAAAGTAAGATACCCTTTTTCTTGTAGACGTATTAGTATACTCAAAGAAATAACACCTAATTCGACACCAATCGAAAGGGTCAAACTGTACGTATAAACCTTCTACTTAAATCATTCTATCAATTGATGAAAATGCATTAGAATCCGTTGTATAGTTTAAAATATCTAAGCGAAAAGACGAAGCCATTTTGTTTTATACTACATATGTAATGCGTATTTAATATGGAATATGTAAAGATTGGTGATTGCTTTGCTGTAGCCCGTGTAATCCAAAATTTCATAGCGATGCAATTTGCAAAACACGTTAGTAATTTTACGTACTACCTGCTATATACTTCCCTCCAGGTTCCGTTTGTATTTCCCACGCTGCGAAATTTTAGTACACAACTTTTACTTCCAAACGTGCACTTTTATTCAGTATCAATTTAAAAAGTAAAACGAAGTAACATCCACTTTCTTGTATAAATATTCACACATTATCCGTCCTCTACAAACTCGTAGTGAATGTCTCGAAAGTTTCCCGTAGGATATTACGTACGTTACATATATTCACAATGTATCGGGAAGCCCTTGTCGTATATCATACGACCGCGTATCTGTAGGTGCCAACTATTCTCTTGTCTAGATACCGTGTTTTACTTTGTAGTAACGTTGTAAACTTTTAAACGGCTGCGTCGTATCTCGGCGAAGTTTGTTTGACGTATATTGGGAACAACTTTTGTAGTTATTATAAAACACAGAACATTGAAGACTCGACCAGAATTTGTTAGCTCGATGTGAAAAATTGATGAGAGAAAACAATCAAACTCAATTTAGTGCTTGGTCATACGTCAATTAAAATTGACGAACAGACAACCTATCGAAAAGTTTTAATGGGTCGTTTTTGGTAATTTTGTAGTTATTTGAAGTATCGGTAAAGTAAGTTGATGGCATAAAACACGAACTGTTTTTACTTTGTTGAAAATGACGCTGTGTAACATAAAATCGTGCTCACAATTTTCCAATTACGAATCTATCCCCCAGTGCTTAAACAATTTTGATACAGTAACGAGCAGTATTGAGGGGCCGTGGCTAAGTAAAAGCCATTAGAATCGATCGGTTACGGTTAAGGTACGCTTGCCGCCGTCAGTCCATGGATGGGTGACCATCCAGTTAATGCCCCTCCGTGCCTCGGAAAGCACGTAAAGCCGTTGGTCCCGGCTGTCATTCGTAGATCTTTGACAGTCATTATGGGTAGTTAGAAGCCAGGGGGCCAAGTCTGCTATTTTTATAACTTCGTTATTCCAACACAATCCCATTGTCATTTTGCTAAAAGTTCGTAATCTGCTAAATTCATAATGGTCGATCATTGGTCGGTCGAATTAAAAGCAATGACTGCACAATGACGTTCTAATGGTAGGTCACTGATCAAAGGAACTGTCAAAATTTTAGCAGATCACTGCCTGAGTCAGTCATTCAGTTGTCATTTTGTACGAGATTACCATTCTATATCATTTCTTTCAACGGCGTGTCAGTGGTTGACCATTGGAAAGTCATAATGACTTCATTATATTAGTAGATTACCAAACTTGTCAAAATCAACAATTATGAAATCAATGACAGACCATTTTGACACTATTGTAATAGCAGACTTGGGGCCCAGGTCTGACAACCAGTCTTACCAAGGCATATCGTGTTACCCAGTAATTGGGTTGTGGAAGTCAGTCAGGCAGTCGCTTCATTTAAAACACTGGTATTCGGATGCATCCGCTGAGCTACTGGAAGCTAACCCCAACATAGTTGGGGAAAGACGAGGCAGATGATGATGATGAACGAGCAGTATTGTAATAAAAATTTTCGATAGTTCAACTTTTCTGCTTAAATTTGATAAATATACTGGTTTAGACAATCTCATGATTGAACTATCATGTATTTGAGAAGATATGGACGTAAACATTGATCAAAATACGATCACTGTTATGAATATACAGCCCGATTAAATATAATATAGAGTCTAGGCACGAAGTAAACATCTACGTTGAATAAAACATAAATATATTGACAAACATTATAATATGTATTAGCATGAACCAAAATAGATTGCTATCATAAATTCAAAGACAAAATCTTGCCTTCGAAGTTTCAATTCGCATCATTAGACTGTCAACGTTTCATTCTGTGAATGAAAAGCCTTCTAGATGCTAATTTGGCGGGCAAACAAAAGCGAAGGCCTAATGAGGGACGCTTGCGGGTCCCTAGACAAACTTTCTTATTCAACCTTAGGGAAGCCGCGGGCCCTTCTGCCCGGACCATTCGTTTGTTTATCCTGGACTTAGGACCGCGCTTCGATGCTGAAAGGGAAAATAATGTTGCAAAGAGCTTCACAGTTTGGTGCTAAGTTCACGGTGTTTGACTCGTTAAGGTTTTGTGTGCCAATGGTACAGGAAACACCTTACACGTGGTCCGACTTGCCCACAAAAAGTTTGAAGTCTTAACTTCCAGGTAAAGTTTAATGTAGAACCTTTTTGCCTATCATTGTTTACTTTTTGAAGTAGGTCTGTACTTTATATACTTATTTATTTTGTTATAACACTTTGTAAAATTACACAAATTTTATCCTTCTTCTTTTATCGTCCTTCGAGCCAAATGTAAGAGGACTTTTGTATATACAAAAGTATAAGTATGTAGTGTGTGTGTATGTAGTAGTTTTGTATGACATATGTCATCATAGTTGCATCTATCTAAAGATTAAACTTTTATTTAGACTTTAGGTGATTATAACCTGTTCACAATTAGATTAGACATTTACAAAAACCTTTTTTACGGTCCGTTCAACCGATTTTGACTTGTATTTCGTTGGTAGCTTGACAAATGGCAACTGCAGTAAACAGTTGTTATTGTAACCACTTTTTTGCCTCTAATGTCATCCTAAAGCCTACGGAATAGAAGTCAAAATCGGTTGAACGGACTGTAAAAAAGGTTTGAGTAAATGTCTAATCTAATTGTGAACAGGGTATAGGTTTGTGTGATGAGCACTTGTGTTTGCCTTGTGTCTGGGTGTTGTTTATCTATATATGTATGTATTTAAAATGTATTTATGTATGTATATCCGCTGTCTGACACCCATAGTACAGGGTTTCCCTAGTTTGGGGTCAGATGGCCGTGTGTGAAATGTCCCCACATATTATTATTATTAGTACCTACCTATATTATAAATGTAAACGTGAGTTTGTTTGTTACGCTTTAACGGTTAAACTGCTAATCCAATTTTGATGAAATTTGGTACAGACTTAATTTGAACCTCAAGATAGGATACTGGCTTACTGGCTACTTATTAAGTCGCGACTTTGTTTGCGACACCGACATCGACAGTCACCAAGACGAAGTTGCGGGGAAAAGCTAGTATCTAATACATATTATTAGACAATAAAAGTGTCAGTACCAAAGCGATTACATGACCTATATGGCTTAAAGATCATAATCATGTACTACTACTAACAGTAACAAATGCGGGTAATGTCTTGGGGTGCCAGCGGCGCATAAGAAACCTCGGGGTACTATATTATAATCAAGACTTACAGCGTCAAAGGGCAAGGAAACATTCATTTGAACTGTTTTGCTGAAAAATATTTTCATTTGAGATAAAATTATGATGATGATAGTGATGATTGTACGCGTATACCTACACCTATTCTTAACCTTTTACTGTGGACGTCATATTTTTATAACACTACCATGGACGTGGGGTCTCTAAGACTTCTTTACTTTATGTTTGAAAATTACGCGATATTTAAGAATAATGAAAAAAAACATGTTTTAATATTATTACGTAGGCTTTAATGAAAAAAAAAAAAATACAAATCTGATAACTACTTTAGTAAATTTTACTTGATATTACATATTTACAAACTGTAGGGCGCATTTCAGTCTTTGGCGACATGAGTTCAGTTTTAGTTACAAAATGTTTTAAAAATAGCTTTACAACGAAATAGAACATTTTTCATCTTAAAATGCCATTTACTCCAGAAAATAAACATTTTGACAAAGTCTAAACATGTGGTAATTACTGGCAAACTAGACTTTTGCAGTCGACACATGAATGTCTTGTTTTCCTTGCAGGGCAAAGTCTACATGTTTTCTAAGTAGGGGAAATGACTTTTGCAGCTCCAAGTTCTAGAGGTGGCAAATAAGAACCTAAAACGCGCCTAAACTCATCCTAATTTTTTAGGAAGTTTTGTAATGATAACGCGTATTTCATCAGAAGATCTTCTCGTTCTAGGAATCTTGATTGTTGCTGTTATTAGAAGAACATATGCATTGAGCGATTTTAACGTGATAATATTTTAGTCACCATAAAAAGAGTGGTGTTTCGTCATCAAAACTATCATCTTTATCATGTTTCTACAATAGGTTCTTATTTCATTACGTTTATACATATTACATTTCGTCTTCAATTGCATGCACTTGAGAAGATTTTGTCCAGAAATCACACAGTCGGCAATATAATTTTCGGTGTCTGATTTATCGGAGGCCAGTAGAAACAGAGTAACCTCATCGTGAACTGAAGGGTTTTCTAAGCAGAATACCAGAATAATTCCAACCAAAGGAGAATGGCGAGACTACATGTATTGTGGGACCCAGTGTTAGGAGTAGCATACATTATAGAAACTTATGAATTGTTAAAGAACGACATAAGAGTAACCAAAAAGCAAATGGGAAGTAAGTTATAGAAGATGGGAGAAAAAAGATATGAACGGTAGAAGATTATAACCTAAAATATTCTTAAAGTACTTTGGGCATGTACTTATTGGCCTATTGCCCTGGCCTAGGTCCTGTGCGGGCTAATAAATGCTTTTTCTTTCTTTCTTTCTTTCTTTCTATTATTCAGTAGTAGAATGGCTTATTCATACATATTTACTTAAATTCACACCTATATCCCGTGAGGGTAGGTAGAAACTACAGAACGCCATCTGCTACGATTCGTAATAGGTAGGTATCTACTTCTTTTACTTCATCCACGAACATACGTCCGCGCGTTGCGCCTGACTTTTTTAAGGACATCACTAATATTTTCAGTGGATTTTTCTAGGGTGTCCTCCCATTACTTGTCCAGAAACTAGATTGTGGTCAGGTTAAACCTAGCTAACATGTAGTTTAGCATCATCCTATTGCTCTTTCCAATCCATCGGCACAGTATGTCCTCTTCCATATCTACATCTCTACAAGCCATCATCTTAGCATTCACCCCCTTACTACCTACCATACCTATCATCTTTCACACAATCTATGCTGCTCAGGGGTTTGGCTAGGTTTACAGACATCAACCCTCGTTACGAAAAGGTTCATAAAATAGTAATAACTTTTTAAAGTGGTAAAGGTACACAATATGACTAGATAAGGAGTCCAGTTGTTAGATCTCCTAGAATATAATATAAATAAGCATATTTGCTCTGCTTGAAACTAGAGGTTTGTTATATAAATAAAAATATATTTTAAAGAAATCGCTTTTATTTACTTTATAATGACTTATAAAATATTGAAGACATACAATTGTTGTGAATCTTGGATATTTTTTTTTTAGTATGTAAGTATTGATTTATCTAATTAAAAGATTATCTAAGAAGGCAGCTGGTGCAGCGACATACCTCTGGTGTCTGGCATAGCCCATCTATCACAATATGCTCATAACATGAAAGCAACAGCCCACTGTCCATGTTCCCACGGTGGCACGGGGCAATAACAATAGTATCCTAATATGGCATTTCGCCCCTCCAGCCTCCTATCTAGTGCGATGTATGTATAATAGGACTTGCTACCTATATGCCTAGATTTAATTCGGGCACTTAGAATAAATGGGTGGTTGCCAAATAAATAGTTACCTAGGTGGAAATTGCAAATTCTAGCATTGCTAGGAATATAGAAATTAAAATCCTTTATAATTCGTTTTCTGAGCCCATCAGGTATATGTCGCTTTTCAGCATCATTGCACTCCAAAAACAAGCAGCGCCATGCTGTATCAGCCGCTCTTCTCAACGTGGGCAATATAATATGTTCAGCAGAAGTTTCCTGTAATGGACGTCTTGAGTTGGATGGACTAGCCTCTTCACCCTCTGCTGTGTCAGATATTCTTCTTGTGGGCAATATTTCTCGACATCAGAACCATAAGGTCGGATGTCCCATTTTTGCAAAAATCGTATTTTAACTGAATCTTTATTAAATTTTTTTTCTCTTTCTTTTTGTTTAGGCAACATATTTGTATCTCCCTTTAATAACATTTTCGTTTACGTAAAAATAGTCGGATATCCACCATACATTAGAACCAATGAGTCTGATCTTCATTTGAAATTCTATGGTCGTGAGTAAAATTACCAGAATATTATTTTGGCAGTATCATGTAAAGATAAGTCAAAAAATAAATGTAATTTGTAGGTCTCGTATTAACAACATACCTTGTAGCTCGGATATTATTCAAGTTCATAAAGTCATTAACTAACAACAGTCTTTATGGCTCGGAGCATAAGTGACAAGATTCACTGAAAAAGAGATAGCACTATAATTATGACTGCGTGGGACAGAGATAAATCATAAACATGCGACGTCACCTCTCCTTCCGCGCGCTGTTCGTCTGCGTCGGGATAGTTTTCGCATTTGTAAAATGCTGCGGCGACTTGTAGGATCTCTCGTTTCGATAGGTTTTTAAATAATTATTTTATGTGTGAACAATGAATAATCGCACCCGAAAAATCTATATACATATAATAAAACAGTAACAAAACTGTGTCTGTACATTGAATACCTATATTAAAAAAATAATAATTATTGAGGGGGGTTTAGGAACAGTAATAGAGCACGAATCCAAAAAAAAATCTGTCTGTTTGTCTGTTTGTTTGTACACGCTAATCTTCGGAACTACTGGGCGGATTTGAATGATTTTTCTTTTGTTGTATAGGTATTAAGTCTGGGCAACATATAGGCTATAATTTATCTTGGAAACTTGAACACCTGATGCAGAACCGCAACAGACCAGCTAAACTATAAGAGATACAAAAATGGTACCATAGCAAAAATTGTTCCACGTGACGAGCATTCTCTGCTGAGAGAATAAATTTGAAGATCTGGAACACCTGATGTGGAACTCCAAGAGCCCAGCTACACCATGACACATATAGGAATGACGTCTTAGCAAAAGTTGTTCGGTCTGATGGGTATTTCCTGTTGACTTATAAAAATCGAAGATCAGAAACATATGATGTGAAAATCAAAGCTATCACTATCGCTAGCAAGACTCGGTGATTTTGATAGCAAAGACAGTGTAGGAGATAATGATTATATTCCCATTCTATCTTCTTCGGATTCCGATATTGGATATGAGCAAAAAAGGGATAAAGAGAAACGTTTTTCAACCGACTTCAAAAAAGAAGGAGGTTCTCAATTCGACTGTATGTTGTTTTTTTTTATCAATTATTGATAGGCATACGTTTGACCACTATCTCACCTGATGGGAAACGATGATGCGGTCTAAGATGGAGCACGCTTGCCTAGAAGTAACCTATTCACTCTTGACTCAAAGACTCCTAGGTTGTAGCTATCAGGAAACACAGACTCAGGCAGGGAATTCCACTCCTTAGCAGTACGCACAATTAATGTGTTCCCAAAACGTTTTGTGCGTGTGGGTGGGATGTCCACCATGTACCGGTGGCGCATCGCCGTACGTCTTGTGGTCCGATGATGAAACGGGCTCGGCGGAATTAAATTATGCAATTCTGTCGCACACTCCCCAAAATGCAACCGATAGAAAACCGGCAGGCCAGTAACTCGGCGTCGATGCTCAAGACTTTGGAGCTTTGACTCGACGAGCCTTTAATTGCCAATGATCCTCTTGGCTCGTTTTTCAATTGTCTCTAGGGCATCAAGCTGGTATCTGGCAGATCCGTCCCAAAGATGAGAGCAGTACTCCATACACGATCGAACTTGCGCTTGATAAAGTTTAAGCAGCTGTTCCGGCGTAAAGTCTCACCTTTGCTAGGATTCCCAACTTTTTGGCAGCCACTTGAGCCTATGCCTCTATGAAAGAGCCAAAATTGAGGGTAGATGTTAACGTAACACCAAGAAGCTCAAGTCGGTCGGTTATCGGCACGGTTACACCTCGGAAAGATGGAGCTGGGTCGAATTGGCTCCTTTTAGCGGAAAAGAGACACGATTGGGTCTTAGCAGCATTGAACTTGACCAGATTGGCATCGCCCCATTCAGAGACAGCCTGTAAGGCCAAGTTCAAGCGCTCAACCATCGCTTCCCGGAGAGACTGGATCTGCGACCCACCAGCTCGTGCGTCGGACACGTATCTCTCAGCGACAGTGCTGTCGTCTGCATACCCAAAGGGTTTTAGCAGATCATTAATATGCAACAGGAACAATGTTGCCGAGAGCGCCGACCCCTGAAGAATCCCGGCATTAATATCCAGCAGTCCGGACGAGCAGCTATCTATGATCTGCAAACATTAGCTGTTTGGATACCTGAACGGTTCCAGGACTATTATTATATTTATAAAAACCTACCACACCATGAAGAAGCATGTGATTTTCCAGAGAATAATGAAGAGTGAGATTTGTTTCGATATTATTACTATTTTAAATCGTTCTAAGAATATTTTTTAAATGTTTTGGTTTTTGTTATTTGGTGTAGTTGTGATCTCATACCTGTTGTGTCAACACTAGAATAGCTGGTACTTATTATGTAGTTATTCTTTTATTACAGCTAACTAGTTGTACAATTTAGTTTTTTTCTCTTTGATTTTTTGTTGCTTGAGAGCTCTCTTTTATTAGAAAAACTGATTGAGATTGATTGATTGATTCCGATCATCAATCAAACTGATATAGTAAAATAATAATTTCATTTATATCCCCTACCTACTCCAGTGGAATTATTAGATTTAAGAGGCTAATAGGACCTATTTAACAATAAACTGTATACCAATCAAATAAACTTAGAGCCAAAGAGTCTGATCTGGGGCGAATTAAGGCTTTATGTTCGACGATATTAAAAGTATTTTCAGGTATATACGAGTCAAATAGTATTATAATTAGATAAGTACTATTTATCTTTTTTTTTTTAGATGATGTAAAGTCCGATTTAGACATACGTAACAAAATTCGTTATTAAAAAGATCACTGCCCCGAACCATAAAGTCTGATGTTAACATATATAATGTATTATTTTTATGCGCGTCATTTTTTTTGTTAAACAAATGGTCGGATGTAAACATCATCCAGTATATTTATGAGCCTAAATAGTGAATATTACGAGCCATACGGTCTGATTTCAACATAATAGATCCATTTACATAAGATTCTTAGAGGCATATGGTATTTAGTTTATATGGAACTTTTTCACTGTACATCGTCCTTAAAAAATGGGTCTGATGTACCTACCCTCGGATATAAAAATAAGGTTCCTTTCGGATTTATTAGGAAAACCGGCATAAAAACCGGCAACGCCTATTCTCAAATAACCAAGCATAAATAGTGACGGCCTTGTACTCCCAAATCTTCAAAATTACAGAACAAAAAAATATTTTAAATGTTTATTTTTGCTCTCCTGTAAAATTGCAAAAATGGATATCAGACCAAATGGCTCTGATGTCAAGATTTGTTCAGTAGATGTTTCCACTAATGGATTTCCAAATGTTGATGGACCAACCTCTTCAACTTCCACCGTTTGCTCTGTCTGTTGAGAAGATGTTGGTTGACTGATTGCAGAAGGTGAAACCACAGCAGAACTTCTATAAGAACTGTCCACCACTCTCTGTGCCCGTAAATAGCATGGCACACGTATGTCCTCATTTAAGGTTAACTGAAACAATAAAAGTAAAATGTTGCCAAAAATAATAATATATTAGGATTTCATATCATTATTTGTAATATTAAATGTTTATAGGGTTACTGGTAAGGTTAAAAAGCCCACTTGTGATGAGACCTTGACAGTAACCTTACCTTAGGCTTACCAGTAACCCTATATAAATTGTTTTCATTACCAACCTGGCGGGGCCTTATCCATTCCGATACAATGTCTCTTATTCGGGTTTCCTTTTCGGACATCTCTGATCCGACAACTAGCCTGCTCCTGATTCTCAAAATCTATCTGCCACATCCAGCACATACATCACGAAGGCCAGGTTGTGGTTGGGTCTC
This sequence comes from Charanyca ferruginea, assembly GCA_947361185.1. Classification (NCBI taxonomy): domain Eukaryota; kingdom Metazoa; phylum Arthropoda; class Insecta; order Lepidoptera; family Noctuidae; genus Charanyca; species Charanyca ferruginea. The sequence continues at coordinate 30,767,109 of OX376056.1, forward strand.
ATGTTCAGGACCATCATTTGGGTTACTATTTATCAACTCCCAACATGAGTGACAAATATAGTTGTCTCCAGTTACCTAAAAATATTATTACTATGGTTAAGGATACACAAAAAATGTTTACAAGCTAAGTTATAATCATGTTTTGCTTCTGGGTTAAGAATGTGACTACCACATTCAATGCTGCCAAAGCATGTGTGGTACAGGTACCCATACTGAGTAGATTAAAGAACAGACTATCCAAAAACTCTATCCATCAGGTTATTACGCTAGCAGTGTGGTTATACAAAAATAGTAATATTCTTCTAATCAAGTATCTTGACTTGGCCTGCGAAGTTGTACTTCATCAGTGGTACACCTAGTCATACAACATTGTTAGGAGATTCTGCTCTCTGGAGCCCTTACCATTGGTAGCTTGGGTCCTGATACCGGTGCAGTACTAAGACTACCCACTGACCCAGTATTTTATTTTAAAATGTTATTAATATTGTGCACCACAAGCAGTACCTAAGACGACCCACTGACCGTAATCTGAAGTATTATAAAATACTTCAGGTTGGTATTATATTCAGAAGATTAAGAGATGCTCCTGTGTTGCCCAATACTGCAAGACGAGCAGGAAGAGCATAATTATGATAAGAGTATTATATACGAAACTACATACCTATTTGTATACGAAATCTCTACTTTTGCTTGCTCCATTTATTTTATATTTGTATGATTTGTGTTCATGAAATTAAACAAATTAGTACATGAATATACTTACATCACGCGGGTACACCCATTTCTGTACTCTTTCAACTATTTGATCACGTTCATCAGACAAACGATGTCTCGGTAAGCAAGCAATTCTCAATTATTAACACAACGCATTTTAACCGTTGAGAAATTCCAAATCACTTGCAAGTCGGTCGTCAGTCTAAAGGTAAAGCCAAATTGTCAAGAATCCACAAAATTGCAAAAATAGTATTAGAATCCCACCCACGTTAGCTGTTAAACTTATGGAATGAATTGACAATGACATCAAATGACATGACAATTCGACACTGACGTTCCATTTTTACGTTCCATGTTTTCATTACTGTTAAAATAATTTATATTATTTTTACGGACTGTTTATAACAGTATTTATGTTTCGTTTTATACGTTATTGGTTTATTTAACAAGATGTAAGTAAAATAAAAAGGAAATCTGCCAAGCGAAAACGTACTTAAGTATTTTAAGAGGGTAAATCAGTAGTGTAGATTGGAATGTATCAATGTAATTCGTAAAAAACATTGCGTTCGGAAACTGCACGATACTTATTTTTTAATAAACTAAAATCATTAATAACTTTTAATTCCCATTCTCTAGTAACTCAATATTTTTTATATAGAACTCTTATAAACTTGTTACTATAATTAGTATAAACTAGTCCGAGCACGGTGCTCCGTTAATTTTTAAATTACGTGGGTCCAGCCTCGCCATCCTCCTTTCTTAAAAGACTTGTTTCCCCGTTCTATTCCGAACATACTTGGATTTTATTAAAAAAATCTTAAACCAAATATAAACACTATCTTATTTTACATACAATGTATGGGAATCGTGGACGTGGGGTCTCACAGGCCCCGGTCAAATTTTAAAAGTTAAATGCTCACGTCGTCGAAGTCGACGCCACAACTACCACCGTCTACAATCGTTTCGTCACCAACGTGAAAGGTACTGAGCCGATCCGTGTCGCGGGGAGCAGAGAAATCCCTTTTTTGCGAATTTCTCAGAGACGGAGGGGCCTCTGAGACCCTACGTCCATAGTTAAAGGTTAAGACGCAGATAACATCTGAAGCGCCGTCTCTTTCACACTGCATGTAAAAGGACGAGAAGCGGAATTAAATAATCCTTGTAATGTATGACAAAATATAAAGCAATTTATCAATTTATTTGAAAATGAGTTGAGTAGGTTTTCGAGTACCTACCTACTCAACTCATTTTTAAATAAATTGATAAATTGCTTTATATTTTTTCAAAAACAATCAAGTTCTTTATTGAAATGTGATACGTTATTGTTATTAATTGTGACAACATTATGCTGATCAGATTCAAAAATATAGACACCGATAGATATTTTAACAATTTTACTTTACCATGTTTTACAAGTAGGTTTAAAATAAAATGAGTTTAAAAAACAACGGAGTTCTCAGAAATATATTTAAGATTAACATAATATTTTTTCGCGGCTAAAATCTCAATTGTTTTCACCGAAAAAATTGATTGAAGCCTGTTCGGAGTATTAGTGTTTAAAAATACGTTAAAACTTAACCGAAATATACATATCAAAATAAGAGGTACCTATCCTATTATTTTGATATGTTTCGGTTAAGTTTTTTGATGTGCCTATTGGATTTTGAATTATTTTGTATTCCTGAAAATTATGAAATCCAAGTTAAGTTCTGTAGGTGTCTAATATATTTTGAGTGTGTATCCGTAAAAATATCAACCCTTCAACTATTTATAGCTGATTAGGAACACTAGGAATCAAATAAGTCAGTTTCGGTGACATCCTACTTGACATTTCGTATACTTTGTTCTAATGCGTAGGTGTCTTTCATAAACAATGTTGGAGAGATCATATTATTATATTCTTATTATAATAATGTTTTGATACAAGCTTTTTCGACCGAGAGAGTTAACTATGCCCAGGCAGATTTATTTGCATTATTTAACGCGATTTACGCATGTCCGGTTTAAATAACGTGTAAAGCTACAAATGGTTTTCCGATAAAAGTCAGAATACAAGTAAGGAGCAAGGGAAATCTTACCCTCGGGCGGTCGGGCTGGCACGTCTTCGCATGCCTAATTTAATCCTTGGCTTATTGAAATAAAAACGACATAGGTTTTCGACAGGTGCCGCGGGCGACGGTGTGCGGGGGGCGGGTCACAGGTGGCCCCGATGGTCGCAGCGTCGTTCAAATTTACATAAAGTCTCAATCCACGACGACGGGCGCCGCTGCCCACCCCACGTTTATGCTACATTTAGTAATTTTATGATAATTTCGAAAACCGTACCGCCACCCATCGCATTATACTAATAGAGGAATTCTCCCGAGCTCCGCACAACGCCGAAAAAATTCGACCGCCTTCAAAATAATAAGTTTCGGTTAATAAATCGCGTTCAGCGTGAAACGAACATAAATTTTTGGAAAAATTAATAGCAGATGTGTTGTTGAGTTGCACAGGGGACAAGCCGGGGGCGGTCGACTGGCCAGTGCGCTGTTACTAACTTTGAAACGCATAAATTCAGTCGTTACGTTTTGTTTTTAGATATATATTTTTGATTAATGGCGCATAAAATCGAAACGTTCACGCGTGGAAATTTTAATATTTTTGGAAACTTTTTATTCACCCTCCACCAACATCCCTACTTTGGTGTTTTGGAAATTGGGGTGTTTCGAAGCTTTAATTAACGTGTTTACTAAAACGCACACCCATATGCACAAACAATTGTGGAGATAGGTACTTTATACGCAGTTTAAATCAGAGGGGGTATTAGTAGCGAAATAATTACACTTTCAAAATGAAATTACGTAGGTAAGTAAGGTTAAGTAGAGTTATATATTCGTCGCTTCATTCTTCAGATATATATTATTTACAAAGTAGTCCCTTTATCCTACAGGCAACATCGCACGATTTCAGAGTTTTTTTTTTTTTTTTTTGTACCCACAATACATTTCTTCCGTTCCGTCTGTTTGACATTGTCCATTCCTTTTTCGTGCGAGGCAACGAGCGCACGCGCCTAATAACAATTCCGAACCGTAGTGCACAGGAGAAATTAGAGAGATACAAGATTAGAAAATTAGAAGAAAACGAAGAGAAGAAAGATCGACGTCGTATACAACGACCGTTCGATTCATCCGAGGACGAAAACATTGCAGGTTAGTCGAATATTAATACTAAGTGTTACAGTGTTTACACCAATTTAACTTACGTAAAAATCGGGATTAACTGCGAGTCAATTGCGATAACATAATTAGCTGCGAGCTAATTATGAGTCATGTTATTATGACAACTTAGTAGAAAATATGTGTAATCTTGATTAGATATGCACATTAACTACAAATTATCTGAGAACCAGACGCAAACGTAAAACGCGTTACATACCTACCTCCCTATTCGTTCGCTATATTATCGTAATGATTAATAGATACGAACGACTACGAGCCCTGTGAATTACAAAAGGGTCCGCCAACCCTTCCATGTGAAGGAGGTCAACCGGTGGCAACCCCTGCCCTGCAGGATATACCAGATTTGGCTGCCCCGCCAGCTGAAACAATCTCAGAAGCTTTGGATCCAGTGTTATTGTCCGCGTTGGGGTCTTCCACGTCTTTTACGCCAGACTTTGTGGAAGATGTCCATGAGAGCTTAGCCAACCTGTGGAGTTCCCTATTGAAGAAAGGGTTAGCCAAAGAGGATAAAGATAGGCTCATGAAAGAGCATCTAATACCCGCCAATTGCAAATTATTACAAATCCCGAAACTGAACGCGGAGATTTCAGCCGCCGTATCAGACATAGTCAGAGGACGAAACAAAACATTGGTCTGTTTTCAACAACAGCTAGGTAATGGTACCGCAGCAATAAAAACAGCAATGGATACTTTGCTCGAAACCAATTATAAATTTCTGGCATTAAACAGTTAAGTAATGGTTGTCGTTTGTTGTCCGATTTGCATCACGGTTTGACTAAAGGCAGAATAAAATTAATAACCCCGAGCCTGGAAAAGAACTTCATTCATGTCATTCAAGACTCAGAACGCGATGATACCCTATATGGTAACTCGCTGTCCGAAAAAATAAAAGCCAGAAAGGCCATTGAAAAACAAGAAACTCTGATAAAAAAAAAAAAAGCAATAGCAAATCAGAAAAATATTGTTCCCCAACCGTCGGTTAGTCATCCTGCCACTCAGGGAAATACGTCGTTACCCGTCGAACAGGGGGGGGGGGGCGGGGAGGTCAGAGGTCCCCCAGTGACGTCACGTCAGTCATATCCATCACAGGCTCAAGCGCAAGTGAAGAGCTCGTACGCATCGAAGACCCGTGCGTCACAACAGAAATAACCAAGGTACATGCAGGCAGAATACAATTTTTCCTCAGTTGTTGGCCTCAGTTGTGTTATCATGGATAAAATATGGTTTTACAAATCCTTTTACTCCAGTGACTCTGGTACGATATACCGGTTTGTAACTTTACTTCCGATGAGGCTCGAGATATGCATGTAGCAATTAATCAATTATTAGAGCTAGGGGCTATAGCACGTTGTATTCCAACTCATGACCAGTACATTTATCAAGAATATTCTTGCCACCTAAAGAGGCAAGCGATTTATTATAAATTTAAAATCACTAAATAAATTTATTACAAATACCTACACATTTTAAAATGTAGAATTAAAAACGGCAGCTAAATTAATTCCTCGAGACGGATTTTTATCAACAATCGAGATCAAAGAGACCTACTTATTAGTTCCTATATCTGAATCCGATCGAAAATACTTACGATTTAATTTTCAGGCCCCTAATTCTAGGAATTTATGTACATACCCGTTTACTGCTATGCCGTACGGCTTATTAGTGGCACCACGAGTGTTCACAAAACTCATGAAGGAGGCGATAGCCTACTTGAGGAAGCAGGGACACAAATCAGTAATATACAATTTAGATAATATACTATGATGTATAGGTAATAATTACGAAGAATGTGTTACTAGTACGTGAAACCCTAAAACTTCTAGAATGTTTAGGTGGTTAATTGTGATAAAAGTTCACTAAAACCATCTAAAATATGTAAATTTCTAGGATTCGTGTATAATACACATAATTATGTCCTTGTCGTTACCTGATGATAAACGTAACAGCATTAATCAATTAGCAAATTAATCGGTGTTTTGGTCGCAGCTTGTCCAGGAATTCGATATGGGTTCCTCTATACAAAGTTATTGTTGAAATGTCAAAAATTCCTGGCATTACAACAACATAGTAATAATATTATGAACATAACCAAAGCCAAAAAGCCAAAGGCATTAAGTCCACCTTTGTGCATGAAGTATTAATAAATAAAAAAATAAACATTAGTATCCCCGAAACGATTCAAAAAAGCCTTACATGGGGGCGTAATCATATTTTCACAGCTATGCGTTCTATTGAAAATCAAAGTTATAAAAAATTAACATATTCGGACGCTTCTAGAACGGGTTGGGGTGCTGTCTGTAATAGCACAAAAGTCCATGGCAATAGCAAAGCCATAGAAACGAGACATCATATAAATTACTTAGAACTGTTGGCTGTGTTTCTAGGATTAAAAAGTTTTGCCAGTAATGACTATAATTATTGTGCAATATTGTTGAGGGTAGACAATACTACAGCAATAAGTTACATTAATCGCCTAGGCAGAATTTAGTTCCCGCATCTAAATGATCTGACAAGACAAATTTGGCAATGGTGCGAGAAGCGTAATATTTGGTTGTTCGCATCTTACATGAACACGAAATATAATTATGCTGACGTAGAATCGAGGAAGATTAACCCTAGAGAGAGAGTGGGAGTTATCAGATCACGCCTATAAAATTATTAAAAAACATATTTTGGTCGTCCTGATATTGACCATTTTGGTTCTCGCGACAATTTCAAATGTGACTTGTTTGTATCTTGGAAACAAGAACCAGATGCATACGTCGTAGACGCTTTTACTCTGAACTGGCAATCCAAATATTTATAGGTGTTCCCGCCTTTTTCCTTAATTTTAAAATGTTTATGAAAGGCTATTGAAGATAATGCCAAGGGAATTTTAGTTTTTCCCCATTGGCCTTCGCAGCCATGGTACCTACAAAGTTTACTTACACGACTCATTCTATTCTAATGATGGGTCCACTAGCAAAAAAAAAAAAAAAAAGAAAAAAAAAAACACTTGTCACATTACAAATTTGGTGGCAGGATTGTTCTTTGCATAACATTGATGTTTTTAGTGGTTCGAAAACATCTGTTCTTTCCTTTTTTAACAGAACAATTTAAGAAGGGTTATTCATATGGCTTACTTAATAGCCACCGGTCCGCGTTGTCGTTGATTCTAAACTTTCATGTAGGTTCTGATAATTGTACAAACTTAAACCTAATAAGCCTAAGTATACTCCTACTTGGGACCCACAATTGGTGCTCAATCATGTGTCCAATTGGTACCCTAATTTAGAATTAAGTATCAAAAGAATCACCAAAAGATTAGTTATTTTATTAGCACTCTGCACGGCCCATAGAGTACACTCGACCAACGTAATTGATTTACAGGCCACACATACGGGATATTGTCACTGTGTGTGTAAATGAACTAGTCGGTTGGTCGGTTATGAAGTTAAACTGTTTGTGTGCGTATGATATACCCACGTATACCAATTTTAATTGAATGAAGTCCAATATTTCAACCTTTTAAATAAGGACCAGGTAGCCGGTCGGTGAAAGCACTTGGCATATATAAGCCTCGTGTCGTAAGATCAAACCCCGGCAGGTGTTATGGTTTTGGGTTTTTATTTTTCCTTTGTCCTATAAAACATTAATATTTTGTGTCAAATAAAATTACTTAAACAAAAAAATAAAAAGGTAATTAAATAAAACCAATAAAATAAATTAAAATATTTTATTAAATAACCTAGGCGTTGGAATCATCGATCACTAATAAATAAAAAATGGAATGCGGAATCCTATTGTTCCTTATCGCTATTGGGTCATTAGTGAATGAGCCAGCTCGTTTCGACTATTATGTTTCTTACAAGAGTTGGCTTAGGGTTCAATTTGGCATGGGTTTTAATATTAGCAAATAAAAAACTACGTGTAACCAATACAATTATTTATATAACGCAAACTATTGTAAAAATATTATTATATCGCTATTGATACCTAACTTTTTTATGACTAGAACACTATTGGCAACTTCATTAAGAGTTTATAAGACAAGACAAAGTTTTCTTTTTATTGAATATGAATGGACGTAATTGTTTTTTCAATGTATACAAATTTAAACAAAGTGGAATTGAAAGTGAAGTGAATCAACATGTTAGATAGTAAGAAATTAATTTAACTTCTAACTGAATAACAATAACATCACTTACACTTCAAAATATATACTGCAAATAACTGTCAACTACGGACTATACATAATAACTTAGGTGTTTATAAGAGAATCACGGCAACATGAAGTAGCTTTTAAACCTAAGTATATTAATAGTAATTCGGCTTCGTTTACAGTAATTTAACGCCATCCATAAACGACTTTAAACATTTCTCATCACTAAAATAAACACATTGTTCTCCCAATTAAAATAAATATAAGTAATAATATGACCTAGCGAATAGAATTTGTTTTTGCCGGTGAGCGTTGGACAGAAAAATCTTCCGTGGTGGCTTACTGCAACTTAAACCAGCTTCATGCCGGTCAGCAGGTGATATCGCACTGTTTATAAGCACACATGTCATTATGTGTTGATGCAGTTATGCGGGTGGATAAAAACGGATTAGTCCCGTAAACAGCCTTGCCACGATGTCGTGGTAACGAGCCGAAGAATTCGCCTTCGGTTTTGGCCCACGTCGATGATGGTCTATTTCTTCAGAATACGCACTTCGATGGACACAACTGCACGGTTCTCCTTAATGAATAAAAACAAAATAATATTTAAAATAATGCAGATAAACAATGGTGAATTGGTGGACAATTAATCATAGATAAATTAACTGACTGTCTTATATTGCCTCGTTGTAATAAAACTTAATACCGTTATTTATTTATTAGATAAATAATAAACGTGTTTCATGACTATTTTAATTACATAATTTAAAAGTTTTTCTTTATTTCGACTAAATGTTTTATGTTAGACAAAAACAGACTGGCATAAGTAAATTTTATCAGAATCAAATTTTGATATATTTAAATATTATTTTACATTAATTTAGTCATAGGTCAAAGGTGAGATAAGTTAAGAATTTGAGTTGGAATATTACTAACGTAATGAAAACATTGTCACGAGTAGCTTTGTTACTCACCGATATTAATAATCACCTTGCAATTTCACTAATGAAAACGTAATGCTCATGCAAAACAATGAATTGCGTCTTGTTGCATGGTTGGAAGAAGTTGAAGCACAATTGGATCAGAAACAAAGAACGCACAGAAATATGTGTGTTCATCTATATACTTAGGATTGCAATTTATATTCGTAGACTGACAACTAAGAATGCTCATTTTTTATAAACTAAGGTGGAAGTATAAAAAAATAAACAAAAATTGTGGGTAGTTATATCCTAAACGGTCAAAATAAATTGGCTGAGAGTTCCGTGCGCACTTCTCAAACGTTATTTTACTCATCTGTGAACGGAATTGAATTGTTAGCAATTCAACTAGGTAATGAAAGTTTTACGAAAATTATGTTTACAAAACAAAAAGAATGTATTGCAACCGAGATTTGATCTTAAGACTTCTTAATAACTAACCAGATACGTTAGCCATTGCGCCAAACCTGTTACAATGATTGGGTGCGAAATATTATAACTTATTCAATTACACAGATTACTGATGACGATACATACATTGATATTATAGTTACTGCTTAGTGACGCGACATACGCACACTAATAAAAAGCAGAACTCGTTCGTTTTATTTAACGTTTGTGTATGTAACTCTTCATACCGCGTGTGCGTGCAATGTGTAAACTAATTACGTTGTTCCACTGTACAAACATTTTCGCTCATCAAATTAGATAATATATCAATTACCCCCAAGCGGAGTTAAAATAGCCATATCAGATATTATTAAGACTTCTGCTCCCGGGCGAGACCAGTCGGTATTGTTTCTACCATATTTTCGAAACAATATTAATATTTGCCCTGCTTCAGTCCTCAAAGATTATATTTTTGTAACAAAAAATATGAGGTCAACGAAGGTAGAAAATCTTTTACTAACATATAAAAAATCACATAAAGTCGCCACCATTAATCGTTGAATTTAGCACGTGCTACCAGTAAGCGGCGTGGATATGAGTACATTCAGTGCAGACAGCATGCGACATGCTGCCACATCAGCCGCTGGCGTCGCCGGACTCAGTGTCGACACGATTAGAAAGACAGCGGTGGACTAGCGTCTAGCGTCTTTAGCTTTTGCCCAATTTTATGACCGACCAGTCCTAAGCGATGATGGTTTCGCAAGCGCTGTTGTATTTCCTGTTGTTAACTAATTATATTAAGCAATGATTACTGATTTTTACAATAATTAAGAATTATGTTCAGTTGTGATTCATAATACGTTTTATTTTCATCAACAAAAAGATGCATTACCCGAACAAAACTTTTTTTCTCTGAAAATCTACTTTGTAAATAATACCTATATATCAGAAGAATGAAGCGACGAATATATAATAGATGATCAAACGAACTTCCTGAAGTGAAGTTCGATCATTATTATATGAGTCGCTTCATTCGAAGATATAATAACCCTCCTCTCCCATAATTAAATTACACTTCATAAATTTCAGTTATTTAAACCCTGAAAGTTTTGTTCTTAACGAATCTCTAAAAAGAATGAACAATGTCAAACAGACGGAACGGAAGAAATGTATTGTGGGTACAAAAAAAAAAAATCTCTGAAATCGTGCGATGTTGCCTGTAGGATAAAGGGACTACTTTGTAAATAATATATATCTTCGAATGAAGCGACTCATTTAATAATGATCGAACTTCACTTCAGGAAGTTCGTTTGATCATCTATTATGATTTAATAACAACGTTGTGCTGACTGTTTAACTTGAGTTTATTGCATTACACGGTACCAACTAAAGCTCTGCTTTGGTATGTAATTTACTGCATCACATCCCAAAGCAAAACTTTCAGTGCGCCATATAATAAACTCTATTATTACTTTGATTGCGCTCACAATTCAGAAAACAACACCTGTATACGCAATTTTCTGAAAAAATATACGTACTTAAAGTGCCCATTCAAGACAATAATCTTCTTTTGTTACAGTCCAACTTGACGCACCTGCCCCGTCACGAATACGTGCCGGGCATAGGCATGGGTGTCGCCAAGTGCCCGTACGACCCTGCCGACAACTCCACAGCCCTATGGGTGGAAAGGGGCAACCCTGGTAGACTACCTGCGTTATACTCTGGCACTAATGCAGAGTTCACCAAGGCGGATACCGTCATCTTCAGAACGGATCTCCATAACTTGACGACGGGGCGACGCGAGTTTGCTTTCAAGAGGACCCTGAAATATGATTCGAAGTGGCTTGACAGTGAGTATACATTTCTGATTTTACCTAAATATTTTATGTTGGACAGAGTTTCCTTTATTTTTCACTCATTATAATAAGCTGGCACGCTGGTTTAATGTAGAGACGTTGTTTCGTTGTATACAGATAATTATTTTCAGCATTAAGCCTAAACTAGACTGTACTTAAGTAGGTAAGCACTGTAATAAAAATACACATTTTTTTTTTTCTCTTCTACTTTTCTGTAACGTGGCAATCTGTGTAAACACAATGGGCCATTCGATTGTCTTGTTTCAAGGTAATGGCGTCTCGAATAGGAAGCTTCAATAAGCTTGCCTATGTGATGTTGTCTACAAATCGGTCTACTAGAGCAGGGACGCTATTCCTTTTCAGACGAAAGTATTGAGTACTTCCAGTGCCCTCCAGCCGCGATGCCAATAAATTTACGTGTTTTGACAATCTAGTCTGGTACTTTTTGCTGAAGTTGGCAATTTCCTGCTGAACAGTATTCATTTTCAGGTCCATGTGGATTAATTTGTTGCTGATGTAATGTGGTATGTTCAGTATGTTACGCAGAGTTTTACTCTGGAATCTCTGTAAAATCTCTATGTTACTGATTTTCGCAGTTCCCCATAGCTCAATCCCGTAAGTCCAAATAGGTTTTAGGATGGCCTTATATATGGTTAATTTACTACTTGATGATAGCTGTGATTTCCGTCCAATCATCCAGTACATGTCTCTGACTCTGGCATCCAATTGTTTACGTTTAGCCCAAATGTGTTTTCGCCATGTGACTCTACGGCCTAGATGCATACCCAAGTATTTGGCGTCTTCTTTTTGAGGGATTTCCTTTTTATAGAGTGTAATTGGTGGACAAGTCTTTTTTCTGAGCATAAAGGTAACATGGGCTGACTTGCTTTGGTTAGCTTTTATGCGCCATTTGTCCAACCACATTTCGATTTCTGATAAGTGGATTTGTAGGTTTTCAGATGCCACATCGGGGTCATGGTGTACCGAGAGAAGAGCTGTGTCGTCAGCGTAGGTGGCGGTTGTGTTATTGGGATGCGTGGGTAAGTCAGCAGTAAATAGGAGGTATAGTATAGGTCCAAGGATGCTTCCTTGTGGCACTCCGGAAAGTATTTTATACATTTTTGAGGTTGTGTCGTTGTACTTGACCTCGTAACACCTTCCGTTTAGATACGATTTTAATATTTGAAACAGCGAATGCAGAAGCAACTTTTTGATTTTGTATAGCAGTCCATTATGCCACACTTTATCAAACGCCTGCCCAATGTCGAGAAAGACCGCCGAACAGTATTTTTTATTTTCAAAGGTGCGACCTATCACATCTGTGAGTCGATGTACTTGCTCTATAGTTCCGTGGTGCTCCCGAAAACCAAACTGATGAGATGGGATTACTTCTGCTAAGTGAGGTCGCATTCTGGCGAGCAGGATTTTTTCCAGCAGTTTTCCAGTAACACAAAGTAAGCTGATAGGTCTGTATGAGCCGGCTTCACGAGGCGGTTTTCCAGGTTTAAGCACCATGATGACCTGCGCCATTTTCCACTGGCACGGGAAGATTTCCAATTTTAGACAGGCATTAATGATCCATGTGAGCATTATAATCCCTTTTTTGGGTAGTTGTTTAAGTAGTGTAGCGTCAATCATGTCATATCCTGGTGATTTTCCATTTTTGAGGTTCATCACCTTTCGCCATATTTCCCTTGGAGATGCACTTTTTAGGGGAGGACACAATTGCAATGGAGAGTCCAAGTATTGAAGAATTTCCACATCATGCTCAGGATTTGCACTCGGATGTGGTTGGAAGACAGCTTTCAGATGTTCCGCAAACGCTTTTGCCTTGTCTTCGTCTGATCTTGCCCATGTACTAGTATCTGTCTTGATTGGAGGTATTTGATTTGTGGGTCTTTTCAGCTTACTAGTAGCTTTCCATAGTGAGTAATTTGAAGTTTTATTTGGAGAGAGGGTGCTCAGGTAGGATTGTATGTTCTCATTTGTGGTCTGACTGATCATACATTACAGTTCTTCGGAAGATTTGTTGAATCTTCTTTTGTCACATGGGTACCCAGAGTTATGCCATATTTTCCGTAACCTTCGTCTTTCGTTTACTTTATCCTTGATTTGTTTTGGATACTTGTGTAGGTTAGTGATATTTGGTGTGGTGACAGGCGTGCATTTGTTTGCGGCTTGGTGTATTAATTTATTGAAAGTTTCTATTGCTGACTCCACATCTTCATTTGTTTTCAACGGTACTTTTAGATCAGTGTTCTTCTCTATTATATCCCTATACAACTCCCAGTCGGTATTTCGGTTGTACAATCTTGGAGTCGCTTTAACTAAGATGGCTTTACAGTGCACGTCAAGAATAACTGGTACGTGATCAGAGGACAGGTCGGTACATTCAGCGATATTTAAGTGATCAGCTGAGATATTTTTTGTAATGAAGAAGTCTAGCAAATCTGGAACCTTGTTTCTGTCGGCCGGCCGGTAGGTAGGCGCACCGTGCGAGCTACAGTTGAGATTCATTTCTTTGATGGTGGAATATAGTTGCCTCCCCCTTGGTAAAATTATTCTAGAGCCCCAGTAAGTGTGTTTGGCGTTCCAGTCCCCACCGCATACGAACCTATTCCCTAGTGTATTAAAATAGCTTTTGAAGTCATCTTTGGATATTGTGTGCCTGCCTAGGTGGGCAGTAAATGGAGGAAATTGTTGTTTCCATTTCCCTTTCAACTACTTTAATCGTTGTCGCTTGTATCATTTCAGTCCTGTATTCCTCAATCGGGTAGTGTTTTATGTTTTTCTTCACAAAAACTGCGGTTCCACCATGAGAGTTTCCCGAGGGATGGTTTGTGTTATGCATTATGTAACCTTTGATATTTAAGTGAGTACGAGATGTAAATCTTGTTTCCGATATTAAAGCGATATCAATTTTTTCCGTATTCAAGAAGACCTCTAGCTCTAATCGTCGATCCGTAAGCCCGTTAGCGTTCCAAGTGATTATGCGTAAATTCAGGGGCATCTTAGTATTAGTGGCTTGATTAGGTTGATCATGCGGTCCATCATGCTGTCTAACATCTTACTCATAAGATTTTGGAATTTGTTGAACATAGAGTCCATTATTTCGACTAAGTCGGTGTTATTCATATTTGTATTTATATGAGTTGTGTCGTGCCTTTTCTTAGCTGCGTCTGCGTAAGTGTAGTTTTGTCTTCTTGTGTAATGGCTGTTTTTTAGTCTTTGGTTGGTATCGTCATTGTCCTCTATTCTGTCAGTGGGTTTAGTTTTTGGTTTTATTATTAATTCTCTATATTGTTGGTATTTTATGCAGCCTCTGTAGCCTGCAGGATGTTTTTCTTGTCAGTTTGCGCAAGTGGCATCGGTATCGGGTGTTTTTGGACATGTAGATGTTGGGTGTTTTTTGCCGCACTTGACACATCGGTACGGTCGTAGACACTGGTTTTTGGAGTGTCCAAATCTTTGACAGCGTTTGCACTGGAGAACCTCTTTCTTTTTGTATGGTGCTTCGAAGGAGATTTTCATGAAGTTCAACCGGTCTATTTTGAATATTTCTTTGTTATTAAATTTAGGTTCCAGGTCGATGTAGAAGAGCGGTAGTGGATTTTTTGTTGTTCTGTGACGTACATTTACTATCTGCCTGATGTCATGTCCGAGCTCACTGAGTTCATGTTTTATAACTTCGGTGTCTTCGGAAGAGTGGAGGCCCCGAAGCACTACTCTATAGGCTCTTTCACTCTTTAGTTGGTAGGTGTAGTGACTGATGTCTTTTTTTATAAAGTGTTCTCTAATCTTTTTGTAGGTTTCTACATCTGTTGGCATGATTTTGACTATATGACCTGACTTTAAGGTGGTCATTGTGTACTTGTTGATATCTGCAATAATTTCAGCTAGAATTTCTTTTAGCGATGTCACGTTAATGACTCCCGTGACGAAAATAGGTTCCGGTTTTGGTTGTTTGGGTTGGATAGAGTCTACTGTCTCTTCATCATTCTCCGCATCGAGAATTTCAAATCGATTTTTGGTTGGGATCGAGTAGTTGGTTTTCATTACTTTTTTGTTCTTATCTTCTGTGTTCGGACTTATTTCAGTTCGTTTTCTTTTTGTTGCTGGTATGTGATCTCTCTGCCAACTGGGGGTGTTCGTAGACTGCGTGGTATCCGATTGATACACTTTGGGTATCTCTTTAGGCGGTGCTCCTAAAGAGTTGCTTCTTGTTCTCTCGAACATACTTTTATGGAAGGTTTGCTGTACCATATTCGTTGTTTTAATTGAAGGGTTTGTTTTTATATTTTCATTATTTGCCATTTTGTTCCCACGAGTCGGGTTGATATAAACCGTCACTCAGGGGGTGACGCCCATTCCCCTGAGAAGGCTCAAGTACAACGGTGTTGGCCAGGTCCACCGAGGTTGGCGCTAGGAACTAGTCTCCCACTAGTCATTCATCCTCTTGGCACGTTTCCCACCGTAGGATTGGGGTAATTTTTTATGGAGGTGATTCTTCCTCTTGGTCCGGGCGGTTAAGCCAAGACCCCCGATCGCTAGTGTGATTGCGGGTTAGGTTAGTCATTTCCTACTAATCTTTGTCAGGCTTGTTAGGCCGTCCAGAGTCGGGATCGATTGCCGCCCGAGATTCGGCAAGGGGACAACCTTTGGAAGCTCTTAGAGAACACGTGAAGGTTACTAGTTTGGTGTTCTTATTATTTTGCAGTCCTATTCTTCACGGCTACTTCACGGCTTCTTCACGGCTACTCTACACCTCTTCCAGGTAGGTAATTCTCCTAGGTGTTGAGTGGATATTACCGCCACTGACTCGGTCGCCAGAGCCTCGTCTGTTATCTGGCAAAAATACACATGAAATATTTTTTGTTCTACAACAATGTACCCGCTTAACCTTTTTGGGCCAACATTTGCTACCATAAAAAAGTTTATTATACCAGCTTAGTGTAGCTAATGTAACTAGACTAATGACTAATGAGTTATATCGAACTGAACATTTCTTTCTAAGTACCAGATCGATATTTTCTGTCTGACTGACTCACACTGACCCAGTCAACCGAAGCAGTGCCGATACCGAAATTAAATCAATATCGAAATGAGTGCGATCACTGTTGCTCAACAATGGGAGAGTATCCATTAGTCGGAAAGCGAGCCGGTAATAATAAGGACAAATGTTACAATTATCGACGCTTACCTACACGATTTACACGGAAATTGGCCTGTTTGCGACAAACAAAATTAAACTGAGTTCGCTCTAACGTGCACCAATATCTCGGTTCTCTAACAGGGCTATTCCGGTTTAATACAATTATTGTTTGCCTTCCTATTCTATTTTGAACTTGTTTTTTTTCACCTGTCACTTTTTTATCATAAATAAACTTACCTATTTTTTTTACGTTTCTGTGTTCATTTATTAATTGTTTTTATTATAATAATATTGCCATTTTATTATAATAGTATTAACATTTGCACGTGATAATATATGGCAGATATGCTGAAACCATCTGTCAGAATATAACATCTACTGTACCATATTTTAGCAAAAAATAAATGAAATTATTTAATTTTGATTTGATTTAATATACACAGTTTATAAGTTTGTTTTAGCTAAATTTCAAAGACTGTCTATGGGGGTGTGGTATGGTGTGGTGTAGATGTACGTACGTGCTAGGGTTGAGTCCAAGAAAATAAGTTAAGTCCAGACAACGTAACACAAATTGTTTATTGACGGAAGAATAGCACAATAGATGAAATAGTTCCACACACACAATAGCAAAGTCAGAAACCACAGAAATGAAGGAGTAGTATAGGATCACAGGCGATAGAATATAGAAAACAAGCAACATAAAATATTCGCGAATCATACGTAAGTAAGCGTTCTGTTGATAAGCGACACGGGCTTCGCGGACCAGGGCCAGTAAGACGACTGACGGCGCGCGCGGTGTGGTATGCGTTTGCGCCGAGTAACGGTACTCTCAGCCGCTCGGTACGTTTCCAATGCACGATATTGTGAACTGTAGTAGTGTAATATTTAAGTATAATAAATATGATGTATATGTAGTGTTGTTGTTGTGTATGTGTTTTCATTATTGTAAATAAATAGATAATAACAAATTACTGTATATACTTTGTAAATATATTATTTTGTGTTTATATAATATAATAATGATTTTTTAGTATATGTGAGCAGGCCACATCACTCCCTCCCAGAGGCTGTCGCTACAGACGATAATAATCAGGAAATCGAACTCTGCGGCCTGAACGCGTCCTTCTGTCGTCATCCTGGGTTGGGCCTTTTTGCCCTGGTGGAACAGGATCGGGGATGGGGACAGGGTTGGGGTTGGGAGCGGGAGTAGAAATGGTGGGGTCAGGGTTGGGAGATGGGTCGACCAGTGTATAGGCCGGTTTGAGGCGGTCTATGGATACTGTGACGCTTTTACCCTTTACTAGAATTTTGAATGTTTTGTCGGTACGTTCTAGAACTCCGTACGGTCCCGTATATGCAGGCTGCAATGATCCACGTAATGCATCGTCCCTTGAAAATACATATTTTGATGTTGTTAAATCTTTGTATATGAAGATTTAAGCTTTATTGTGACGTGCAGCAGGTGTAGGTTGCAGCTTTGACACAAGGAGGCGCAACCGAGTGGTGAAATCCGATATGTCGGTGGAGTGGGCGGCCGTTGCCTGGAAAAATTCTCCAGGTAAACGTAACGGCTCGCCATATACCAACTCGGCAGATGATGTCCTAAGGTCGTCTTTAAGCGCGCTTCTAATGCCCAATAGCACTAAAGGCAACGTGTCCACCCAATTGTAGTTTGCGTGACACATTATTGCCGCCTTTAACTGTCTGTGGAATCGTTCCACTAGCCCGTTACAGGCTGGGTCAAAGTCAAAGTCAAATCATTTATTTCAATTAGACCATTAAAAGGCACTTTTGAACGTCATAATGTAAAATTTGAATCTAGTTGCCCATTCCAAATGGTAGTTTCGTATGGAGAAGAATGGGCAAGAAACTCCATACATACTCTTTTAAGGGTGTTTACAATATTTTCATTTACAAGAATGATTATGTTATGTGAATACGATGTATCTTGTATAAAAATCACTATATTACAGTATGTACAAAGTATCACAAGTTAAGAAATGACAGCTAAGTTATGTACATAGACACACAGTGTTCACATATTTACAATTAATAATACAGTAGACGACTACTTCTTTTATTCCAACAAACAATGAATAGTGTGTGAGCCAGAGTATTCTATTAAGTACAATAAAGAATAGTATGTATATTATATGTAGTATTAGATTTAGTCATTTGAATTAGCAATCAATTGATTTTGTCTATACTAAAATTATGTCCTATGGAGCCGGACCAGCATGTTCCCAAGCATTCTTATCTTGGATATAATCCTCTAACTTATAGTATGCTTGTTTACAAAGTCTACCTATAATGTATCTTTTAAATTTTGTTTCATTTAGTTTTAATATATCACAAGGTATTTTATTGTAACATTTAACAGAGTACCCCATAAAAGATGTGTGTACTTTAGATAATCTAAAAAATGGTTGAGCTATTTTATCTTTATTTCTAGTATTAAAATTATGTCGATCACTTAATTTATTAAAAAGATGTATGTTTTTTCTTACATACATAATATTTTCATAAATAAATTGACAGGGCACTGTCATAATATTAATCTTTTTAAACAGTTCTCTAAGAGATTCGCAGCGACGTAGATTATAAATGGCTCTGACAGCTCTCTTTTGTAAAATAAAAATGGATTCAATGTCAGCAGCCCGACCCCACAGTAAAATGCCATACGACATAATACTGTGAAAGTAGCTAAAATAGACCAAACGAGCGGTTTCGACGTCTGTTAACTGTCTTATCTTTCTAACAGCGTAAGCGGCTGAGCTTAGCCGTCCCGCAAGAGATGTTATATGTGGTCCCCATTGTAACTTCTCGTCTAGCGTGATCCCCAGGAAAACCGTGTGATTAACCAATTCCAGTTTTTCTCCATTCAATATAAGATCACATTTGCTACTTCTAACATTTGGTAAAGTAAATCTAATACATTTGGTTTTATTTTCATTTAGTACCAAATTATTTACCATGAACCAATTTTGGACCTGAAGTATAGAGTTATTCACTTCGTCAAGATTTTGAGAACACCTGTCTATTTTAAAAATTAATGATGTATCATCTGCAAATAACACCATCTTCGGTTGGTTTTGAAGTAATTGGGGTAAATCATTTATATAAACTAAAAATAGAAATGGACCTAATATCGAACCTTGAGGAACGCCCATATTCATTTCAGACCCCAATGAGTTTACGCCGTTAACCTGAACTTTAACCTGTCTGTCCTTCAGATATGATCTAAGCAAATCAAGGGATGTTTTAGTAATTCCGTAGTGCTCCAGTTTCAGCAAAAGTGTCTCATGGTCAACGCAATCGAAAGCCTTTGAGAGGTCGCAAAAGATTCCAATGGCATCTCGTGCTTCCTCCCAGGCGTTAAAAATGTTCTTTATTAGGGTGATACCGGCGTCAGTTGTACAACGTCCTTTGGTGAAACCGTACTGATGTTCGTGAAAGATGGAATTTTTATTGAAGTGACGTAACATTTCGTCATAATCGTAGAACAGTGACGGATCTGACAAATATTAAACTTTACAGGACAGCAATTTCAAATATTTTGTATCGTTTTGTTGACATAACTTTTTTAATACTAAATCTGTAACGTTGAAATTTTATACACATTTGATTAATAGGGTTTATTATAAGATGGAATATAAATAACAACTAATAATTATACGGTTTTCTAGAAAAATCACATGCTTCATTTTACTTCGGAGTCAACACAGTCACTTATTACCATCCGACGTTATTCTTCGGAAAGTTGCTGTTGATAGAATGACGGATGTTACTTTACGATCATGTTCTATCGACTTACTAAGAAATATTTAGACGGATGTGTTATCTATATTGCACCATGGGCAAAGAAGCTATTAGTTAATCTGTGCCATGGGTAAGTAGGTAGGTAGATAAGGTAGGTAGGTAAGTAAATACGTAGGTTGTGGTAGGTAGGGTAGGTAGGTAATAATAAATACATCGTAAATATTCAGTGTGCGAAGGATTATCTAGTGGGTTTTGGTTTTTCTTAAATAAAACTCAGACTATTAGGACGTACACTTTTGTAATTATAAAATTAGTTAATAGACAGATATTAAGTTTAATTACAGGTAAACACTAAGATTGAATTAAATAATCATCAACAGTACTCTACTCATAGCTACTATTTTGTCTCACTCGAAAGCACTTATCAAAGCCTATGACAGAAGGCTTAGTAACCAAGTCCTAGCACTCAGTAGGAACAACTTGCGCATTGTAGCTAGAGCCACTACAGGACATTGCTACTTAAACAAGCACATGTTCCACTTTGGTTAAGTGATACGCAAACCTGCAGACGCTGTAATGAGGCTGATGAAACGCCACTTCACCTTCTGGGGGAATGCAGAGCACTAATGCACAAGCGCAACAATCATCTGGGCAAATACCTGTTAAGCCCGGATGAATTAATGGAGATCGCCCCAAAGCAGATCCTGCTGCAGGGTTTGGTGGCGATCTCTAACCAACACAAGCGGCGATCACAATAGATCAGCTCTGGTCGCAGTGATACCACAGCCGCACAAAGATAATAAAAAAAACTACTATTTCTGGAAAAAAATCTTAGGATAGTAACTCGTAGCAAAAATATTGAATCTATTTAACTCTTTTTTACTTAATTACTAGGTAATCATTTATTAGCAAAACTATAATGTATGTAACATGCTAGCTGTAAACTACGTAATAATGTTTTTGTACTGTCTAAGACTAGAAGCTATATTGGAATAATTATGAGCACTCACTGAAGAACTCACTTCAGTGCTCTCTTCTGATTCCGCAGTGAAAACAGTTTGAGGTATTCTGTAACTCGATGAAAACTATGTTAGCACCACTTAGTGAGAACATAGGTGAAGCAAACTGTTGTAATTTTAGTGAAAACCAAATACTTTTTACTTAAGGTAAGTGACATGAAGGACACTAAACAGGATTCGAATTTGCGTATGATTTCTTATAGAACTGCACTGGCCATTCTTTATATAAACTAAACATCTGAGCAATGCTCAAGCTCAATCTAAATACAGTCTTTCGGAAACTGCTCTATTGTAATGAGATTCTACCGGTATAAATGAATTAACGTGAGCACAAACCGACTTTACCATTTCGTAGTCCAATCCGTTATTGATTTTCAAAATAGTGTATTATTTGTATCTACATGTGCAAGGTCTAAGGCATCACTGTTTCTGCAAAAGCTGTAGTTTTTGCTGGAACAGGAATGCTTTTTTTTGAGGAGTACTTTGTCCTTCATCTGTTCGGCGCTTTCTCTTAGTTTCTACCCAGTTATAATAATTTCGGACACGTTTTTTACTCCTACATCAAACAGCAGAAACTGGAGACGACTGGCATGAAGACACAGCTCTGTTGATTGATCAACAGTTGCTATAATCAGCACCATCGTGAATAGAACGAAATATAACCGTTACATACTTCACCATGGATTTTTTGCTAATGATGGCATAGGTGTTTGTCCATTGTTGTCCGCAGCTAGAGGAGCCGGTTAAGGGAAAGGCGACAAAATCTGTGATCAAGGTGGAGGTGCCTAACGGGGTTGGACCTGAGCTGATATTTAAGAAATATAGGACACATTGCTAACTATCTGATGGGATTAAATTTGGCGACATATGGTGATTCACGGCCTTAACGTTTTCAATTTTGTGGCGTGCTCCTGAAAAAATAATCTGGTATCCTGAAAAAATAATAATATAAAAATATCTGCTACTTTCTCTTACTTCCTCATATTTAGTTTTAGAAATATAAACTTATTATTAGCGTCGGGGATCCACAGTGCGTACTAAGAACGATACATACATTTAGGATTTTACATTTTTACCCGTATAGGTAAAAATGTAAAATTTACTTCCATTTATTAATACAAATCATTATTACTTAAATTAGATTATTATTCTATAAAAAATATATTAAATTAATCAAAGCAATCATTGTTTTTCAAAAGAAAAAAGATGGATGTGCACTTCAGTTCGAAGTATAAAGTGGGATTGTCACATACGACCCTTAGATAACAAAGCGTGTGCATAGAATATCGTCGGTTGTGATCACTCGTCATTATCATGTCCATAGGAAAATGTAATAAAGTTATGTACACCTTGCAAATTAAAATGTCAATAAATATAACACAAACACAACAATAACTTCACTAATAAGTAGCAAACATTATATTTTTATGAAAATTAAGTTTTACATTTATCGATAATATTCCGTAGAAAACCGACGGATAATCAGAACCGATGTTTTTATTTATTTATCTTAAGAAGTTTTGTATAAATACAAGAAGTAAGTAAAATCAATAGTTAATTTGCAATTAACTAACTTACGTGGACTCCCTGGTATGCAGTCTTCCTCATCAATGTACTCTTCATAAGTAAAATTCGTAATTTGTGCATCTTTGTTTGTTTTCTCCACAAGGTTCAACATAAGTTTTGATCTTCCTAAATTCATTGCGGTACACTTTTGAACACGGTATGCCAAAAACTATGCGGGAAACTACTAAATATAAAGTATAGCTATGTTAAACAAGGGCAATTATTACGAAAAATCAAATCCCGTGCAATGTGTGTGTGAGTCCAACGAACAGTGACGAGTGTGCACATTCGTCGGGAGCGGGAAGGGGTGGCGGGAGCTTTCCGCGCGTCGTACAAAGACGAGTATAGACATCCGTCATTTTACTATGAGAACTTAACAAATCCGTCATTTTACCGACTGTTTAATTTGAAATCCACAATACATAGTTTTTTTTTTTAAATGTAGTAATAATATTTTTATGATGTAGTATCCAAATATAGCAAAAAGTGATTTTCGTATTTTTTGCAAATCCGACATTGTTCTACGATCATGACGATTTGATTGAGCATTAACCTTTCAAACACCTTACTGAGAACTGGCAGAATCGACACAGGCCTATAATTGTTGGGTTCTTTACTATCACCGGCTTTGTGCAATGGTACGACTTTACTGTGTTTCATCAAATCCGGAAAGACTCCTTGATCCACACTGGTGTTAAATATGAGAGCTAAATAGGGCGCAATAGTTTCAATAGTAGACCTACAAACTTTTACAGACATTCCCCAAAGATCTTCTGTTGATTTAATTTTAAGATCTTTAAAGGCTTTTATAACAGCCCGGGGATTTGTATGTTGAAACTTAAACTCCAAAGGGCATTTCTTAACATTTTTCCTAAGTAAAGCAGCAGAGAGCGCGGGAGAGGAATTTACGGCCTCAGTAGTTTTAATAGGAATATTGGCAAAAAAAGTTTCAAATTCCTGAGCTACTTCTTTGTCTGAATTTATAAGACCATGTGAAGTTTCTAAATTAAATTCATTATTACGTTGTTTTTTCCTACCTGTTTCATTATTTATTATTTGCCAAGTAGTTTTTATTTTATCATCAGCCAATTTTATTTTATTACTAATATAAAGAGGTTTGGCTATTTTGCAAACACTTTTAAAAAGCTTTGAATATTTGGCAACATACTGGTGAAAGCTTGTATTAATTATGTGTTGCTTTAGGCCATAAAGTTCAAATAGCTTTTCCCTGCTTTTACGAATACCTGGAGTTGCCCAATCACTAAATAAGAACTTTGCGGAAACGCTTTTAGTTTTTAGTGGAAAACTGTCACTAAATTGCTTGTGTAAAAGTGAGAAAAACTCGCCGTAGGTATCATTCGGGTCACTTATATTATTAAAGTTATACGCGGGTGATACGCGGTTGTTCTGCGATGTTTGAATCCAATCGTTTTTCCAAGGTATTGGAAAAGTGAAGATTCAAACTGTCGACCGCGATCGGTGACAATATCAGTTGGACATCCAAATCTGGATATCCACGATATCAATGCCTTCCCAACTGTTTCGGCAGTCATATCCGCCATCGGCGTGACTTCCGGCCAGCGAGTGAAACGATCCACAGCAGTAAGACAGTAGCGGTAGCCCTGTGAAATAGAAAGGGGGCAAATAATGTCCACGTGGATGAAAGCAAATCTTGTGCGAAGTAAATCGAACGTGCCCAATGGAGCAGACACGTGACGATTGACCTTGGCGCGTTGACATGCCAAACAGTGTCGAGTCCACTCTCGACAGTCCTTGCGCACACCCGGCCAGATAAATCGATCGGCTACCAGTTTAGCGGTAGCGTTGGCACCTGGGTGGCTGAGACTGTGAAGACTGTCAAAGAGTTGTTTCCTCATTGGTTTGGTAACAAAAGGCCTTGGTGTAGCGGTACTGACGTCGCAATAAAGCTCAGTTTGTGAGTTTGGAATGCTCAACTTTTCGAGGCGGAGTGAAGATTCTCCTTCCAGAAGTTGAGTCAGCTCTCGGCCAGACGCTTGTGATGGAGCCAGCACCTCTAAGTCGACTGGGATCTGCAGTTCCTCGACACGTGACAGTGGGTTAGCGACGACGTTGTCCTTTCCCGAGATGTGTCGGACGTCTGTCGTGAACTGCGAGATGTAGTCGAGGTAACGGTGTTGTCGAGGCGAGCAGTTAACTTTCCTTTCGCTGAAAGCATAGCACAGTGGCTTGTGGTCTGTGTAGACTACAAAGTGCCTTGCTTCCAGCATATGCCGAAAGTACTTAATGCTTTCATAAATGGCTAAGAGCTCGCGGTCGTAGGGGGAATACGTTTGTTGAGAGGGACTCAACTTCCGCGAGAAGAATGCAAGCGGTTCCCAAGCTCCGTCTTTTAGCTGCTGCAATACTGCACCCATTGCCAGGTCGGACGCGTCTGTTACCAGAGCGAGGTCGGCCTGACAATCTGGGTGTGCGAGTAACGCCGCATTTGCTAGGCTCTCCTTACACTTGTTAAACGCCAGCAGTGTATCACCAGTCAGCTCGACTGGGTGGGATGCCTTAACACAGCCAGTAAGCAAGGCGTTTAATGGTGCTTGAATGGTAGCGGATTGGGGAAGAAAGCGCCTATAAAAGTTGAGCATTCCTAAGAATCGCCTAAGCTGCTTGACTGTCTTAGGTGCGGGGAAATGCTTGATGGCCTCGACTTTAGATTCCAGGGGTTTGGTGCCGGATGCGGAGATTCGGTAACCTAGAAATGTCACCTCTGCTGCCCCGAAGACGCACTTTGATGTGTTGACGAGGACGCCATATTCCTTCATGCGTGTGAAGAGCTGCTGTAAATGGGTTTCGTGCTCTGCCTCATCCTTTGAATACACTAAGAAATCGTCTAGGTACGAGTAGCAAAATTCTAAGCCTCTCGTCATCTCGTCAACAAACCTCTGGAATGTTTGGCCTGCATTTCTCAAACCAAAAGTCATGAATGGAAATTCATAAAGTCCAAAGGGTGTTATGATCGCTGTCTTCGGTATATCAGCCTCAAAAACTGGTATTTGATTGTACGCTTTCAGTAAATCGATAGTTGAAAAGACTGTACAACCAGAAATACTGTGGGAGAAATCATGAATGTGCCTAATAGGATAACGGTCAGGGATAGTCCGTGCGTTAAGCATGCGATAGTCGCCACAAGGTCGCCAGCCGTTATCCTTCTTAGGCGCTAGGTGTAAAGGTGAAGCCCAGGGGCTTTCGGAAGGACGGGCCGTGCCATTATTGAGCATGAGCTCAAATTCCTGTTTTGCAACTTTAAGTTTGTCGGGTGCGAGCCTACGTTGTGTACATGCAATAGGTGGTCCTGGTGTAGTCCTAATATGGTGTACTGTGTTGTGCTTTGGAAACACCGGTGTGCCTGAAGGGCGTGTAATGTCCGGAAACTTACTTAACAACTCGTGAAACCGCGTGTCGCCTGTCGAAACCTTTACAGAAAAAATGTCAGCTTTAGCAAGGGAAGCATTTGATGTTAAAGTTGTGGTATTGTCAATTAGGCGTTGATTGCGGCAATCTACATTTAAATTATAAAAGCTAAGAAAATCAACGCCTATTATGGGTTTTGTTACATTAGCCACAATGAATCACCAAGGGAAATTACGCCTTAAGCCTAGATTTAAAGGAAGCTCAATAAAGCCAAATGTATCGACGATGCTTCCATTAGCGGCGCTAAGCTGATAATCGGTTTTGGATCGACGTTCCCGAAGCGCTGAACGAGGGTAGACGCATAGGTCACTGCCTGTATCTACCAGGAACTTGGTGTTCGAACTGCGGTCGGTGACGAAGAGGCGACCTGTTGAAGGTGGGCAATCGTCTGTCGCCATTAGCGACTGCCCTTGGAGTTTCCCGCCTTGTCGTGGTCGCAGGGCTTTATGCACTTATGAGCCTCTGCCCCGAACTTTGCGTGATACCAGCATATTGGGTATTTGCGGTAGCTTGAGTTTGACCGACTTCTCTGGCGCGATGATGAACGGCGACGGTCGCGTGGTCTGGAACGGCTGGTCGAACAGCATGATGCGCGGGTATGCTCGTCCAGCTTCAAAGTGAGCTGCTGCACCATCTTCTTCAGCTCTGCGATCTCGTCCGACGTTGCATGGTGACGTCAGCTCTTGAATTCGGTCTGCCAGGTCTGCAAGCTGCTCCAAGGAATGTGTCGGCTGGGATGCCAGCACAGTTTGTATATTGGACGGCAGGCGATTGCACCATATGGTCCTGACAAAGTCCTCGGGAACGGTCGGTCCGGCTAGGTCTTGCAAATGCCTCAAGAACTGTGATGGCTTCCTGTCACCAAGTTCTTCATGTGTCAGCAACTGCTTGACCTTCTTTTCGTGCGAGGCGGATAAGCGTTTGATGAGCTCGGTTTTAATTTTGTCATACCGGTTCTTTGTTGGCGGATTGACAATAATGTCCTTTACGGCCTTCGCGTATTGTATATCCAAGTTATTGGTCACGTGGGTAAATTTCGTGTAGTCGTCCGTGACGACATGGCTATCGAATTGACCTTCTATGAGCGCAAACCAAAGTTCTGGATCTTCTGGTGAGAACGGTGGTACTTTTATGTTTATTTTATTTTCGCGTTCAGTGGAAACGCGCACTTTTTTTGTTCTACGCGTGGTAATGTTCCCGTCGTTTCTAGAACCAACGGTTTTAACTGAGTCACTGCTGTCACTCATATTAATTACTTGATCCTTATGCACGTGTTCTTATAGGGGTCACCAGTTATGGGGGTGTGGTATGGTGTGGTGTAGATGTACGTACGTGCTAGGGTTGAGTCCAAGAAAATAAGTTAAGTCCAGACAACGTAACACAAATTGTTTATTGACGGAAGAATAGCACAATAGAAGAAATAGTTCCACACACACAATAGCAAAGTCAGAAACCACAGAAATGAAGGAGTAGTATAGGATCACAGGCGATAGAATATAGAAAACAAGCAACATAAAATATTCGCGAATCATACGTAAGTAAGCGTTCTGTTGATAAGCGACACGGGCTTCGCGGACCAGGGCCAGTAAGACGACTGACGGCGCGCGCGCGGTGTGGTATGCGTTTGCGCTGAGTAACGGTACTCTCAGCCGCTCGGTACGTTTCCAATGCACGATATTGTTAACTGTAGTAGTGTAATATTTAAGTATAATAAATATGATGTATATGTAGTGTTGTTGTTGTGTATGTGTTTTCATTATTGTAAATAAATAGATAATAACAAATTACTGTATATACTTTGTAAATATATTATTTTGTGTTTATATAATATAATAATGATTTTTTAATATATGTGAGTAGGCCACATGTCTTTATAATTTGAATAAAAAAAAAAGTTTTTTGTCTTCTCTGAAATTTCTAAGTCACGAGGTTTTAAAATGCTGATGTTCCCACGCAAGTAACAAAAGGATGATTGAAAAAAAAAATATTTTTGTCAAGTCTACTTGATAGCATTGTTAAATTTTGGTACTCATTAACATATAATTTCTTGTTCAGTACCTACCTACTTCTAAATAATACAAAATTTTAAAATAATTGCTTTTTCAAATATAAGTTGAAAAAAGATTTTAATAAAAACATGAAAGCTTAATGTCTCTTGAAATCATAATATTGATCTTCCACGAAATAGCACAGTAGTTACGAGTTAAGAGCTACTAACATTTTATTCAATAAAATGCGTACAGACATTTTTATTTCAATTTTGTAATGAAAACTAAAATGAAATAAAAATAATATTTCATAAACGGTACCTTTTTAAAGTTAACGGTTTAATTGTTCTGATTTTAGCACGAAATTAATATTGGAACAATTGGGACCAACCCTTTTACCCGTTAATTTGTGTGGCACGGTAGCAGCGAAATAGAAATTACGCTTGTGTACAAATTTGCCTAATTTTCGTTAATATTGCTCTGTTCATTACACTCGATCCTTTATTACTAACATTTCGAATGCCACTAACACTTAATTATTTTCATTGGTACAGTAAACCCTTTTTAATATTCATTCTCTATTTTCTAAGTTTCGTTTTGAATAAATTCGTTTCTTGTTTCGAGCTTTAATTTGCTGTAGCGGAATAAACGCGCAATATCAAAATACTTTACTTCAAAAACTTCATTGACTTATAAAAATAATATACAAATCTTAAAATAAAAATAATAATACTATGTATAATTTCAAGAAAAAGGGAGGGGGCAGCTCAAGGGCATCAAAAAATATATCCACATCGCTGTCAACGGGACACCTGTCAGACGTGTCAACAGACTGGCAGAATTTCCACGTTGTATGGCAATTATTAACAATGCTGATTCTTTGACCCAAGAACAGACCAGTCTTCAGGTCACATGAAGAGCAGACCAACCGCATGGCGATGACAATAAAAAAACAAGATACAAGTGAAATAACCCAACATTATTTCTATTTTTGGGCATTAAACCTTAATACATTAACAATTACTGATTCATAGAAATAATTACGTTAATTATACAGATAACACTGAACACTATTATAATGCTTTATATGAAACCATTGACGTGTGGGTAATATATCCCATTTTGATAAATACTCACTTGCATTCAACTTGGTAAATAATTATAGTAGATAATAAAAGTGGCGTGACTCACTCGGCTAAGTAAAACTCATATAGATCTTTTGGTCATGGTACGCTTGTTGCAGCCGGTCTGTGGATGGGTGACCATCTATTTCATACCGAGGTCCCTCTGTGCCTCAGAAAGCACGTAAAGCTGTTGCAGCTATCATTCCTAGATCTTTGACAGTGGTTATGCTTTGTCAGTTTGATAACCAATCTTACCCATTGGTATCGTCTTACCAACTGGGTTGTGAAGGTCAGATAAGCAGTCACTCCATGTAAACTCCCCCCCCCCCACTAGAACCTGACCCCAGCATAGTTGAGAGTAGGCTAGGCAGATGATGAATAATAGTGGCACTGTTAATATCACCACGTACAGCGCATTCATCAAAAGAGGGTTTATCACCCACTATCAATTAAATGAAGCCAAGTTTATAGACGTAATAATTTTAAAAGTTTCGAAACCTTATAACTTATTAACGTTCGTATCTTAAAGCTTATGTTACTGCCATTGTAGCGTATGCTATGGTTGATATTATTCAACAATGTGAATAGAAATTTTATTCCGTTTCCGTTTCTTTAAAGAATTGTATTAAATCATCCTTGAATATTTTAGTGTGATTGGAGGGGCTTCTGGCCTAGTAAAAGTGGATGCGATAACTTTACCGCGGTCTTTCCGTGGATGGGTGATTTTCATACATACCGAGGCCCCATCACACGTCGAAAGGTTAGGTTAGGCTATTTGTAAGGCGCGCGTCCGTATTCCATAATCCGCGCCACGTGGCGTTTTCATTATAGGACCAACAAATAAGCACTTATTAATGCTGGCTATGAACGTCCCGTGTGACATAATTGTCACCCACGGCTTCATCTAATATTTATTGCATATCACATGAAATAACAGCAATTTGATACTGTGGAAATAACTCTTATTGTGGGAACGCACGCTCACCAGAATAAACTAAATATATATTAATAATTAACAAAATTATTACACCGTAACGTGACTATTTTAATTTAACTTGACAGCTCGCTATTAAATGGAAATTACAATGCTTATTATTTATATAAAACTGATTTCAAAGTAAGTTAAAAACTAGAGTAATTTAAAGTGCTTTACTTTTGACTATCAATTACGTTCAACTTTTAAGTGTCGAAAAGTTTAAGTCATTGTCTGTAGATTATATTCATGAAGCATGTATTTACTTGGTTTAATTTTGTTCTAGAACCGAATTTTGTTGGTTCCTTCGATGTTGGGGACTACGTGCTGTTTTTCTTCCGGGAAACTGCTGTGGAATACATCAACTGTGGCAAGGCAGTCTATTCGAGGGTAGCAAGAGTTTGCAAGAGGGATACTGGTGGCAAGAACATACTCAGTCAGAACTGGGCCACGTATCTGAAGGCGAGACTGAACTGCAGCATACCTGGAGAGTTCCCCTTCTACTTCAATGAAATACGTAAGTTTTAATTACTATTTTCTTTTATTCAATCATACTTATGTGACTCCATCGTAAAAAGAATACTATCAGCTTTGCACACATAAATATTTCTCCACCATTTTGACTTGAGAACCTTGTTCAATTTCGACTTATCGTTCCTTACACACACAAATATTGACTGTCAGTCCCGCGCAAACATTTTGAGTTCCAAATTCAAAAGTGCATAGTACGAGTTTACGGGAGTCTAGTCAATTCTGCTCTGCACTTGGGCGCGGGACCACCCAGACTGTGTTCATATAATATTAACGGTCGGGGTTCGCGCCGTGCCACGGTTTTTCACGCGGACCCACTACCGTTACTGCATTACTCATGAGAATGTAATAGGTACTCAAGTGCTCAGTATTTGCTGTAGGTTTATTTACATGTCTGTTCGAGCAATTAGGTTCACACCGAAGTCGGTGGATCGTTTTTCTCTGAATAGGATTCCATTCAAGGTACAATAGGAAGAATTCGGGCTATAAAGATTCCTTTCGTGTTTATTTTTCGTCGGACATAAAATGTTGTCACGAAATTGCTTATCTACACAATGATTTTTCCTTATACGAAGTCAAACAAAATAGTTACTTTCGTTCCAATATTATAGCCGGAGGTCAAATAGGGATAAATATAAAATAGAACAAAGATATTTTTTAACCTGCCATTTTGGAATCAATTGCCTTGCAATTAAGTACCATTGTTACACAATTTGCAGCGCAAACGCAAGTTTTATTAATTTCAGCATCAACTAGTAGCAAACTGCTGCAATTTTGCAAGAGATATTAGATTGAGAGCCCACAATTAAGTATAACAATTTGATAGTAAACTAAAGTTTCAGCAACTACGAACAGATTTATACATCATGACGGAGCTTGATAAATTCTAGCTTCAGTTGTCCAATAGTTAGAGATTCAATTTAAATTCAAATTACTTGTACAACCTCTTTGATATTTACACCTGAACAGATTTTAAATTTTATTATAATTCAACTCTGAAATTAAAACTCTCGGACCAAATTCTTTATATCTTCCATACAGATGAAAACTATAATTCTGAAGTTTATCTTGTCTGCTTAGTAAATCTACATTAAATATTAAATTTGGAAGTTTTATTGAGTATTTGTTCAATTCGCATTAACTTGTAATGAAAATGAAACTGAATCATAAAACCTTAATGCGTATAATATTTCAATTAGTAAATTCGTTTGAAATAATTTGTAAATATTGAATTATGGACTTTACACATTATGTATATCTAACTATGCATCTTAATAGACAAAGATAGAATTGTGTCACATGTTTAACATAGTTTCACAATCAGGTATCGCAGGCCATCACACGATGCACTAAAGTATTAGATACCTAATTTTTTGATTAGAAATACGAGTATCCTATAATTAGGATATTGGTTAAATTTTATACAAGCTCAATAAGTATGACCTATTCATATGAATAATTGCATCAAATAGAATAAATTAAAATGTGCGGAACAGGTGTCTACTAATAACTAAAAAATCGATCACTTTACTTAGATTCCCTCGTTCTAGGCCCTTTGAAAACCACGAACAATAATGAATAGCAGATACAATAACCAAACTGAATTTTACCACAGCGCGTTAACATAATACTACAGAGCAAAACCTACATACATAACATGGCTTTTTGATGGCTTCTACCAGTGGAGCACAGAGAAACTAAAGGACGACACGTGCGGCCATCTTTAAATAGTACTCCTTTTGCTTATTCCGTGTACAAGAACCGTTTCATATAGACATGTTCGTAGCACTAGCGATACACAATTACTAAGGTTTTGCTATCAAAATATCATTTGTACTTATTTCACTCAAATATTACAGAACATTGTACCAAAATATCGTCTGTGTCTAATTGCCATTTTTATGACGAAGTAGGTACCATGAAACACTGGCTTGATAAGTTGAAATACTTAATCTGTAACATTACCGTGTTTACGTTTACATCATTAGACAAGTAAGAACCGTTTTGTTTAGGCTTTATTCCCACAAGTAGGTACATACCTACCATTATAAAATCGAAAACTACAATGAATCCTTTTTATTCTACCAGAGAGCATCTACAAAGTACCTGGGGACGACAGCCGGTTCTATGGCGTCTTCACGACAGCCTCCACCGGCCTCATGGGCTCTGCCATCTGCACCTTCACTATCGGAGACATCCAGAAGGCGTTTGAAGGGAAGTTCAAGGAGCAGGCGTCTTCAAGCTCCGCGTGGTTACCGGTTATAAGCAGTAAGGTCCCAGAACCGAGACCTGGGACCTGCGTGAATGACACCTCGTCCTTACCTGATACGGTGCTCAATTTTATAAGGTGAGTGATTTTAATATGAACCCTTAGCCTTTTGAGCCTTAAAAAAGGCAAATGATATTTAGGTTTTTTAATAAAAAGTATGTGCATTCTTCAATAATATAATTTTATTTATTATCTATTCAAATAAATATAACTTAGAGTCCGTAGCCAATTCTGACATCTTTAAAAAAGTAATGAAATGGAAATACGGGGACAAATTAAAAACAAAATAAACTCCACTTCTCACGCCTTCAGATTATATGTATTTCCAACTCATTGTCCAATTTTTTCATTAAAAAAGGGCCTGTATGAAGCAGAGAATTAATTTATTTTCAAAACGACCGAGTAGCCGGATACGTTAAAAGAACAAAAGGCGAAACTGTCGTTATTGTAACAAGCGCGCCGGACGTAAACAAAGTAGAAAATCGTCACTTAAAAACGCGAAACACGATCCTGTCGCCGACGAGGTCTCTAGCGATTCCAGAATTCCACGCTCATTGAAATCCACAGGCACTTTTATCTGGCGACACGTCCTGTTAATTATCCGACGCTCTCACACCGAGAGCGTTCAATTATTTTTTTTTCCCGCTTTTCCATGATCCTCATGTGGAAACGTTGAGATTTTAACACTTCACCTGAACCAGTCTTCTGAAAATAGTATAACATTTTTTATTCATGACGAGTGGAGGTTTTAATTAAATGAATAGTATTTTGTTGTTGGCGTCGAAGCAAAGACTGTATTGTGCGATATTCGTGCCTGCGACATTATCGTCGATTGTCGCCGGCTGTCGTGACGCTACCTTATTGTTATCAACATGCTTGTAATGTTTCCGTCGTTACGCTCCAATGACTTTTCCTTCGTCGGACACCTTTACACGCTGCATTGTTTCCGAATAAATTGAAATATGTAGTGTCAACGTTGTCA
Source organism: Charanyca ferruginea (assembly GCA_947361185.1). Taxonomy (NCBI): domain Eukaryota; kingdom Metazoa; phylum Arthropoda; class Insecta; order Lepidoptera; family Noctuidae; genus Charanyca; species Charanyca ferruginea. Next base: position 30,801,221 of record OX376056.1, read on the forward strand.
ATGAATCGTTTTCAGAAAACGTAACAATTATTAACCTCTAAACATTTTGAAAGTCGTTTTCAAGTTCTATAACAAAAGCTAAGTGCGTGCTTTGTAGAATAGGTTGACTATTATAATCAGTAATAAATTGAAATAATAGACAAAGGCACCTTCCAAATTGCTATAATGGCACCGTCAGCCAAATGTAACAATGATTCATATTGGCTTTTAATATAATTGTTGAAGCTTATTTATGACTGCTATATAACCTTCGTGATCCATCAGACTGTAACGGAATTCTCACTCCTTTATTCATATACGACTTTGAAAGTTCTACAACCAGATGGAAAAGACTATTGTGCTCTCGATTTATTACGGTAAAAACTTGACAAGGACAAGTTTTTAAATGTGTTTAAACGTCCGAGTGAGAGCCAACAGAGAAGGTTTTCTGCTAAACCTGCAAAAAAATGGTAGACAGCGTACTTTAGGAGCCCGTTGGCACCTTTTGGGCACAAACCCTAAAAACTAGCCAAGAATGATTAACCGAAACGTGTCCTGAATCAGGTTAAAGAGTAAATAGATTAGAAAATCTATTTACTCTTTTAGACCCACAAAAACTGTCCTAATTTATCCTAAAAATACTTTTTCCAACAGATCTCACCCACTAATGGACAGTGCTGTCTCCCACGAGAACGAGAAGCCGATCTATTACAAACGAGACCTGTTCTTCACGAGGCTTGTGGTGGATAAAGTCAAGGTCGATATGATGGGACACCCGCTTGAATACACCGTGTACTACGCTGGTACAAGTAAGTAGATGCCTTATAATTAAAACAAACTGGCGAAATAAAAAATTACACGTTATGATCTGAAAGTCACATTTAATTCAGTGTAAATGTAAATCTACTTTTAGAAATTAACTTCATCATCATCATCATCATTTTTTCACTCGAGTATGACGGAATCAAACAGCTTCTGAAGGGCCTTAAGTACCGGTTTTCCACCCGCCTTCAGGAGTTCGGCCGTAATTCCATCATCACCCGGTGCCTTGTTGTTTTTAAGCTGTTTCAGAGCCATCCTAATCTCGTACAGGCTGACGTCCGGGATGTCTTCGGTATAGTGTCGGGTTAGTCTAGCTCTTGGGTCGTTCGCTAGATCTACAACGGGTTTATTGGTTGACGTGTACATCTGCCCATAGAATCTCTCGATCTCCCTCAGAAGCTCCGGTTTGGCGGACACAATCCTGCCATCGTCGGTCTTCAGTTTCGTGAGCTGGCTCTGCCCAATAGCCAGATCCCTTGCAAATACCTTGGAGCCTTTATTCTTCTCAATTGCGTCTTTAATACGTTCGGTATTAAAGCGGCGGAGGTCGCTCTTCAAGGATTTAGAGATCCGTCTATTTAACTGCCGGTATTTCCACGCATCATCTGAAGACTGCAAGATCATCTCACGCCGCTCCTTCATGAGCTTGAGAGTACGATCAGAGAGTTTTTTGTTCTTATCTGCACGACGTGTCTTGAAGAACTTAGACCCAGTCGTATGGACAGTTTCCACGAACTCGTCGTTGTATTCGTCCACTGAGCTTCCTAGGCACTCGAAACGATTCTGGAGTTCGAGCTGAAAGCTCTCGGGGTTTTGAATCTGGACCTGTGCTGGACGGAGCGTAGACTTCATCAGTCGAGACCTTTCAAGCTTTATATTTATGTTCAATGTGCCTCTTACCATGCGATGATCGCTCCCGGTTTTCACCGAATTGATCACAGAGACATCATTGAACATTTGCTTCTTGGTTGACATGATGAAGTCAATCTCATTTTTAGTTGCACCATCAGGGCTCTGCCAGGTCCACTTTCTGTGCTCACGCTTTCTGAAGAAGGAGTTCATCATATAGAGGCCCTCCTTCTCCATAAAACTAGCCAGTTGGTGACCCCGGCGATTCCGACGTCCAAACCCAAATTGCCCCACATGCAGCTCATCACCGTCTCGTTTGCCCAGTTTCGCGTTAAAATCCCCCATGACAACGGTGAAGCGAGTTTTGAAACCATGCATGGCTTTAGAGATATCCTCATACATGGTCTCCACTTCGTCGTCGGGGTGTGCCGAGGTCGGGGCGTAGACCTGTATGACCTTCAGCGAATATCTTGAGGATATTCTGAGTATAAGGTACGCCACCCTGGTCGACACACTCTCGATCTTCACCACGTTGTTCACGAAGGACCTGTGGACGATAAACCCAACACCACCTTGGGACTGTCGGTCTCCCTCTCGGAAATAGAGCAGGTTGCCGGATTTCAGGGTTATCGTGTCCTCCCCCTCTCTTCGGACTTCAGATAATCCCACAATACTCCATCGCAGCCTGCTCAATTCCTCTTCGAGTTCCGTTATCTTCTCGTCGGTCCGGAGTGTACGCGTGTTGTATGTTGCCAGGTCAAGTCGTCGGTGTAGGCAGCCTGATCCCTTCCGGAGATTCTTCGCACCCCTTGCCACGCCGTAACCTCGACCGCTACCATAGTCGAAGCTAGACGAGCTGCCGGGTACTAGGGGCCGTTTTTGTGTTGCGCTATTCATTTGGGGGGTTTTGCCATAATCGCCACGCTTGGCAGGCGGGTTGGCGATCGCAGTATGGTTGTTACAAAGGCACAGAGAACGCTGCTGCCCATTCTCTGGTAAGTCCCTTAGTCGCCTTTTACGACACCCACGGGAAGATATGGGATGGTGTTATTCTTTACGTCCGACACCATACGGACCACTTGGAAATTAACTTGTGTAATAAATAAAATATGTTTAAATTAAAACTAATCTCACGGTTTCACATAGTTATATTGGTCATGCATTAGGACAATATGAAAGTTGTATTTTATTCAATATCACTCAATTTCTCACCTCAACCTTTATGGACTTCCCATCTACCAAATATTATAATCTTTTAGTCACCTCTTACGATATGAAAAGGTCAGGACCCCAATTCGTACCTACCAAGGGTCCACACCGCACGTAAAATCTTTACATGAACTCATAAAACATCCTATATATGCAAATTTTACTCATCCTAATGGAAAAACCTGATACCTAAAAATACATGGGCGCTTATATCGTAGCATATTCCATTCCTTTGTTAACAAAGAGTAATGGCACTTTTATGGATCTAAAAAATAAAACATTAGACACGTAGACGACCAATGGTTGAAACAATTAGCAAATACCGAAACGCAAAGCAACGCTCTGAACAATCAGTGCACGGATACGCCAGGACATAAAATTTCATAAAAGCTCACGAATTAAAAAATGCCTTCCACTGGGAAATTAAAAAGTGGTGGCGAGTGAAAGTGGCACAAAGGCCATAATTCGTCTCGTCCATGACGGCTGCATGTCCGTCTGGATGCCATCGTGTTTCACTCTCCATACCATGAAACAGGGGATTTAGTTCAAAACATGAAAAACCGATTATACGTTCATTGTTTGTACCAAAATCGCGTGCGAATCTCTATAGTTTAAGCGCTTTTGGTACTTCAATTTTATTGACTCCTAAAAAGCTCGCGCTAAAGCTTGTAAATCCCAGCGCTACAATCAAAATATCCATAGTATAGGTGGACGGTCGATTGGTTAAAAAAACAAACAATGAGACGCTGAAGTTAACATCATTACAAACAGTGTAACATGTTTTGGAAGCCTTTCAAATTCTTATCGCTTCGCTTTCACGAACAACAGGCAACAATTAAGATTGTAATAGGCATTACGCACTCACGAAAATGTATCTCAACGTTTATTCCGTCCGCATTTTCGTAGCGTGTGCTACGTCGTAGCCGTCGGTATGTGTGTGCGGTTCGCTGTAGACCACAGAGAGTCAACGTCACATTTTCATTGCCGCATAAATTCGGCCCACCACCGCCGTGCCGCACCGTTCTCTAAACAACGCCTCCAAGTGGTAATTTTCGCCTATGTTGTTGCAATTTTCACCAATTTTGTCGAAAATCGTTCCCGACCGAACCGCCCTGCCGAGTGGATTAAACTCACGTAGATATCTAACGAAGGGGGTTCGTTTACGGAACAACTTTTACGAAAGGAGAAGCTACGTTTGAGTTGGCGTTTGAAATGCTTGTGTGCGGCATATTAAATTGTTTAAACGTTACCTTTGACGCACCCCACCCGTAGCATAGCCACGTACCAAGATAATTACTCTAACTTAATCTACACAATATAACTTTGTTCCAGTGTTCTAATACTAACTAAGAATGTATCCCGAGCACTATTAATAGTGCTACAATTTTGGTAAACAAAGAGATAGCAACGCAATAGTTTTATGCAACAGTGTGTTGCACAGTGTGCAATATAAGTCGGTGTATATTCAAACCGCAGAGGGAAGGGGTAGCGGCCGAAAATCCGAAGCGCTCTTAGTTCACTATTATTTACACTCGAGCGCAAAATAAGTAGCACGAAATTCCGTCACAAAGAGCCCGAGGCGTCCCGTGAAAAGGGACAGTTTACTCTTTCAATAAAGAGAGCGCTCGTGTGCTCGCGTCTACCGCGGCGATATTGCCTCGCCGCATACTCCATTTTGAGTACTTACCGCGTTATAAAATGCATTAAACTGCACTGGCACAAAGTTGTAGCGGCGCTCGAGGTGCTAGCAGACAATGAGAAATGAGCGTATGATGCTCCCGCAATGCGGGCCCCACGTCTCGCCTCATTCCATTTGTTTTATCACGCCTAAATCACTGTTGCCAAACAACTTTTGCACGCCTCGCCGAGGTTGATAAAAGTTTGACAGCGACTGTCGTGTACACACCAGGGAGCGTGTTTGTCAATGAAAGGGAACGGAGGTATCAAGGACGTTAAGAGTATTTAGAAGTTAACGAAGTTAATTAAATTCACCGAGTTAGACATCGACGCTGCCACTCTTTAGTATCAAGGGCGCCTTTGTAAACAAACGAACATATTAATGTTAACGTATCGCATGAATACAGACTCAGTTAACAACCAACTCGAAACGTAATTACGGCGCGTTTGTTGTTAAAAACAAAACAAATTGTCTGTGGTTTTTTTTTAGTTTACTATAATATGATGAAAAGTTGTTGCGACGCATACGAAATACTCAATACAGGATATCAAATTCGCAAAGTTAGGGTTAGCTTTGACAGCGGGTGCTGCGGTACCGGACTGCTATTAAAAACGATTTAAAATTCACAGAAGGCTTAACGGCCGGACCACGCTGGAAACGTCACAGCAATTTGATGACGTAATTATGTAAGCTCAGAGTCACGAAATGCCCTTTGATATTGCAGTGCGGGTATATTCGAGTTAGCAAAACCATTTTTCATGAAACTCTGTAGTAATTGAATTAAAATAAATAGTCTCTATTCATCGTATATTAAATTAGGATTCTAGCTTGTCAATATTAGTGTTAGCCTGTCTTATGATATTAGAAAATATACACATTTAACTTGGCAAAAGTTGCACATGTCTGAAATATAATATGTATGTAAGTAAAAAATTGTCTAATTTCAGTTTATTATGAAAAGCTCTATTTCCGGATGAAACTAATAAATTCCTCTGAACGGCTTTATTTACCCCTGGTACAACATCAGTAATAATTCTAAAATAACTTACCTTGCATAAAATGTAGCGATAGGAAGCGTATATCGCTCTTATAAGTATCGGAAACCCATTTGCCTAAGTGCATGAAGTCCAAGTTTTGCCATAAACATGAAATGCGGTCCATGCAAAATGATATGTTAAGGTGTAGGTGAGGTATGGCGGACAAGCCGGGCTTATGTAGAGCAAGTTGCCGTACCGGCGGCAATCGTGAGGAGTTAGTGTACGGAGTCTCCCCAACGTGGCATAGCTCCGTGCTTCATCGAGTGAGAGTGGGGCAAAAATCAATTGTGAAAACAATTAACAACTAACAATTAAATTGCCAAATTTAGTTGCAACTAACAACTAAAATAATTAATTGTAATTGTAACGTATCGCAATTAACAATTAATTAATTGTGCTTGTAAAACTTTGCAATTACAATTAAATTATTTGTGCTTGTAAAAATTTGCAATTACAATTGATTAATTGTTAATTGTTTGGTACACGTTTACAATCACAGTTAACAATTAATAAATGTCAGTAACTGAAAAACATAATGCAAACAATACAAGAGCATTCTCCTTAATATTCTCAAAGGAATGTAAAGCCTGGATTTAAACAAGAACATTACGTAAAAGTGTAGCACAGGTACCTAACTAGAATAATTCAGGATTGGGTGGTTAAAGGAAACAAGGATAATCGTAGTTTTAAATACAAAGAAAATAACTTTTATAAATCAGCCTTTATTTAAATCAGTTTTCATATTAAGCATTGTTCATGATTGTTCAGAGGGAGAACTATTCATTTGTACTTGTTTTGTTCTTATTTATGTGTTCTTTGAATAGTTAAGATTGCACTTCAACACGACCCATTTTCAAACATTTGGTCTGTTAATTTATGACTTCTTGGCAAATTTGTCATCGTAGCAAAAGAGAAAAGTCTCTCCACTGCGGCGGAAGCTGGTAAAGGTGTGTTATATTTTATGAAAACTCTTTTTATTTCAGGATATCTATTCAGCAGATTTAGTTCTTCACTTTCTTCAGCAAAGAAGTGTAACATCAATAATTCAGCCTTTGTTTTTGGGGTGTTCATATTAGTAGACGCTGTAAGTGCTGAATAATTACTATTATCTGAATCAGAATCAGAATCGAATTCAAAAAAAATATTTTCTTTATTTCTTTTTTTTGGTTTATTTTGTTGGGGTTCTTCATTGAGTTCTTTTGAAATAACGGTTTTAAAAAGATTCTGTACTTTAGTTCGATCTTGACTGGTTAAGCAAGATAGCCACTTATTCTTAAAACGAGGATAAGAAAGAGCAGCTAGTGCTGCATGCTCTGCCTCAGCAGTGTTAAGATCAAAATACTGTTTAAATCTAGTTTCAATGCTTATTCTGTAAGTCTCAATCAAAGGTGAACAGTAAACTAAATCGCCACCTCTTTCAATTTTTTGGATTTTTCTTCTTAAAGCCAACAGACATGGCAGTACAATACCAAAATAGGTATTGTTTTCACCTTGCATGATATCCAATGCTTCTGCTACTGGTGCAGCACAGATCAAATATTCTTTTAAATAATCAAATTCGAAATCTTTTATAGGATTTGTAATATTTAAAGATCTATGCAGCTGCAAATTCTTTTCTTGGATTGACAAAATTTGTTGAAGTGCGTCATACAGACTGTTCCATCTGGTTTCACCCGGTCGACTCAATGTGTGTTTTAATATGTCTTCTATAATTTCAGCTGTTTTTGGGCGGCCGGCAGCATTCCATAGAGAGTTGCATTTTTTTATTGTATTAGCATGTATATCACATAATGGAGTCCCTTTGTTAGTCAAAATTTTATTGGCATCAACAGTAGCACATAAGCTTAAAGTATGCGCACAACATCTTAGATGGGCAGGCAAAAAAAAATCCTCTGAGTTTCCTTCGTCCAGACTTGAATCGGATTCTACATCTGTATCTTCAGACACAGGATCTTCCGGCTCATTGGTTTCACTAGTACTGATGTTAGTAAGTTGCACGCCAAAAGTGCGAAATGCTTTAACAAAATTACTGCCGTTGTCAGTAACTGATGCAATTACTTTAGTACCGGTCAAACCAAATTCTGTGTAAATGTGTTTAATTAAATCAGTAATGCGGTCGTAACTATGAGTTCCTTTGAACCGCTGACATGCTAATGCTACTGAATGCCGTTTCAAATCTTTTGTTATCCAATGTGCTGTCATACCTAAAAAGCTTTTCTTCTTTCCAGACCAGATATCTGTTGTCGTGCACACGAAATCAACATCCAATAATTCCGATTTAATAGTAGACATTAGTTTTTCATAGTAAATATTTATACGGCGACTCAAACTTCGACGACTTATAAGTTTTAAACCCTTATCAGATATCTGCAAATTGGTGAATATTTTTAAAAAGTATGGGTTTTCTACAGATCTCAATGGGATCATAGAGTGAACAAAGTACTTAATAATATTTTGTACAAAATCCTCTTGAGTATATGAGTTGACTTCTCCACTTTTCTTCGTTTTTTTGCCAGGAACTAATGTATTCCTTTTATCTTCTTTTTTTCTTTTTATATGTGCTTTATATTCATTGACGCAATCTTGTCCATGTTTCCGTTTGAGGTGACTCAGAAAATTAGATGTACAATTATAAAATCCCCTGACTTTAGTAGTACTAGGCAAGCATTTAGTACACAAAGCTGTGATTTTATGCGCTGTTGATTCCTCTGGTATATATTAAAAAAAATGTACCGTCAAGTAGTCCAAGACGCGGTAGTGAAGTCGTCGATGTACTTGAGCCCAAAGACTGCAACTCTCGATCCAACGAATCATTATTGTCCGTGTCCGAAATATTAATTGACGCTGACGACATATTACTATAATCATCTTCATCCATAACTAATAAGTTTTTAGGAAGTTGTAGAAATATCCGTAAAATAGGTATATGAATTGTTCAAATCACACGTAGTATGTCATTCAAAACCAAAACGCACTGAATAACGTGACTCGTGTTGTTACTCGCTCTGCGTTAGTGCGCGCGCGACACAATCAAGTTGCGACACGTACAGCAGTCAGCGTTAGTAGCGGTAGACTAACACAAGAAATATTGTTACGAGCTGGGTATGGGATAAATTAATTACTACCAATCAGACAATTTAAATAACTTTATTACACACAAAAACACTTTAACTTAATCACAAATACACTACTGATCACTATTCGCTTAGATATCGCACTTCTAGTTCACTTCGATTCGCTTCGTTGTATCGCCTGAATCAGACTGACTCTTTAGCGTTTTTTTTTTTTTTTTTTTTTCGGATTGGCATCTCGCAGGTCAACCTAGGAGGTTGTCGGCTGCTTAACCGGACTTTCCTGTGGTGCCTTAAAAATTATTATTTTTAGGGCCTCCAGCCAGGGCAAAAAAGCTTACAAACTAAGCGACTACACGCTAAGGGCACCCCCTGTGGGGTACGAGCCTCGGCTTAGGGCGTCGCTGGGAGAGGACAGCAAAGGGACAGGCTGGATCGGATTTCCATTATTTAGGGACGAATTTAAAACTACAGGCTCAGCGGCGCGGGCTGGCACGAGCAAGGGTCGGGGAGGGGACGTACGGGGTCGTCGCGGCGGGCCTCGGCGGCGAGGACGGAATGACGGCGGTCTGTGTTTGTGTTTCTTAACTGTACTGGTGGCCTTATTGCTCTCCTGGAGGAGAGTAATAGCATCGTCAGGGTCGGTCAGAGTATGTCTCGGTCGTCGAGTCTTACTAATACGGGAGGGAGTGTACCGGGCGGCCGATACGATTAACGGGTTAGAGTGCTTCTCAGCAGTGTCGAAGAAGCGCTTGGCGGAGCGTTTCATGAACTGCTGGATGGTAGGTATTTTTAGATCGAGATGGAGGTTCTCGTTGCGAAGGTAAAAAGGGGCTCCTGTGATTCTTCGCAAGAAACGGTTTTGGAGGGTCTGCATCCTATGGAGACGGTATGGTTTCGCGTGTGCGAATACAGCACAGGCGTACGTCATGATGGGACGAATGCACGCCGTGTAAATGCGCAATTTGCACTTGAGTGACAATTTGCTGCGTGCATTCAACATGAAGTAGAGCCTACCGAGAGCGAAAGCGGCGCGCGAACGCACCGTCTTTATGTGCTCTCCGAAAGTAAGATGGTGGTCCAGAATCACACCTAGGTATTTGGCTTGCTTCTCCCAAGGGATAGGCTTACCGAACATGGTTATCGGACTGGGCAGAGAGGGGGACGAACGCGGTTTGGAAAAGAGTACTGCCTGACTCTTGATGGGGTTTACCTCGATTCTCCATTTCCGGAAATAAGCGCATAAGGCTTTTGCCGCGGATTGGAGGGTACGAGCTATGCAGTCTGGGTTACGACCCGAGTAATAGATGGCCGTGTCGTCAGCGAATAGAGCCAACTGAGCCTTTTTATCTTTGGGGATGTCGCTGGTGAACAGCGTGAAAATGAGGGGGGATACTACGGAGCCCTGAGGGACGCCAGCGCGTATCGGGTGGGGTGAAGAGAGCGCACCCTCGATGCGATAGCGAAAGGTGCGATTCGACAAAAAGTCACGCAAGATGAGCACGAGACGATCTGGCACTCCGAGTTGGTAAAGCTTGTATAGTAAGCCGTTGTGCCAGACTTTGTCGAATGCTTTCGCTATGTCAAAGAAGAGTGCACCCGTCATCAAGCCACGCTGAAAACCAGCGCTTATGTGCTCGACGATGCGGTGGACTTGTTGGACGCAGCTGTGTTCGGTTCGAAAGCCAAACTGCTCGTCGGGAATGAGACTCTTTGTTTCGGCAAAGTCTTTGAGTCGCTTATAAATAAGCCTCTCGTAGATTTTGCCTAGAACATTGAGTAGACTAATGGGACGGTAACTGGTGGGATCAGACTTGGGTTTGCCTGGTTTCGGAATGCCGATAACGGTGGCTTCTTTCCATGCCTGAGGAAAAATGTTGTTGCTTAGAGCGCCATTGAAGATGGCGGTCATTAGCATTATGAGATGGGCGGGGAGGAGTTTGAACACCTTATTGGTGATACCGTCAGAGCCGGGGGCTTTCCGGGGTTTGAGCCTCTTGATAATATCGTGCACTTCGTCGGGAGTGACAGGAGGCAGAGGATAATCAGGGTCTTCAACGGGTGGGAGAGAGGCTCTACGTTCGACTTCGGCGTCGACCTCAGAAAGGTGAGCTTCGTCTACTGGTTGAGAGCTGGGGGTGCATTGAGACTCTAGGCTGTCGGCTAGACATTCAGCCTTTTCATCGTTGTCGAAGGCGACGCTACTGTCGGAACGAATGAGAGGGGGCATGGAGGCCTCGTTAGAAGAACGGAGCTTCCTCTGGAGTTCCCAGAAGGCTAGGTGGGTGGGCTCGAGTTCGCTAAGTGTCTTGTCCCAGCGGCTGGAGCGCAGCTCCTCGATGCGTTTCTTTACAGCACGCTGTAAGAGCGCATGTGAGCCTTGTTCGCATCGCAGGGGAAGGCACTGTACGCACGGACGGCCGCGTTCTTCTCGGTCAACAGATCACGCACATCGTCAGGCAGTTTCCAGCGATGATCGCTCATCGCCGGAACCTCCCTTGAACAATCGTTCAAGACGGATTGTACATGATTTGTGAACGAGTCGATCGCGCCCGTCGTGTCCGCGACTGTCACCAAGTGGTCGGGGATAGCGTCCAAGTGAGGCGACGTGGTGGATTGTAGGCTTTCGCTTACTTTCCTCCAGTCGGTAATAATTTGGGTCGGAGGGGGCTGGCTAGGGTCAGAGGGACCTGAACGGGGAGCTAGTTCTAATATCACTGGACGATGGTCGGAATTAAGCTCGTGTAGCGTCTCTATAGATTGCAAACGGAGGTTCACATTCTTGAGCAGCGCTATATCGAGGATGTCGGGAAGATGGTTGGGATCGTGGGGGAAATGAGTGGGAGTCATCGGGGCGATGACGTCGAAGTTCAGTTGAGAACAGAGGTTAAACACGATCCTACCTCTGGAAGAGGTCCTGTTACTATTCCAGGAGGGATGTTTGGCATTGAGATCGCCCGCCAGTAAGACGGAGTCACCCAGGCCAAGAAGAGCAGAAAGGTCATCCTTGAGGAGGATAGGATCATCCTCCGATGGTGATGGAGGGACGTATGCTGATATAATAGTTAACGGCTGATGACCGGTCATGCCGAGCCGACAGACAGAGACCTCGAGGCGAGCGAGGGGAGGAGGGTCCATAGAAATGCAGTACAGAGCCTTTCTATAGTATATTAGGGTACCGCCCTTGTGACAACGAGACCTATCATTGCGAACTATACGGTAGTTGGCAATATTCGGGTCACGATGATGGGGCTTAAGAAAGGTCTCCTGTATGAGAAGGATATCAAGTTGATGGTCGCGGAGGAAATTGGCGATCTCATCACGTTGGTTAGTAATGCCATTGGCGTTAAAGAATCCTAACTTAAGGGATCGGGGTTTATTAGTACACGGCCTTTCCTTATCCATTGGATTAGCAAGGGTAAAGTTTATCTAGGGCTTGCGTAATCTCCGGATACGCTTTGAACACCTTAAGGATGTCGCTAATATTTGCTTTACACGCGAGTATATCCCTAGCCATAGCTTCAGCAGCGGGGTTGCGGTAAATTTGGTAGGCGAGGTTGATGACTTCGCCTATCCTCTCGGTAGGGAGAGATACAGGTACGCGGGAGGCTGAGGGCGCGGTTAAAACGGCGGGGGCGGCCTTAGATGGGGCGAGGGCGGCCTTAGGAGCGGCGGTGGCGGCTTTAGGAGCGGCGGGGGCGACCTTAGGTAGGGGGGGCGTGGTCGCGGAGGCTAGGTTCGGCGCGGGGACTGGCGAATCCATCAGCGCTGGCATGGGCAGAGATTGGGAGGGCCTCAATGCAGGGAACGCTCTCTGATGATTCAGCGAGTTCCATGGGGAGGGCCTCTGAGGGCTGAGACGCTCGGGCATCTCTGAGGAGGGAATCTTAACAGAGGGGCTTTCCCTTTGTTGACGAGCGTTCGCACGCTTAGTCAACTTGGGAGAAGAGGATTTTGGGGCTTTGGGGCAGCCGCGGTAATTGGCGGGGTGACCTGATTGTCCGCATAGCACACAGCTGGGAGGTTCTGTGCACAGATTGCGGTCTTTCGGACGGGGACAGTCAGCAGTTGCGTGCTCACCCAGACACTTGACGCATCTAGGGGTCGCGTAGCAATTGCGTTGGGCGTGACCGTAAAGTTGGCAGCGGTGACACTGTCCAACCGTATCGGATTTATAAGGCCTCTCGATAGAGATGCCCGACAAGTGACATACCGACTTTACTTTAAAGATCGGATGGTGGCCGTCGGTGTGATCGCACACGACAAGAACCGAGTCGTATGCAATCGCACCCCTAGCTTTGTGCAGACGATGCACAGCGGATACTGGGACATTTTGCGACTGAAGGTCGGCGAGAATCTCTTCCGTTGAGATTTCTTTGGGGACGCGTCGGATTACCACACGGGTGGGTTTATCATCGGGCAGGGAATAAGTGTGGAACGAAATGTTCCTCACTTTTAACAGGGATGTAAGTTCCCTGTGGTCGTTCACCGTGGGAACTTGAACTTTGATACCCTGTTGGGTCGAGCGCGCGTTTGTGTATTTGATCTTACGATCGTTACACAATTTGGACACGTCGGTCCACTTCGCCTTGTCCTGGATGAACAAGGGAGGCGGGGCGGGGAGTTTCTTTTTTGAAACCGAAGGATTGGGGGCAGCAGTGGACATGGGACTAGCGGGACGGCTGCCCTCTGGACGAGAGGTAGCTGAGACGGAGGGGGCCGAAACCGAGGGGGTGGAGGAGGGGGTGGGCGCGGCTACGGCTTTCTTGGCCTTGGTGGCCTGAGAGGGACTCTTACCCTTCTTTCTCTTGCCTCCCGGACCGACAAGTTGGTAGTCGTCGTCCGAGGACGCGGAGGCAGAGTGGGCTTCCTCAGAGTCGGAGTGAGATGGCTCAGAGACAGGGACAGAGGTATCCATTGTTTCTGAGGAACATGGCGACGCAGAGCGCAGCTGCGTGGGAACAATGGTCGCGGGAACAATGGGCTTGGAAACAATGGGTTCGGAAACAATAGGTGTTTCCGCGTACGGGCTTGTTTTCTTAATTGACAATAGGGACGGGATTTGCGGTGGCATAGAGGATGCCGCCACAGGTGTGCCTTCGTTGGCGTTATCGGGGGAAAAGGGGCTATCTAATATGTCACTGAAGTCAGCGACGCTAGCTTCGGCTGCTTTTCGGGACGCGGACGAGTTCTCTAGCCATGTGTCCAGATCGGCATGGAACTTGGCGCTTTGCCATAAGCGGGCCTTGACGTACGCTAATATATCAGCGTCCGACATGGTCGGAGGGATAGTTAAGTTGGGGAGGGAATTTTGGGAGATTTAACTCTCCGGGAAGCCTAAATTATACCTAACACCTAACTCTAACTCCCCGGGTGGAGTGGCCCGGGGATGTGTAACCCTCCCTGTCGGGTGTAGACAGGGAGGTGAGTACCTATTGGTGAGCCCTAAGCTTGTAAACCCGTCGCCAGTCTTATTGTGCGAACGGGGCCCTAGCCAGTCTAGTGCGAAGGGTGTAGACACGCCCAACCGACACTAGGTGTGTAGCTGTGGAAGGAAACCAGAGACTAGGTTCGACTAGGAGACCCCCCAAGGCCGAAACACTAGCTCCCGACTCCAATTGACGGCCTCGCCCTGAAGGGGTTTGGCGGGTGTGATTGGGGCAACACCCACTCGGCTTCGTTGGCACCGTAAGGTATCCACCGAGTACCACGAAACTGTGGTTTTGCCCTGAAGGGGCCAAGTGAAGCTACACGACTGACTCTGTTTAAAGGAATATGAATTTCAGCCGTCGCCTTGAAAAAGGCAACTTTTGAACAGTTGGTTGCAGTCGGCTGACTACAGGAATCGTTGCGGCGGGTGCAGCGAGAGCAGGTGACGAGCGTAGCGGCAGAGCGTGGAGCGAAGCGGCGACACGTCCGTGCGCGGCGAGCGTCGAGCGAAGAGTCACTCTTTCGCGTTTTTTTTTTTTTTTTTTTTTTTTTTTTTTTTCGGATTGGCATCTCGCAGGTCAACCTAGGAGGTTGTCGGCTGCTTAACCGGACTTTCCTGTGGTGCCTTATTATTTTTAGGGCCTCCAGCCAGGGCATAAAAGCTTACAAACTAAGCGACTACACGCTAAGGGCACCCCCTGTGGGGTACGAGCCTCGGCTTAGGGCGTCGCTGGGAGAGGACAGCAAAGGGACAGGCTGGATCGGATTTCCATTATTTTAGGGACGAATTTAAAACTACAGGCTCAGCGGCGCGGGCTGGCACGAGCAAGGGTCGGGGAGGACTCTTTCGCGTGTCAGCACGGTGCTTTTATACCGCCAATATTCACGAACTTTCCGGCTATGTGTAGAACATCAACAATAAAAAAACACTTCCAAGAAATACAAAAATAGTAGGCAAAAAATAATAATAGCCTACTTGTACCGAATAAAGAAATAGGTACCTTATGCCCTCGGCGTACGGTCGAAATTACAATGACAACTAACTTCCAACTAATAATAATAGTGGAATGCTTCTCGAAGCCTTTAGCGCAAACACACTGTAATCACGTGCTTTCTCGAAAGATCTCGTACGTACGACGTAACAATATTGAGGAGCGAGTGAGGCGCACAAGACGAAGGGGGGATGCGGGGCGTGCAGTGTGGACACTATGGACTCCTGCCAATGATATTCTAGTAAATATCATTGACTCCTGCCATATTATTTTACATTAAGTGGTCCTAAGCACGACTGCTACGCTAGAGGTCCTGGGTTCGATTCCCAGGTCGAGCAAAAAGTGTTATTGGGTTTTTCTATGAAATTCTCAGTAACAGCTCGGAGTTTGGATTTGTGCCCGGTTAATGGCAATAGGCTCGCCACCTATTACATGGGACCTAAATATACCAGCGAAATGTGGGTGTACATTGGTACACCTCTGCCTTACCCTTCGGGGAATACAGGCGTGATTGTATGTATGTATGTATGTATGTATGTATGTCATCAAATACGTAGTTAAATTAAATATTAATTGAATAAAATTTCAATTGCAATTGAATTAATTGTAAACCACAATTGATAGATTTAATTGCAATTGATGTCAATTGCATTTCACAATTAAAAAATAATTGAATTAATTGAATTGCAATTAATTTAGTTGAAATAAAAATTGTAATTGTTTGCCTCTACAATTAAAAAATTAATTCAATTGTGCCCAACACACAGGACGAAAATAAACAATATTTATTGCCGAGTTGCGGTACGATATGCCGGAACGGAATTTCCGAAGTAATTTATAGTTCGCAACACCTTGCCTTCGTTGCTCCGTTCCGAACTCGTGCCATGGTTCAATTTTGATTTCACGTCGAGCATAGAGGAAAATTCTTTAAATTGTTCTAAATTGCTCGCTAGTGCGGAACAGTTCGCTATTTCCTGAATACGAGTAAAAAAACTTTTGAAATCTTCGTGTCGTGTCGCTTATGGGAACGAAGGTCCAATTAAATTGGAAATACATTAATTATTCCATTACGAATATATCACAGACAAGGGAAAATTCAATCTGGATTCGTCGCACCGCATTTGAGAACGATTTATAAAACGATTGCGCCTTCACACAAACACAAAGCAACCTATAATTAGCATTCGAATCGCGTTCAACGGGAATAAACATTGATTTTTTATTCCCCCAAAAAGGAGGGAGGCCACGGTTTCGGATGAGATTGGGAATACTAATGTGTTCACTTTTGAACGGTTATTCGCGCCCCGCTAACGCCCAACGTTTTTTGCATAAAACATCTCATCAAAGGATTGCTTAGGTCCCGCAGTATATTGAATATCAAAAGGTGCACGAGCGAGAAAGTTTCAGGAGATGGAGCGGTCGCGGCATCCCTAATATCGGCCACCGTGAAAGCCTTCTTTAAAAATACACCTTTCGAACGTGTTTGGAATAATCGTTCGTTCAACTAAAGTATGTTTATCTAGTAAATCGAAAATGTATTTGAAGATAAACTTCGAAACTTTTTGATTAAGTATCTACTACAGACTAAAATTGAATATGTACAGTTTATATAACACAAGTTTTATGTTTTGTTAAATGTGTTAAGTATATTATATGTAGGACTAAAGGCAAATCATGAAAACTTTAAATCAAACATACAGTTCAATTTATCGATCAAACTTTTCTAACTTACCTACAGGGTAACGACAACTTTAGATAAGATAAGATAAGATAAGATAATTTTTTTTTTTTTTTTATTATTTTTTTTTTTTAGATAGAATGGATGTTATTGAAAGTATGACGTTCTACTTACAACTACTTGAGGATCCTATTATGCATATCGATTGAAAAAATAAATCGGGTTAGGAGATTCATGAACATAAAAATTTCTTGGGACGAATCTCGTAAAAGTCAGCAGAGCGCTCGTAGACAAACGTTAAAAACCCACGTCTCAAGATTTACGGCACCTATAAAATACATATTGCGATTCGTTATTAAATAATTTATCTGGCCTGTCTATGAAATACATTTCAGCGGTCTCCATCGCAACCAATAGCCGCAGCGCTGAATACCGCTCATATCAGTATTTCAGCGCTTCGAAATGTTCTTGAAATATTTATTAGCAGTTCCAACATTTAATGCAAATATTAACAGCAAAAAATATCAGGAGTACCTACTTACTAAAATGGGAAGTAAAACAGGAAAAAGATTACACAATAACAAAACTCTTAGCGGCACCCCCCTCGGAATTTGCAATGCACTGCCACCCTGAAATATTACAGGTGCTGTAATGTATAAAATACAAAAGGTAAAAAACGTCACGATGTAAACGTCGAGATGAGGGGAACCCGACCGATCTCTAACTGGTAAATCTATACGTTAAACTTTTTTTATGAAAAGCAATAAAGATGTTAGAGCTACTTTGTGTTTGGGAATTTATACCACTTGGAGGAATAAAACTTATATTGTTCGGGGATCGCAAAAAAGTTTTCACTTAGGCCTGTCGAAGCGAAATCTTTATTGGATTGCGGGATTATTTCTTTTGAGACCGCTGTCCGGAGACATCGTGATCGCTCTCAAGGAAATTATTATGAAAGATAATTAATATTAAAGAGTTGTCATACCTTTGTGACTTGTTCATTTTGATTGATATCTATCGATTGTTAAATTGATTATCTACATATTAATAAACAAAACAACTAAAGAAAAGGTTACTAAGTAACCCTGTGGCTCTAATAATCCGGTTAATTTGTATGTTCCACATGCCTCAAGCGCTACGCTTCGGTAGTTTTCTTTGACATTTCAGACAAGATTTCCTTGTTTGCCATTTTCACTGGGCGTTTCCTTATGATATTCGTTATTGTTTAGGCGAGGGTGGTCTTCGGGGAGAGTACCCGTCCGTCTACGTCCAATGTGGGATTGTTTAATTATTTTGCTCGGCCCAACCGTGATCGGAAATAATCACTAGAAGTAAATTTATTTATAGACCACCGGCGGATTGGAGATCGGGCATACGTACTACAGTTATGTATGTGTTTCAATTAAGCTCATTAACTTGAACACCGTAGGGGAATAAATAATCTGTCTAATTTCAGTGTTTAGATACCGTACCAACAGTACATACCATTTTTTTTACTTATTGATCTAAAAGGTACTTTATTTTCATTTCATTCACTATTTTGAGAATTATGACACTCATAATTACCTATTGAATAGTACAGCTTAGCCGTTTAAGCTGTATGGTGCCGGTCACGAATCGCACCACCCCATTTCTACCTGTGGGTGTCGTAAAAGACGACAGAGGGATATTGACCAGAGGATGTGCAGCAGCGTTTTCTGAGTACCATAACACCTACTGTGATCGCCAACATGCATCGGCCATGCATGGCGATTATGGCTGAACAACCCCTTTGGGGAGACCTATGCCTAGCCGTAGGCGTCTAAAGGTTGACATTATGATAATGGGTAGAACTTATCTATAAGTATTCCACTTTCTCAGCCCATTCCCAGTACATATTCGTTAACCCTGCTAATCACGTCGACACGAACCAGCTTTCTTCCTTAATTACCCATAATCCTTACACTAAAAGTGGAAGCAAAATGTCTTAACCCACTTAGTCGTCCAATATCCCCCACATTGCTGTCTTATGCCTGATAGTGTGACGAGTAAAGCTTAAAACATGTTACACTGTTTCTCGTAAACAGATTTGAGAAGGGTACCTTGTACTGCCTCCCCCACATTTGCTTGCAGACAAGTTTGTTGAATGCTTTCCTGTGTACCAGCTATTATCGCAACAAGATACTTGTGCGTCAAAACGTGGAGACAGTGCCGTGTTGAGAATGTTATCAGTGTAAAATATTTTGTTAGTGGTTCCTACTTAGTGGTTACTCACTTTATTTTTATTCGATATTCTTCTTTCTTAATGTTTTCGAAAATCGAATTTGAATTAACATTGACATTGACATATATACGAGTACATAGCTAGTTAAAAAATCGTGCGTTCAAAAATATGCTAATTAGAATAAGTTAAAAGAGTAATCTCTTAGCCTCTCTTCATTACTTTTTGTAGATTTCAAAGTGAAAGCATTGTAACCTGCATGGTGACAAAAAATCAAGTGATTCAGACCTTTACGTTCACGTAACTGACATGTATGACGTAAAATGACACATTTGGAACACCAGATTTTTTATTAAAGAATTTCGTCCAGTAGTCAAAGTTGTGCTTATTAACAATTAGGAACCTACAATGACCTGTTTCGAGTTTTCAATTACCTACACGTTGTACATTTTCACAGCGAAGGTACAATTTACTGACATTAAAATAATTCTAACACAAAATCCATTGCCTATATTAGTCACCTCGCTGAACAAAAGGCTGACACAACACTAAACCAATCCTATCGCTTAGAAATCACGCGTCGTCACCACGAATTCCACAGACAACGCGTTCCAATTACGGAGTTCCTTATACGATATTCAGGAAACATAATTACCGTGGGTTGGTTCCGTCACTCACAGTAGGTACATTCTGCGCACACGACGTTAATGGCGTCATGTCAGGCTGATGTCTCACCTTGTTACTTATTGGTCTAATCTTGCTAATTCTATGCGAAAATGTTAACTAAGAACTGAACTCAAAGGATGTATTGAGTATTGATTAAGAAGTTGCACTGTGTAGAGACTATAATTCAAAATTGATATCCATACTTGTCCATACTTTGATTTGATATTATGAATGCGAAAGTAACTCTGTCTGTTACGCTTTCACAACGAAACAGCAGAACCGATTTCGATAAAAATTGTTATAAAGATACCTTAAACCTTAAACCTTGGGGAAGGACATAGACTTTTTAATCCGCAACTTCGTCTGCATCCACGATAACCGACATTCACGCGGACGAAGTCGCGGGCAAAAGTTAGTAAAAAAATTTAAGGCACAATATGCTTGATCGTCATAAAGAATATTTGTGTGTAGGCAACATATCGAAATTACGTCGCGTAATTTTCATACAAAACATGATACGCGGTATTGCCATCGCGTATTTTTCGACAGGTGTGACACTACGCTAAGACAGTTCACTTAATTATAAACGCGCTAATACTCTTAGCAATAAAGCTCAAAGAACTATTGCAAGAACAACCGCTAGTCATAAAATAAGTGATTCATGATTTATTTTCCATCAGAAACGTACCCTTTGAATTTAACATTATCATTAATCTAAAACTAATGCGTATGCTACGCACTTGCCCGACTTTATTATCCTTTCTTTAGTAGAATGGGGTGTCGGGAAGTATATTGTTAGTTCTTCAATTCCCATTGGAAATTCGGAATCCACATCGCAAAAATAGGGGCCGTTGTCGATTTAGCAGTTTTAAAAGCTGAGTGTTGAATTTGGCTTTATATACGTGTGGTTCTTTCACTGGATAGTGTTGATATTTAATACGGTGCATCTACAAAGGCTTTTTCAAGTAAAAGGACAAAGTAGTAGTGGGTGTAACCAACATTGATATTGATACATTCTAATTATAAGAAAAAGCAATGTGTAATAATAAAAACATGTTTTGGGAGTAAATTTGCAGATTTACGTAGATCAGACTGAATAAAATTAGGATTAATAAAAATCCATAACAATTGTATTTCAATAGAAATCTTGTACCATAGCTAGTTCTACAAAACGTTCGTAATAGGTTTACTTTAGTGATCAGACCAAACATTACACACTGGGTTCGTTTATTAAAAAGTTAATTTAAATAAATTTTGGCTGAGATTTCTTTTTCTGGTCTGAAGTATGTATCACTTGATCCAAAACTCATTTAAACTCACACATTACCATTCAAATGAAACAAACTTAGTGACTTTGCCAAAGGTTCTATCAAGGAAATACACATCACTTCATTCCACAACAATAATGCAATGCTATATTTGAATACATTAATTGCTTAAGATGGCAATATCAGATATAATCCCGTTTCAACCAGACAATGGATACTAAAATAGTCGAATAAAATATGAGCTTTGAATAGAATTGGAATGAGAATGGAGTGTGTCATGGAGAGCGGTTGTTTGCCGTGTCAAACCACTTGTAAGAGTCGTCTGAGGGTGGGTTATTATAATGTCGTCTGTGTCGACGGCAGTCTGTCTGTATGTCTGTTACACTGTCTTATGTAGCTCAATCTGTCTCTCTGGTCTTTAGCTGTGTTTGGTGCAATGAACGTTGGGAAGTACGACAAGAAGACGGGACTGATACAAACCAAGCACAAATAATTCAGCTCAATTAGCGTTAACAGCAATGCTATAAGAAGTACACATTGTAACTTAAAAATTATATTGGTCATCACTATGTATAAATTTTTGTGTGTACATGATTAAACAAATAAATGGTTTTTATATTGATCTCAATTTGATTCGATCCCATCATCTCATTGCTTGAATTTTTCTTGATGATTGTGAAACCATATCAGTAGGTCGATTCTGTAAAATTCAAAAAACAACTCGCATCTCACATCGCTATTCACTCTTACTTCGCATAAGGTTCAAAATGACCTTTATATATTTGACACTTTGAATTGGGTTCGAGTGTGAAGTGAGCGGCGAAGTGACGGGGAAATTACCGTACAGAATGCCACTTCTTACGTCGTCTCACACTTTATCTGTCAAAATCTCCCTGTCAATTTAGTTCAAGTCTCTGACACGCTCGCAAGGGTTGCGCTAGTGTAAATTCGAATTATCAACCGAGTTTTTAGAATATCAATCAAGAAACTCTCAGCGGATTCAGATTCGAAGTTTAGAATGAGGTCTTACAGAATCACACTCCAAATTAGGTATTATAAACTCAACGTTTTATGTTCAAGTAACCAAATATACGTAGTAGCAAGCAAAGTATATATAGCTCGTAAAGCAACACTAAGGGTGGTCCTGCGTCCCCATAAATATTCGTACACAAATGAGCTTACCTATGGATTTTAAGAGTTTAGACTTGCTGATGAGAGCATTTCAAATTCAGTTATCGAAGGGTGACCAACGTGGTGGACATAGAATTCGGAGGTGGAATTAGAAAGGTGGACGTTAATGCTATGAGCCCCATAAATTAAAAAGGAATTATTTTGCTTTTTGAATTTGTTAGACGTCCATTTACAAACGCAATATTACTGTAGCAATTTCCATATTGCTTAGGCATTGATTTATTTTGTGTAGGTACTTTATATATTAGTGTTATTTTTGCGTTTTTTCGCCAATCAACTACACAAAATATGGCACACTAAACATCAAGTTGGAACATAACACGCAAGCCCATTCACACAATCAATGTAGCACATTCATTTGCGACAAGGGCCCCAATATAATTACTGATTTATAGCTCGGCATCTATAACTTAACGAACACAATAATACGGGACCCGAACCATTCCGTCTTATGGCGACACACTGAGACACGTAGCTCCAGCATTGTACGTAACACGGTTAGGTAATTTCGCTATATGCCTCTAATCCAATTAGCTATTAAGATTCGTGGCCCGAATATTAATTCGCTCCTGATTCGACCGCTCTGTAAGGAAGCTGGAACTGTGACCTTATGTACAATGGAGGCTTTCATAGGCCGTGGTCACGTGCCGATTGCGATTGTGCCCATTGATTGTGTTTACAGAGATTGTTCTGTATTTTCTGACCTTCGGAAAATACGCCTGGATTTTTTCGCCGAATAGATGGATTGTATGTATGATGTGTGATCCGTTTTCTAGCTTTATTGGACCGATATCGTTTTATGTCAGGGAAGGTCAGATGGGTCGGCTGATACACGCAGACTTTGGCTAATATTAGATCAAAATATCGGTAGGTACTCAGTATTGCATCAAGAATATAGTAGGTAGCTATATTTTCAACAATAGAATATTAATGTTACTTCAAGACAAAAGACGACGTAGTTTTCAAGTTAGTTTTACATTTTAGAATAACTGAAATCTAGATAAACAAACAATGGGTTGGACGTTTCGTGACTATTGTAGGAAGGGGAATTAATTGGGGCCATCACTTTGAGTTGTCCCCACCGTTTATCAGACAGTTTGAACAAGCTGTTAGAAACGTTCCATTCGCTTGACATTTGTGAGTTCACACGTTTGCAGGCGATCACGAAACCCCTGAATTTTTACCTGAAATTGATACTTAGTCATTGTTTATTGAGAATCTTAATATAAACGACGAGGTACTAAATTTATATTATAGATGGGACTTAATCTGCGCGTTATTGGCCCAGTTGAAACATTGTTGAAGAACTAATATATTGGTTCTGAGAATCTACAACGATTTAATCGCCCTGTAATTCCTAGATTTTGCTTGAGAATATAGTCTGCTTGTACTAATGTCAACCGTACCGTAATTATTGGCAATTATCGCTTATTGATTTTCAGGTATTATCAATGTAAAATTAAGCGATAATTTTTGTGTTTTATTAGTCAAATCTGATAAAATTTGCACTAACAAGTATACATTCCGTCGCCTTAGTGCTTATTTGACCTATCTACCATATGTTAAATTTTACAAGAGAAACGTGTTTTGCTCTATTTTTACAAAAACCGATAGTTTCTAGAATTGAATGTCTTTCTGAATACATGAGTTACCTATGAATTGGTTGTTATAATTTTAATCTACAGATGGTCATTACTTTTACCATATTTTACAGTTTTTGTGTGGAGATAGGACAAACATGCACAAATATTATTACGAATGTGGACTTAGGACATTACCACATTCGAGATAAGACAAAGTGACTGTTTCATTTTTGCGTGCTTGTTTGTTCTATCTGACATATGTAACATACAGGATGGTGTACAATTCACCGTTAAATTCATAAAAAGCTCAAACATTTGATAAACCTATTTTAGTTTATAATGTTTTTGGCAATTTCTTTCGTTGAGTTTGAAAGACCAATACAAAACATTAAACAACTGAGCTTTAGTTTTTTTTTTAATGAATAACACGGAAAGGCCCCGAGCACGCGAAGCTAGGTTTCTTAGGCCTTAATTTACACTGACAAGCATAAAGCTTTGAGATTATGCTAATGGTGCTATGGGGATGCTAAATATGGGATGATAACTAGCGCCTCCATTCTTAAAACAAATATTTTCTGAAAGATAGTCTGTATTAGAAATCAGGTCCTTGATGTCGATAAACTTGGTAAATACTATTTTTTGAATACGTGCGTATTTATTTCCGTTTATAGCTTGTAAATACGTATACGGGTAAGCGTCCGTACTCTTGCTAGCTTAGCTAGCTTGGAGGTTGTTAAAAGTCATTAAAAGCAATCACCCTGTTTCAAATTCAAAACGATTGTAAACTAAAAGTACTTTCTGCTCAGTTTGCGGCTGCGTCTCGTTCCATTTACTTTTATAATATGTTCTAGATATAATTTGGCATTAAGTTAAAAACATAAAAAGCACAAAAACTCAACAATTTAAACCATTTTAGAACAGTTTTCGGGATCGACGATACGTTTCTCGTGATGTCCACAGCCACAGTGTCAAATCAAACAAAATGGCGGACATGGCGTCGTGGACTGTGATTGGTCGATTGAGTGGACAAAGAACACTCAAGCACTCAAAATCTCTTGCGGTGTAGGATTTTAAACAAAAACTGGACAAACCCTGGAAAACAAAAAAAAACTGGGAAAAACAAAAACTGGACAAACAAGCACTAAATTATCATTACGGTGGCGTGTCACAAATAAAATTTAAACTAGTTTATTGTAGTTTTAGAAGAAAAAAGTTTTAAATATTCTTTGATCAACAGCTATGTTATTCTGTAAGAACTCACTCCAGTTCTCACTTCTGATTCCGCGGTGAATACTGTTTTAGGTACTCTGTAAATCGAAGAAAACTTCGCTAGCGCCACTAAGTGACCACATAGGTGAAGCGAACTATTATTTCGTAACTATTTTAGCGAATACCAAATACTTTTCACTTCAGGTAAGTGAAATTGGAAATGAGATAGGATTCGAATTCGCGGGTGAATTCTTACAGAATAGCACTGCAGGACCGAAATTAAATTCTTAACAATACTGCATTTAAAATTAATTTTCGACAAATTTGGTCGATAGAACAAACAAGCACTGAGGCGACGTGACGACATTTATTATAAAAAATGCCGTTGTTGAGACGTCCCATTACAGAAATAGGTAACGTAATACGAAGAGTTTCTTAATAAAAATAAAAATGTCAATGGTCAATTTGCGTTGCGACATCACACAACTTTTATATGTAACACGTGTTATCTGTGTACACGACTCTTCATCATCATCATAAATATCAACCTTTTGACGCCTACTGCTGGGCATAGGTCTCCCCCAAGAGGGGGTTCAGCCGTAATCGCCATGCTTGGCCGATGCATGTTGGCGATCGCAGTAGCTGTTATGATACTCAGAAAGATGCTGCTGCCTATGCTATGGTCAATATCCCTCTGTTGCCTTCTACAACACCCACGAGTAGAAATGGGGCTCTTAAGGAAACAAAAATCATTCGACGCATTAATTCAGTAACTACATTAACCCCATAAATCAAGCATACCCATACATTAACTAATAATCAGCTCTCAATTATAATATTAATCGTGAATAATGCAAACATCGGCGTCTAAGATGTTGCTAATAGAACCCGGAACATACGTAGACGCCGGAATTCCTGAACCGTGTCACTTATGTACTGATATCGCTAATTAACTAAATACCTATGTGTATATATTGTGCTTCGTAAATGACATTTAGGTAATTGAGCGCTTTCGACAAGCTCTGTTGCGGACCTGGTAATAGATGGATGTTGTGTGCTGATTGTTGATATGTATGTCGGTTTGTGTCTTGAAATATAAAACACAAGCCTTTAACGGTGACTTCGACTTTTTTGTTATAGCACTTAGAAATATCGTAGCTTCCTATTAGTGAAAAAAAATGTCAGAATGGGACCAGTAGTCCCAAAGATAGGGTTATACAAAAAAAATCTGTTCTTTATTATCTATACTTCCATACTATAATATTATAAATACGAAAGTAAGTCTGTCTTCGGTCTGGCTGAACCGGTTTTGATGAAATTTGGTAAGCAGATAGTTTTAGCCCCAAAAATCGACATAGGCTACTTTTAATCCGCGACTTCGTCTGCATCCCCTATAACCGATATTCACGCGGACCAAGTCGCGGGCTAGAGCTAATATTAGTATAAATAAAATAAAATATTTAGGGTGAAATGGAAATTTATCATTCTTCTCTATGTAACGTAATCCTTTGCATATATTCCTTTTTTCGACTAAGTTTAAACCTTTTAAAAACTTGATATAAAATATATAAATAGGTTCTCTACTTTAATACAACTCTTACTCAAATATATTATATCATTTAATCGGACATATCGATTGAAATTCTAAAAAGGAAATATAAATTGAATTGTATTTCCTTTATTGCAGACGAAGGCAAAATTCACAAGATAGTGCAGTGGAACCGCAATGGTGACAGCCAATCAGCTTTGCTCGATATTTTTGACGTTACTCCTGGGGAACCGATACAGGTATGTATTGTCCTTGTTACAATCAACGAATATGTGTGGGATATGTTGTAAACCTACTTAATTAAACTATTACTCACAGTATTTAGTCTTTTTTCACTTTATTTACTTTATTTTTAATTGATAGAATTCTTATAGGTTTTCCTGAAATCTACAACCCATGAACTATATTTTGTATTTTTTTCAAAATTTTAGGCTACTTTCGGAGATCAGGGGGCGGGGAATGTTAAATTTTCGTCTTCTTTCGTGAAAAAAATCGAAACTATTTATTTTAAAATAACAACAATAATATATTTGAGATCCTCATAACGAGCCCTTTAATTTGACACGTATGACACAGTAAGGTTTGCAAAACTTTTTTATTAATTTCCTATTTGGCTCCCCGAAAAAGACCCTTATTTAAAAAAAATATTTATTTACTTTACACATCTGTGTTTGGGTCATAGGATTACACCATCCTACTAAATTTCACCTGATTTGGTCCAGTAGATTCGGAGCAAATTGGCTGTGACATTGGTGTGGCATTTAGTAAAAAGCTATTATTTTGACATTACAAACAGACATTTCAAATTTATTTATTTGTATAGAAAAAATAATTCACGTATATTTTCTCATTTTCTGTAGGCAATGGCAATATCACGAATGCATGGCTCACTCTACGCAGCATCGGATAGACGAGTACTACAACTCCGACTTGCGTTATGCGCACGGTGCTACGACGCATGCGTGAGATGCGCACGCGATCCCTACTGCGGGTGGGACAGGGACGCTGGTGTCTGTAGGGAGTACATGCCTGGGTAAGTTAATTAAGTATTTATTAGATTTATTGTGTTATTAAAATTGTACTTTGAATTTTTAGTAGATATCATTTATTACTAGTACACATGTCAGGTTCTTACAGAGGCTTGCATATTATGCTCTCTTAGCACATATTTTTAAAATCATATAAATTCCATCTTTGTATCATAATCACAGTAGGTAATTAAAGACACGTAATTTCATTAATGTTTATGCTACGACACTTCGTAGTCGACTACGGCGTAGTAAATTTTTATTGACTACGGCGTAGCTGACTACGCAGTGCAGCACGGAAGTCTAGCGTTTTGATAAAAAAAGATCTTAATAAACAAATTATCTATGACAATATAGTACAGATTTTGAATTTTAATGTCTTCTTTCCAAAACAGCCTCATCCAAGACGTAGCCAACGAGACCGCAGATATCTGCGACTCGTCCATCGCTCGTAAAAGCGTGTCAGCGACATGGGGTCAGAGCCTCCACCTCGGCAGCTTCGTCAAAATGCCAGAGGTGCTGCAACCGAGGGCAGTCACGTGGTACCACTACTCCAGGGAAAAAGGAAAACATCCGATTACATTCAAGTGAGTTTGAGTAATGATTTTGGAACGAAGTTCCTTAACGCAGCTTATTTTCTACTAATTCGCACTACCCGTGCGAATTAGTAGAAATCGTCACGTAACGAAATGCGTGTGTGTATGTGTGCGTGTATCGAGCCGCTGCTGCGCAATCGCCTGCTCGTGATACATTTTTTTTGTTTATATTTTTTTTGTACAGACACATCCCCCCCTCCCCGCACAATATTTTTTTTACTAAGTAGTTTTTTTTATTATTACGGAGACTCCAATTTATACAATGGTATCAAGTGGTATTTCATTAGGTACTGATTTGTATTTTTTGTAATGAAACATTTAGGTTTGTTCTGCCAATATCTCAATAATTTAATTATTTACGTTTATTTGATTGACACTTCCCGTGACCCAAGACCTGGTTTTTAACCTTAGTCAGAATGGCAATGCAGTTTCTTGAGCACAGTTCCAGATGACGGCGATGTCGGGATTTTTTTGTATGCCTTTTTGTATTTGTTTTCTAGTTTAACAGATAAAGGTGTTCTTCATTATTATTTAGTTGGGGGCGGGCTGCAGATATTGATACTATTTTTATTCTGCAAAAGCGGGCTGTCAGAGCCATCTATAATCTCAGCAGTCGCGAGTCTCTAAGAGAATTGTTTAAACAGATTAACATCTTGACGGTACCTTGTCAATACATATATGAAAACATTATGCATGTTCGAAAAAACCTTCATCTTTTTAATAAAATAAGTGACAGACATAGTGTTTATACTAGAAATAGGAACAAATTAGATCAGCCAAGATTCAGATTGTCAAAAGTTCATACTTCTTTTATGGGGTACTGTGTAAAATTTTATAATAAAATACCTCTTGATATTCTACAACTAAATGAAAGACAATTTAAAACATGTATTAAACGCACACTGTGTAGACAAGCATATTATAAATTAGAAGACTACATCAATGATAAAAATGCTTGGCTAAATGCTGGTCCTGCTCCACAGGCAGTTTAGGGAATTTCCTAATTGGAGGAATGTTGTTTCCTACCCCTTTTTTTTATTGACATGAGTAACGAGTATCGTTATTGTTATACACAAATATATATTTTAATTACTTTTTCGACATTTTAGAAACATTGGAAACCTTAGTTTTGTATAATTTAGCAGCATTATTTCAATTTTGTAAATGTGAGTACCATGGAGCCATATTTTAAGTAAATTATTATGTGTTTGACTTAAATGAGCATGGCGGTTGAGTGAATTGTCATGCTCACTCAAATGTCTCGCTGGTGGTGGCGCGTGTGTTGGGTCATTCGGCTCCCTCTAAAATGGTTGAGCTGAATGGTGCTGATTCACGCGTCATGTTCGTGAACGGGCGCTGTCAGTAGAGATTGGTCAACTCTTAACTGCCATGGTTTTTATCTTGATTATTTTTTATATTTTGTATTTCTAGATTACCTTCATTGTTTTCACATATAGAAGCAACAAGAATAATGTAAGCAGTATTTTGTAAACACCTGAGTTTAAAAGAGTGTCCGTGGAGTTTCTTGCTCGTTCTTCTCCATAGAGACCTACCTACGTTTTGGAACGAGCAACTAGCTTCAACTTTCTGTCTAACTGACCGACTCCTTGACAATTCAAAAGTGCCTGTAAATGGTTTAATTGAAATAAATGCTTTGACTTTGACTTTACGTCAAACTAATTCAATTTGCCATATGTAATACTTTACTATCAAGGAAAAACAGGCACAGTCACGAGCAAAAACATGTAAACAGTTGGTCTCATTCTGAACTGGTTTTCTCCTAAACTATTGTTTCAAATGTTATGGGGTTACAAATATGTATAAATATATATTCTTAATCCCAAACTACTATAAAATAGGTTTTATCTATAAGTTGAAATAGTTATTTCACGAGCAAATTGCTTTTGAGTTTTGCAATCTGTAAACATATTTATGCTCGTGACTGTATATCCAAAACTTCCGTTTGCAATAGATTTAAAAATTAATCACGGTTATCCAAATTCGCAACAATTACTTTGAAAAATGAGAATATTATTGACGTCGGTTGGTTTGTTTTGCTAGAGTTAAACCCAATTAATACCAAGATATTTTACTTTCAATAGTATACATAAAATATTCAAAACATTAACATGTCAGACATTTTTGCGAAATAGGTCTGTTATTGTTTATATTTCACTGAAAAAGAAGAAGACATTTCTAGAGCGTTACGACTCGCATTATACAACGTGGTAGTGTAAAATCCACACCGAACAAAAAATCACTAAAAAGTTAAAGTTACCCCTACCTTCCGGAACACAAACTTCAGTCCAAATTCACGAGCTCTCTTCAATTAACGCGTAAACCGTGAACCGAAACTCCGACTAAATCTAATATATTTGCTTGATAAACCACCATTTCTTGTTTAATGCATCCCCTGAGCCCAAAAACTTTAAACGTTCCACTTTAAGCCCCTACAACTTAATTGCCAGCACCTGCAAAGTAATTTTCACTCGTACAGTCGCGAAGATAAATACAATTTGAATAGCTTTTAAAGTTATACAGAAAATACTGTAAGTGAACACGCATGTAACAACATTAATTAAAGGGCTTCCAAATCTTCGGTTATCGCACTTCCGCTGCCACAATTAAAATACAAGGGGAAACTTCGGTATTAGCGTTTTATTTACCATGTTTTATCCACCCAATGGAATAGGCGAAATAAAAAATAATCCTTTAGAACAATAAATTTGAAAAATCTTTCATTTTTTAGTTGGAACTAGTTTCGGCGTCTGTGTTTTTTTATGGTAGCTTTAGTGATTTTTTTAAATGTTATAAGTAAATTTTCATTAGTAACTTACTTTTAAAGGATATAGTTTTAAAAGAAAAATATTACCTAAAGCCTTTTTTTTTGCAACCAGACATTAATTTATTTCGCAAACCGCCTCTTCGTAATGCAACCCCTTATTTAGAATCGACGAACTCATAATGAACAGATTCATTTCAGATATAGATTAATCACAAAGTCAGTCTATCCTTCATGAATATTAAAAGCATTCCCCAACGCTGGACGTCTCATTAAAATTTTAAACAAAAACATCAAATCTACAAACTGCAATACTTAATACTTTGTAGTACGAGTAAAAAATCTTGGTCTTGGATAAGATAAATATTTCTTTTTGTTTTTTTATTGCAGTAAGCCGGAAAAATACATTGAGACGTCGGAACATGGTTTGCTGATAATTTCAGTAAACGAAGCCGATGCTGGAAGATACGATTGTTGGTTAGGAGGATCTCTGCTATGCTCCTACAACATCACAGTTGACACTCACAGGTATATAAATAATGATAGTAAAACACGCATTACAGTTTCTGTCTTAAAATAAGGTCAGTTTCTAATCAAAACATCTTTATTTTACAGGTGCTCTCCTCCTGAAAAAAGTAATGAGTACCAGAAAATATATTCAAATTGGTGCCATGAATTCGAAAAGTACAAAACCGCAATGAAAACTTGGGAACGGAAACAAGAGGTAATTGTTATATTTTACTGATAATTTATTTTTATTGTTTTATTAGATCTATAAATTTCCATCATGTATTGCAAGCCGTAATGTAAACTAATACGTTTTTACTTTCTTTGATTTTCAGCAGTGCGCGAGACAAAACGACTCGAATCAGAACACACATCCAAACGAAATAGTGTGATAGCTTCTAAGCATCGCCTATCTCATGTTTCAGGCGGTTAATTATTATGCAGGAGCTATACCGATACCTTACGTCTCGGCCGGCCTGAAGTACTTCAATATATTCTCGTGAGGAAATCCGTCAATATCATCCGCTCCATTACGATCTCATAGTGACTCCATAGTTGTGTACGTCGAGCTCAAGACTTAGTGAAGTCGAACGAATGTGACTCCCTCTAGCTTTTGTAAAGACATATTGAAAGTGTAGTGAATCTGACTATAGTAATGCAGTAGTGCATCGTTCCAAACTCTCGGCGGGAACATGAATAGGTGATTATTGGACACTCGAAATTTTTACGAACACTTTTATTATTGAAAAATTAATTGGAACGAATATAAAGAGCGTTGTGCGTTGCTTTGTTGGTAAATGGAATGTATAATATTTAGTAATCAAAATTATAAGTACGCTTCGTTCGTTGTCTAAGTGATAGAACAATTGTTAGATTTTATTTAAATATTATTTTTGCATTTATAATTATTGGTTTCTAATCCTGTCTGTTTAGTTAAGTGTAGTGTTTACGGGTAATATTCCTTGATCTTGACTTTTGCAAACAGATCAAGACACATTATTTGTTGTAAACTAACCATTCAAATACAAAGATACGTGTTGCCGTGTGTTGGTACACCGCGGTCGTAATTTGAAATCTCCGAGGGTTGTGGGAGGGTTCGCCTCATTATTTTTCCCCTATTTGTGTAAATAGTTACCTAATTTCGTTTGACTGTATTTATTATAAGTGTACGTATAGTATGCACGTCCCTCATGGTAATGAGTATAATTTAAGCCTGTGATATATAAGAAACTTGTTTAGGAAATATATTTTTAAGTATTGATCGTGGACTTATTAAGACTAAAATTATCACTCATTAATATAGCTGCAACATTTATTTTTTGTAAATCACGGATAGTGCTATAGTAAGTATATACTGAATTTTAATTAGACAATATCTATCTACATAGTTGTGAAACAATGTATTCTGATACACATACTTCTGCACAATACAAGCTAATGTTTCATTTATGATCACAGTAATATAATAGAAACTATTACATCGACTTCAAAAGCTCTCATAAAACTGACTACTGATTTCAAAATTGATTTGTATTAGGTTTAGATAGGTATTAACATAAAAGTATTGTTTATTATTATGCAGACTGCTTATTATTTTACATTTAAATATATATTTTTCCTATTTCATTCAGAAATATTATAATTTATTTCTTCAGAATAAAATAAACAGTTTTATGAGAGTTATTAAATATTTTTTTTTTTTTTTAAAGTTATAAGTAAATTTAGATTATACACAAAGTAGAAAACATAAGACATTTTTAGAAAAGTATCTCTGAATATTTTTGTACAAAAGTCCTGTACCCATTTTAGCTCATTATTCAAGTATCAACTAGTACCTACTCAAGTTATTCGATTCCATATCATACAATTGTACCTAAGAGCTTGTACATAATAATCCTTGTCACACCAATATATTTACATTCGCAGCGGTCAAATATAAAAAAGTATCTAAATTATATGAGTATTCTATATATTTTTTCTAAACATTTTTTCCAATAAAATTTAAATGTCTAATTTTAAGCGGATGTTAAATTTGCATTTAAAAGCTGCCAGTTTTTTTTTATTCAAAAATTATTCAGACATTATAATCGGAATAATAATTATTCTATTAATATTTTATTTCTCACAATGCGAGAATTCCCTCAATAGTAATTGTATGGACTAGAAGTTACTTTTATGTTCTCTTCTGGATCGTGTTTTTTATCATAAATATCGTAGCATAAATGACATAATTTTATAATTATGTGTTCAACTTCACTTAACATAAAGTGTACTTAAGGGTATTAATTTATTCGATTGCTCATTAAGGTACCTACTTAGATACTAAAGCTAAATTGCATTATGTTGTATTTATTGTAGAAAAAGTGATAAAAATTAATGTGACCGTTATTTACAATGAGCCCTTCGCTATAACTGCTAAAGTAGTAATTAATATAGCCTACTAGGTGCTTAAATAAGCTTTCGTTTTGCAAATATGATATAAAAGTATTTTTCAGACTTCTCTCATATCATAATGTACATACATAAATCGAAATAGATTATAAATTAGTAAGAAATATCTGAGCTTCGTCGTTTATTGTATTAGTTAAGACTCAGTACTTAAGTATCCTAGTGAATAAACTATGGATTTCCCTCTTCTTGGGAAAATCTTGCGCAATAATTATAAACTAATTACTATTATCTATACTATTGTAATAGCTCTGTAAATTTCACATGTTACTATAATAAGTTAAAAAATTCGAAATGTAGCGTTAAGATTTTATATAATAAATCTATGAAATGTATCTTTCAGTTGGTTGGCGTTTCATTTTGTTTAACCCTGTCGCTGCTATTGTTGTTGTTATAGAGCTATCATAGAAACAACGAGGAGAAAATGTTTAAAATAGTGTCGATTCATCAAGTCGCATACCGGGTTGACATTTTCGTCATAACAGGCCGGTCCGGGGGCCGGCCCCTCGAGCAACGACCGAGGGACTATAAAAAGTGAGGGCGCGTAATTATATAGTGCCACTAAACTAATTTCACGATACATTGCCGACGAAATCTGTGCTTGGCACCGCCTCGCCTGACGACGAAATGTGATTTTTCTTTCACAACCAAACGCCTGATTACTATTGTTATGTGTTATTTCATATGAATTGCTAATGTTGGTAGCAACGTGTTTACGGTGAAATAGGCCGCCGTATTAATAAGCTGATGAAGGGATCCAAATTGTTTTGACCTTCGGCTTTTCAAGGTTTCTGTAGCGTGCCGTGTATTTTGGTTGTCGTTTTGATAATTACTGGGTTTTAACGTCATGCCAAACCATGTTTAAGAGTATGATATTGTAATCTATACTTACAGTAATTTACACGCTCTTATCGATGATGACATAGAAACAACAAGGGAAGTTAGGCCCTGAATTATTTTCTCATTAGCACTTCGTACATACTTAGGGTAAATATTGTGATATCGTTTAGGCGTTGAGTTACGGCTTATTTCCGATTGATATTAAAAAGCAATTAAGTGGATACCTATAGATACTAATACCACTTATGTTACAACTAATGATCATCGTACTTACTATCTACTAGCATGCGATGTCACGACTGGTAACAGCCCAGATTCCAAATACACCAATTTTTAATTACTCAATAGTAGATTTATATAAATCTAGCTGCAGATAGTCTAGCCAACCCTCTGTGTGTAAAGTCTATTTGCCGATTCAAAATCAGCAAATGTGCTCACCCTCATACCAATTAGCAATAACACTAGCGGTCGATAACAACTTCAATGAGAGTTATTTCATAAGTAATGATACCGAAAACTGATTCATTTAATTTATAATAATAATATCAGCCTATAATTATACCAGCCTATAGTAATTCCAGCCTATAATTATACCAGCCTATAATAATACCAGCCTATAATATACCAGCCTATAATAATACCAGCCTATAATTATACCAGCCTATAGTAATTCCAGCCTATAATTATACCAGCCTATAATATACCAGCCTATAATAATACCAGCCTATAATAATACCAGCCTATAATTATACCAGCCTATAATTGTCCCACTGCAGGGCAAAGGCCTCTTCTCATACAGATAAGGCACGAGCATTAATCACCACACTCGCTCAAGGCGGATTGGCGATTTCAGACTTATATCAATTATAAGTCCAGTTTTCCTCACGATGTTTTCCTTCACCGATGACAATGATGTCCAAGACAACTTTAGAAAGTACATATGAATCACATTGGTACTTGCCCGGTTTCGAACCCACAACCTCATGCATGAGAGGCGGGCGCCTTAACTATTACGCCATCACGACATTAATTTGATTTATTATATCAATATTCAATAGAAATAGCGTGGCGCTGGGTCAAATCCCACCCAGGGTAAACATTTGTGTGATGAGCACTTGTGTTTGTCTTGTGTCTGGTTGTTGTTTATCTATATATATAGGTACGTATGTATTTTAAATGTATTTGTGTATGTATATCAGCTGTCACCCATAGTACAGGGTCTCCCTAGTTTGGGGTCAGATAGCCGTGTGTGAAAGGTAAAAAAAAAACAGTGATCTGCAGTGATCGTGTGAGTGTTGCAGTTTTGTATGAAGTAGCAGATTATGACACCATTATCTAATAATTCTGAGACAGAACTTCTCTAAAAGTACAATTGATTTTAGCTCTGAAAATCCGATTAAAATCCATTTAACTGTGACATTTGATTTTTAGTCGCTTAAAAAATAATAAATAGCTAGTCAATTGAGATTGCAAATGACTAACTACAAGTGACGTCATAGGTATAAATTGCTATAAAAAATCTATAATAATAAAAATTATTTATTGACATAAAATACAGGTGTGACAACTTATTTGAAGCCCTGGCTCCTGAGCTAGGTAGCAACCTGTTACAGGAGTCAGTGTCTTCGCACAATTGTAACACATTTAGCATACATTGCTGCTGCCCCTGAACAAGCGACTTTTGCAGATTTTAAACTGACAATCACGCCTAAATGTGTGGTGTAACTGATTTGAAAAAATATATGTTAAACTAGAACATTCTGTTAATCATTTAGTATGTGAATATTTTTGATTAAGTTCATATTAAATAGTTTAATTATATCGTGAAGTTTCAAAACATTGATAATCACACAAAATCTACCGGGAATATTTAAACGAAACTTTTACTATCTTACAGACAATTCTATGTTCTAGGTTAGGGGGTTTGGTTTCCGCACTTAGTCCCTAAATATGGACCATTGTACGTGCCTACAGACAATTTTATTATCTATCTTTTAGTATAGGTACGCCTTATTTTTAAGTTAAAGAATACTATCTTTAATTTATTTTTTTCGACTAAACTGAGATGACTGACTGTGTTTTGGACGCTGCGCATCCGATTCCCTGGTCGCTCAAGGTCGCCGGCGTATGTCGGTCGACTTAAGTACCACCGTAATAGGAGGCATACATTGTTTGCCGTCCCTGTAGGGTGTACAGTTGCCCGTGCCTAGTCGTCCATATCACGTGTTCTGTCTTCTCTTAATGCTCTCTTGGACGTCAAGCCTGACTGTGATGTGTTCGCGGACGAATGGAAGGCGATCTTTTCAGTAAGTTTGGAGTGTGAGATGAGCGGGTGAATGTCGATATAAGTCTATAACTAATGTAATTGACCAACGGCCGTTTTATGTTATTTTAAATTAAAAATAAATAAATGCTGTGCAATAAAACAAAGAAACAGTAAAATGAAAAGAAATCAAAGATGCTTTCATGTTCTTTTGGTATGCAATATTCGCGTTAGTCGCGTTTTGACAGCTCATATAAGTATTTCAATTGATTGGTGGTTTCCGTAGTGTCATATTACCTATTATTGTTTACAGGCTTATTACAAAAAAAAGTCGCTTTGTTAGTCCAAGACTTAAGTTGTGAGTTATGAAAACCTTTACCGAATAATCCTGACCGTGCCTTACTTAAGTAAAGTTACCACGTTTCGGTACTCAAAAGCCGCCAAGTATGAACACTAAATAACCCCCCAAACAAGGTACAGAAAACTGATTAGTTCTACAAACTAGTGATTAGGATGCTGGGCTAGCTTAGAACACGAGGGGTTTAAGTGAAGCACATGCATTGTAAGCGAGAACCAAGTTGTGACAAGTTGGTACTTCGTCTCAGGAAGTGTAGTACTGCAGATTAGATTGCAGATTGCACCATAAACCTACGCGGGGAGCTTACAGATTGATCAAATGTTGTATTATAGTTGTGGTAAGTTTAGGATTTCAGAAAGTACCATGTCTTGAAAATGTTATCATAAGTTTTTACCAATTGTTTTTTTTATTTAGTTACCTTTTTTTTAGACGATACCGTCGCTTAACTTCTAGCTATTATGTTTTTCCTCATATAAGTGAGTATGTATAGGTACTGTAAGAGCCTGCCGGTTCCGGTTCGATGTTTGTATTTACAACGTTTCGCAAGCGCGACGGCTGAGCGTGGGGTCCTGGGTTCGATTCCCAGGTCGGGCAAAGTGTTATTGGGGTTTTTTATTAAAAAATTCTCAGTAACAGCCCGGAGTTTGGAAGTTGGCGGTGTAACACCCCGGTGCCTCGGAAAGCACGTAAAGCCCTTGTCCTGCGCCTGATCTCTCTCCGGTCGTGTCGGATTGCCGTCCCACCGGACTATGATAGTGAGGGTAGAGGGAGTGCATCTGTGTTTGCGCACACACTTGTGCACTATAATATCTGCTGCGTACTTGGCTGATCTCCATTGAGATTGGCCGCCGTGACCGAAATTCGGTCGGAAGATTACATTACTACGTTAGTGGTGGTTCTTGGAAAACTATTTATCACTTTGTATTATTTTAAAGAGCATGTTGGCCAATGATGGCTCTAGGTCAACACGTTGTCATATAAAAAAAGACTAATATTCTAAATACGAAGTCCTTCTAGAATGAATCCAGAGTATTTAGACGAAACAGTTAGTCAATAGTTTCGACCAGCATGCCATATGCATGCAAAATTTACAGTACCCATTCTTGTTGAATGAAATTAAGTAAATCAGCTACATATCAAGGACACCTTCCTACATATTGAAGAACTTTTACACATACACAGATCAGACTTTGCTTTATATATCATGTACTAATGATGCGATTAACTGTCGTATAGTACAACAATTGTGTAAATAGGTACCTAAACTAATGTGTTACGTGGTAGGTAACTATATGCCCTGGTGTCATCACTATTGAAAATACCCAAAATAATAGAGCGAGCTACCGCATTTTACTGCATATTATAAACCAAAGTCCCGCGCCGCGTCTGCCATGTTCGCGATAAACTCGAAAACTCCTGATCGGATTTGTAAATTAGCTGAAATATGACGATGACCAATAAAATAATTTGATTTAGGCCTTTGCCAAGATTTATTAAAAAAAAAACTTATTCATCCAATAAGCGGTATATACCTAGGTACCTATCTACTAATAAACTGAAAAATTTAGGTTCCCGCGATCAGACCCTAGGCATTTTTTTATTTTATGACTGACCCAAAAATAATAAGTTATAAATTACGCACATCAAAAACAAACAACGAAAGCTCAATTAAAACATCGGAAGCAGGGCCCAAAAATTAATTATGACCGTGGTATAAAGTCGCATAAAAAATAAAATGTTTATAAAGGGTGGGTTCCAAAAGCATTGCTGCATAAAAACCGTGTCTTCAATAGCATCATTGAAGCATGTAACGTTTTATTTCACGGTGCGGCCGTCGCGTGCTTGCGGAATTCGTCTCCATTAAATAATTACGCACAGCGTAAAACGGAGCGCAATTATTAATAGAGGGACGTTTAAGATGGATGGGTTTATATCCCTAATGCAAGAAGAAAGTGGTTACCAGTTAGCAATGCTTAATAAAATCATTTTAGCGTTCAATGTTCATATCAAAATAGCAATCAAAGTAATTTCGATTAACATTTTCATCGATTTCATAACTAAATACGTGAAACCATAGTTGTGTGCGTTCGCAACTGTTATCCTTGATCCATCAAATTATCCAATAAAGTGTTTTAACTTGAGATGCTAATAAGGGCGACAATTCGTACCTATAAACCATTAACTGTGTTTGGTTACACCAAAAGCAGTGCAGCAACTTACTGTTTCAAAATAAATTGATCAAGATTAAAAATACAATAGATGATTTTATTTTACACTAATAAGTACCTAGCTGTTTTGCTAAATTAAATTATGGTCTCTAGCATTTAAGTAATAGCTGCACTGCAAACCAATTTACCAGTTGCTTCAAAATGTATCGTCGTACCTACAGCTGTACATCGTCAAAGCAGAATTAAAGCATACAAACCGAGCCTTAAGACCAACGATCACTAGAGATGGTGTTACGAAAAGTGAGGTCAGGCGCCTAATCCGTTATTACATCGGCGCGGGATGGGCCGCGGTGTCCCACTCTCATAAGCGCATTAGTCGAATTAACAATTAGTCATGCCTACGTCTGCCCAAGTTTGCACAAATTTACATAACAATTAAGCCCTTCGTATACCCACAGTTTGTTATGGCGATTTTTAAATTAATTGGATCGGGAACCATGGATAATTTGTGGGCTTTGCTCCCTACACGGTCAGTAAAGCAAAATGTATCGAGAAACTGGACATTTTTATCTGAGAGATAGCGTCCTTGTGTTATTAAAAATGAATGGATAGGGTTGCAGAAAGCACAGATGTGCATTTGTTTAAGTACGAGTATGTATAACTTGAAGTACCCTGATTGAAAGATAATGACAAATGTTTCTCAATGAAACAAGAATGACAGAATTACAATTGTATGTAAAGATGGTACACATGCTATGTAGTACGTTTATAGACAAATAATATTCTTCTGACCAAGTTCTAGTCATAGAGACCAATTTCTATACAGACTAGCAAAGTAGACAGGATACTTTATACAGACGCAGTACCAACGGCTTTACTTCCGTACTTTCCGAGTCATGGGGGTGTTGCACTATCTTTCAAACTCCCGACTGCGACTGAGAAATCCGTAATGGAAAAATCCAATAACACTGCCCGATCTGAGAATTGCCACCAAGATTCGACGCTCAGCAGTAATTGCGATTATGACCACGAAATTCACGGGGCAGTAGTGGCTCAGCAAAGCCTATAGCTACATAAGCAATACGGTGTAATGCGCATCGTTAGTTTATTTTGTTCTTCATTGGTTACTGAAAGAATACTTGATTTTATTGCCAATATGAATGTGTGATCCATCCATATCATTACAGCGACAACACGTTCATTACACATTAATTGCAACTGACGTCATTAAAACAAACAGTTTTATCGGGACGTAATCTCATTATTAAGGCGACGATATACGACTTTTACAGATTTTAAACTGACAATCACGTCAAAATGTGCAGTGTAAATGATTTGAAAAAAATATATGTTAAACTAGAACATTCTTTTAATCACTTAGTAAGTGAATATTTTTAATTATATTCATATTATAGAGTTTAATTAATACGTGAAGTTGTGTCTGACGCGGACAAAACATTGACAATCACACAAAATCTACCAGGTGTAATTAAACGAAACTTACACCATCTTACAGACAATTTTATTATCTATCTTTTAGTATACGCCTTTTTTTAATTTTGAAAGAATACCACTTTTATTTAATTTTTTCGACTAAACTTTGAGAGTTTTGGACGCAAAACTGATGCAGAACGGACGCAGTCTGCGTCCAAAACTTTCAAAATTTAGTCGAAAAAATTTAATAAAAGTAGTATTCTTCCAAAATTAAAAAAAAAGGCGTATACTAAAAGATATATAATAAAATTGTCTGTAAGATAGTGTAAGTTTCGGATAATTACACCTGGTAGATTTTGTGTGATTGTCAATGTTTTGTCCGCGTCAGACACAACTTAACGAGTTAATTAAATTATTTAATATGAACTTAATCAAAAATATTCACTTTTTATATGATTAAGAGAATGTTCTAGTTTAACATATATTTTTTTCAAATCATTTACACTGCACATTTTGACGTGATTGTCAGTTTAAAATCTGTAAAAGTCGTATATCGTCGCCTTAACTTATTGTGACAACATTATGATGGGCGATATTCATTGGAGCGGCGACAGATACGCTCGCGTCCCACGACTCAAATGAGCAACGATAAAAGCACGAAAGTAAATCGAGCCCGGATTTTAAGCAAGAACAATAGCGGCTTAAATTGTAGCATTGTGAACGAACAGTAGCCGACACGTCAGCGAAGAATAGAGTCATTTGCCTCTAACAACATTAATGCCAGCCTGACCCTCATACCATCAGTTTTTGTTTGTTAATCTACAGAAAAGGGCGTAACTCATTTTGTCAACTCGTAATTTAATTTCACTTGAACCCCAGCAACTCAACGGTAGGCGGCACAGGATATGGGCAACAGCAATTTATGTTGTTAATTTATTGTCTGTTTATGTAGCGTTTTTAGAACTAACTACCTAAAACAAAACAACGGTATTAGTTCAAGGCTCCACCTAAAATTACGCCGAACCGATGAAAATTATCTCTACCACAACGGCGTATTTTATAATAGGTACGCTATAAATTTCCAAAATTACAATACGCAATACGTGCAGTCCCATCGTTATCCTGAAAGTTTAATGTCCCTATACAAACCCACCGTCATCCCGGCCAAAGGTGACGGTCGCTTTTAGAAATGCTTAAAATGCAATTTTACGTGAGTACTTTTATTTATGGCCCCCAAAAATGTAAAATACAAACGTTTTATTGCGGGGCTTTATAAAAATACGAAGAACAAACAATGTTACCGGTATTCCAAGACGAGGGGACGTCGAGCCATATTTGTCCTTTCTGGCGATGCCAATGCAGCAAAACGTAGGTAACGTTCACCTACTTAAGACGTTTTGCTGCGAGGGCATTGCCTTAACTTTTTATGTAAGTATTTATTGAACCCATATCAAAGATCCAACGAAAATACATCATGTTTATTGCCATAATTGCATCATGGGAATGTAAACAGTAATGATTTTAAAGTCTCCGAACAGACCCTTTGAAATGAAGATTCAAATGAGCGATAAATTTGATTACTCCACTCTACAAAGAGATTTAATTTTGATAAATCAACGCTTATTGTTAGTAGAGATTTATTGTGTTTGCTTCTGTGATGTCAACCTATTCAATAGAATTGGACTCGAGAACTAATCGAGTGGACGACATGCCTCTTGAATACAGCATCTTAATCAACTAAAGATTTTTTAAAGGGAATAAAAAATATTGTGTGCTATTATAACAATATCTCAAGCCGTCCAATTAGCTTTTTATATAGGTAAGCCAGCAGCGCTATTTTCGAGTCCACTTTGTCTGACGTAATAGCAGCATTACCCTCTTTCGGGGCGTCGTCGCAAAGCGAAGTGTGTTGAAAAATGTGAAATATTTAA
This sequence comes from Charanyca ferruginea, assembly GCA_947361185.1. Taxonomy (NCBI): domain Eukaryota; kingdom Metazoa; phylum Arthropoda; class Insecta; order Lepidoptera; family Noctuidae; genus Charanyca; species Charanyca ferruginea. The sequence continues at coordinate 30,843,987 of OX376056.1, forward strand.
GATGAAAAATTTTATAATAAGAATCGCCGAGATTACACCTTGTGCTCATCTATTTTTAATGCTGCGCCGCCAAGTGGGACATTTTTATTGCGCCCAAGCTCTAGATTAGTTTTGTTCTGTGAATTTGATGCATATAAAATGAGCTCGATTATTCAACGCCCTGCATAACTTGCTTAGAATTGTGCCCACTGCAAATATGAATTTCGAAATGAAGTCATATGACTTCTCTGTTTAGTTTATAAGGGAACTTTATATACCTATCCTACTATGATTTTATTCAAAAAAATGGTATTAGAGTATGTACGAGAACAGATTGTTTACAAAAGTTGAAATGTCTGATACATTCCCACTTTTTTTAACAATCAATCCTTTATGCCAATGCATGGTTTTACTACTACTATATGGATTCCGTTAGTAGGTAGATATACTGAATAAAATTATTTTGAGCTGTGTAAATTATAACCCATATACAAAATATTAATAGCAGTGTCAATAAGAATCAATGTAACCTATACAGGGTAAAGTTATGTAAAACGAACAAGAAATATATTGAGAAGTTTACCGAGTCCCAATCGAAATTACGACAACAAAGTATGACATTCTGTGTCGAATAATAGTACAAAAGAGAGAATACGAACATGTGCAAAAAAATATCTGGCGTATGCATTTGGGAATTTCGCGTGACAGAAAATTTAATACGAGGGGAGTCTAATATTAAACCTCGGGGACCCATCACTTTTAATATTTGGTCGGCGTCCTAGAGGGCTCCTAAATTATTTACCAAATGGAAAGGTAATGGTCGAGGAAGAGTGCGAATGAAGGTATGCAAATTTTATAAGCACGTATTGTTGGACATAAAACGTGTTAGCTCCTCTTAAATCGGCATAATGAAGAATTCGCGGCCGGCAAATGTGTTCACACAACGTTACGCCCACCTAACACCAAAAGTGAATTTAGTTTTATGTCGTAATTGTAATTTATGATATCGTAAAATGTGGGATTATAATTTCAGATACATAAACACGTACTTTTACCCTTTACGGAAAGAGCAATGCCACATGTTGCAACAAAATTACACATTCTTTTACATATTTTTCTGATTAAAAAATAGCAGATTTTTTCCATATAGACCATTCCGACATAGTAACCGTATCAAGGGTTCAATCTACTTGATAGAAACACATTTCAAGTTAATTTATACTTCGTGTATTGATTACTGAAATTATCATATTCTTTTATGCTGCCGCCTGACAGCCTTCGTGGCGGGCTGTCAAGTCCTCATTCTAATTTAGAACAGAGTTTTTCTCGGATAAATAAAAAAATAAGGTTGGAGATATAGCTCAGCAGCCTATAACAGCCAGAGTCTCTACAGTACTGTAAGAGTTCAAACCTGATGAGTCCTTACCGTACCGAAACGATTTATGTATTTACTGTGTTAAAGGAGGTTGGAGGGTTCGATCAAAGAGGGAATCTGCTTTAAATACTGTATTATAGAATAACACATCGGCCTCTGAAACATTGCCTATTATGTATAATCGGAATTAAGATGCCGCTAATATGATAATATTTAAAAGGGTGTGAGCCTGGAGATTTGTCATACAGGTCCCGAACCTAGTACAGACTCCAGCTCTCACTAAGGTTCTAGATTAAGGCAAACATGTTTAAATACATAAATTGTAGCAGTATCCTTTATGAGAGAAATAAACTATTGTTATGTATTATTATTGTCACATAAAAAAACAGACAAACGTTCTAAATTCGAAATACTTCAAGAAAGAATCCAGAGTGTTTCGAGGTTTTAGTCATTGGTTTCGACCATATGCATGCAATCTTTACAGTACCTACCTACCTACATAGATCTTTTACCAATTTATATCGAGTCATTTTTAACGAATTGACTATTTTAAATACCTATCATCAGATGAATACCCATCGAACTTAAAAAAACAGCGAACGAGCCAAACAGACCACAGCTTCGCTAGGAAAATATCAAATTCATACGAACGCTGAACAAAATTGAATTGTATAACAATTGGACCTTTTAGCTTCGTAGTCGGTGAAGATTTATTGGGAAAAAATCACCATTAATTCGCACACGTGTCCTCGATTAGGGCGAAGGGGTGAAACGGCAGTCACGGGCCATAAAGAGTCACGCATCGCGGACGCCTGCTAATGACGCCGGTACCATGGACCTGCGAGCAATGTAGGTACCTTATTACGTCGTAGGTAGCTAGGTACTTACATTTACGTCGGTTAAACTTTGTGGCGTTTAACTAGTTTTGGTAATTGCGAAAAAGTTAGATAACTTTAAGCTCGTTTGCAGTACAATTTATTAACAGGGCTTGGACTTTTATTAGAGTAGGACCTGTCTAAGTAGTACCATACATTGCAAATTTTATAATTACATTCAATTAGATGCAATGTACCTAATTATATTCCACCCTTATTACCTAAGCTACCACAATATAATACTTGTTTATAATATTTATTTTAAATCTCTTTTATACCTGGATGAATTGCCACTTCAGATTTGTAAAAAGACCGTATTATCTCGAAATTTATAAGACTAAAATAAGCTGACAGTAATCAGTAAACACCTCAAGATCACAGCTAGAAATCTGAGATAGGTACTCTAAAGTTAAACTTAACTAAACAGCCGTCGTAACTAATATCTTTCAAAGAAGATGACAGTAAAAGTAAGACGACAAGGAGTAGACAGGCAAACGACGAAAGTGGTCTGAAAAAGAATGACGTCACAATAGGCCTATCACTCTAAACGAAATAAACTTTTTATCACGAATATTGTATGTCGAAACCGTAACTCGAAGATTCGAGGAACACGTTGCGTTTTCTTTTTATGATGAGAATACCTTCCGTCTACTTCAAGTCGTAAAAAGTATCTTCATGAATTCCTTAAATAAAAATATAACATCTACTTAGTACCGTATAGTATTGATGCAAAAAGATAACTGATAAAGAGTTGAAGGACATTTTAAGTTACGAAGCGAGGGTTAATTGTTTAGAAAATGTTCTTCGTCGATTCAATGACACCATATTTTTTAGTTTAGTTGAGGCCTTTGTTCAACACTGGACGTCTTCAGGCTGATGACGATGATGATGCCTAAATCATTCGGGAATAACGTACCCTTCTATTAGTGACAGTATTTACAGGAACGGAACATTCAATCAGGATATTGTTCTTGTAAAAGGACATGTTTCATACTGGGCCCAGTCTATGTACCTACACCACTTCAAAAAAAAGAGAAAAATCCGTAGAATCCGGGAAAAATACAGATAATTCATTTAAATGTATACTATAGTGGTAGTAAATTGGTAATTTAACAATATTTTTTATGGATTTTCAACATGGCGTCACTCAGATTTAGCTACTCTGTATACCATAGATCGACCATTGATCATAGAAAGAGAACTGTCAGCTGTCAGTGTCACAACAGTCTCACTTCAGTCACTTTCGTCTCGTTTTGTTTCTAGGTTCTAGAGTACTTTATAACAACCTCCCTTTCGTTTTTCTGAATTCAACACCGTTTCTTTTTCATCTGTTTACCTGGCTATCCACAAATCGACGCAGAAAATCAGAATTATAAATGTCAAACGTCATTAATCAATCAAAATGACAGCTGGTAAGCTGTGCCATGACTGCTTTTTGTTGTGTGTTGCAATTTCAAGTGCAATTTCTTGTGTTTTACCTGCTCACAAAGCTATTTTAAATTAATTGGACAGTTGAGAACTATTTAAAATGTGTTTCCCTATTATTAAGTATGGTGTACAAGGACTGGGCCCAGGCTCCATACATTTTGAAACAACTCCTTTCATGGTTCTAGGTCAACAGGATGTACCTACCCTATACGTTTACAAGTGTCAAAATATGTAGCATAAATGGTACTTAAACGGTCACATCTTTTGATTGCGTTGACTCAGAAATTTGATTTTTTCCCTGCACCAAGGGATTGCAGACTTGAGTAATTTATAATAATTTCAACTACCTAATATAACTTCACGCGTTATTGAGAAAAAGGGTCTTGACAGACGGACAACGAAGTGATCCTATTAGGGTTCCGTCTTTTCCTTTTGAGGTGCGGAATTGTAAACCCTTTAATATTATAGTATAATGTAATATAATATAATATAATATAATATAATATAATATAATATAATATAATATAATATAATATAATATAATATAATATAATATAATATAATATAATATAATATAATATAATATAATATAATATAATATAATATAATATAATATAATAATTGCCGCATAGGAAACTTTTTAGTGTGGCATGCACATTGCAAATAGGTACTACTGCCTACCTACTTTTGGGGGGGTTGGAGTCAGTTAATCAGTCACCTCAGCCGCGTAGGGGTCATTTTGTTTATTTGAATGTTCGCCCAGATTTAGTAGAGAGGAGCGCCCAACGACCGGATCCGATAGAGCTTGATGCCAAAGATATAATAATTTGTTATTTTTGCACTCATGTACGAAAATAAAGTTTCCTACATTCAGCGTTCCAGAAATTATACATCACAAAAAAAAATCTGACAATTTATTAAGCAAAATATTGAACTAATTATTTTTCCTTTTAAACCATGAATATAAAGAGTCAATTAAACGAATATTTCCTAACGTATAATTTTTATTGAAATGTGCCTTAAAAGAAACTACAAATCCACTTAATTAGCTTACCTTAATTAACTAACTAAACCATTAAGTTCAGCGCTCGGGTAAAAAAAAATTAAATACTATTTTCTTTTAAAATCTTTTTACTCGCCGTTTTGCATTGTACTAATGTTTTATGAAAGGAAAAGTTTATTATAGAACTTCTTACACTAATAAACATACTCAAGAACTAAAAATTATTCTAATTAATTTACAACCTTGAAAGTCTGTCACGGTACTGACATAATATGTATTATTTTACTTACTATAAATGTCAAACTTGTACTATGTACAAACTTGTACTATAATTTATGTCAATCTTAATAAACTATTATTCTTATTGGTTTGGTCATAACTATACCTACATTCTATTTACAAAGCTACATGATTAATGTTGTGTACAGTCAACAGCAAAAGTAGATGATCAAAATCAGAAATTCAATACTAATGAACGGACTTTGCGACAGAACTGTGTGGCCTTGAAGTGATTCAAAAGTATCTGTGTGACAATTGCATACTTTTAATAAATAAACTAGTAATTAATTATAAAGATTAGTGTTAGTAAATTAGTATTGAATTTCTGATTTTTATCATCTACTTTTGCTGTTGACTGTACTATGTAGGTGTAACTGAAGAGCAAACTCTGAAATATTAATGATTGGTGTTTACCCATCAATATGGATTCACGGTATTCAATAGATATCCATACACACGCGTGTATGGATGTATGGACGTCCATACAATAGTCATATCCCTTCAGACGCTGTGGCAGCCCGGACATTAGAAGGGCTAAGTAGTTCGATAACGATACTCTCTGGAAAACAATTGACTCTGAAACATTTAGTGAAGAACTTTTATGGCGACACGGTTGGCGCAATGGCTGAGCGATTGACTGCTGCGCAGCGTGTTGCGGGTTCGATTCCCGCCCAGGGTAAATATTTGTGTGATGAACACTTGTGGTTGCCTTGTGTCTGGGTGTTGTTTATCTATATATGTATGTATTTAAAATGTATTCGTGTATGTATATCAGCTGTCTGACACCCATAGTACAGGGTCTCCCTAGTTTGGGGTCAGATGGCCGTGTGAAATGTCCTCACATATTATTATTATTTACATTTATTCATTTTATACACATATTCTATTACATTATTAAATATTAGTAGAAAAAAAAACATTTAAAGATATAAAAAATAGTAGCCCACCGATATCGGGAACAGGGTCCAAGCTACCGGTGGTCAGGGCTCCTGAGAGAGGAATCTCCTGACTATACGCGCCGTGTCCAGGAGTACCGCTTTCTGTATCAAGCCCTTGATCCAGCTGCCCAACGAGAGCCTCCTCAGATGTTGGTCGAGGCTCTTGGAAATTAATCCATTGGCCGTAACGACCATCGGCACAATGATTTCTGTACTCACATCCCATTATTATTATTATTATCTGGTCATAATATTGTACGGTACAATAAACTAAAATTAGATACAGAAGAAGAGTAAGCGAGGTTATCAATTGTATACCTGCTCCGTACAACACGAGCAAAGTAGTTTTAAGAAAATATACGTGTCGAATTTAGAACCCCTTTCCTTTTTTAAATTCGGTTGAAAAATTAATTGTATTTATTCTGTGGCTAACAATTTTCGCATAGATAATATATTCATAGAAATAGTACATACTGTATTGTATACCTATAGTAGGTAAATCCTTGACACAGTCGAATTGAGCCCAACGTTCCATTTCACGTATTATAGTGGTACTTACTATGGTTAAGACAGAACGTTTGACCACTGTATAACAGTTATATGCTTTTTATATGCTTTGTGGTTGTTGGTACATTTGCCTAGTAAACTTTATTCAATAGGGGTACACTACATAAATACGAAAAACTTTATTCCGAAAGTCAGAAATACGAATTTCAAAATACCGATTTTCATAATTCCGAATAGTTCAAAATTCCTAATATGGCAACTCCGATTTATCATTCATCCTATTTTTATAATACTAAAATTTCAAAATTCCGAACATTTATAATTACTATTCTCAAAATACCGAGTTTCAAAAGATCGAATAACAAAAAGTCCGACATAATGAAAATTCCGAACATCAAAAATACGAATTCCGATTATTAAAATTCCGATTATTAAAATTCCGATTATCTTTATCGTTATCGTGCAATCGTTTATCGTGCAAGCAAGCATGCAGCATGCAAGCAAGCATGCAGCGTGCAAGCAAGCATGCAGCGTGCAAGCAAGCATGCAGCGTGCAAGCAAGCATGCATCAAGCAAGCATGCATCATGCAAGCGAACATGCAACATGCAGCAGGCATGGTTTCTGTCACGGCTACGGCGTTGCGGGGCTCCGGCGGTGCCACGCGAGCTTATCGTCGCAGATGGTATTCACGCTCACCACCGCAGCTTCGGCTTACTGGCCGGCTTTGCCGGCCAGCCTCAGCCGCGGCGGCGGGCGTTAAAACCACCTGCTCCTCAGCTCGCTGGCCGCCTCGCCCCTCCGCGCCTACGCGAATTTAAATTACACTCTAGGTGTAGGGCAGACAAGACTACGTGGAGTCGGTTTCACATTAAAAATTCTTTGAATTGTGTTTCTGTGAAATATGTTTCATTCAAGTCTTTGAAACAATAATAGTCGAAATAAAAATACAAGAACCAAATATTATATGAAACATTTTCTGGGAAACGAAATTCTATGAAATTTCTGTCTGCGGAACAAGGGGACACCATTTTGAATATAAATGCGTAGCTGAATTGAATCAGAATCCTAATTTTAACAGTTTATTCGAATTATTGAAATTCGGAATTTCGTTTTTCGGACCGACAACTCATCGAGCATTTGATTCTTCGGACATATGAACATCGGAAAACAAACAAATCGGATTTACGACATTCGGTAAAATAACTTTCGTGATTTTAAATAATAGAGATTATAATTTTTAGGTATTATGAAATTCGGACTTTTGAAAATCGGAATATCGAAATTCGGAATAAAATATTTCGGAATAATTGGGTGTTCCCATTCAATAGTGCAAAGTAAGAAAAAAAACACTGAACCCAATGAAAGAGTTAATAAAAAACTCGAAAGCTATATAAACTTTGTTTTAAAAATTGAACACTTCAACATCGTTGAAATCAGAAATAGATGCTAATATTCAAGCATGAAAATCGATTCCGAAATCTGATTGATCCAAATAGTTTGGAACTAAGCAGGTGGACACATATTTAATTCGATTTGTTCTTCAAGATAGAACTTCCTTAACTTTTGTTAAACAAGTACCTATAGGCGTGGTAAACTCAACTAAAATTAAAGCTCTCTAATCCTCACACTAAATAAATCAGAAACATTTATTCAAAGTAAAATGATGAAAACTTTACAGTACCTAAGTAGTTTGGAAAGAAGTACTGGAACACTTTCAAAGCTTTGAGTTTAGTATTTAAAAGCTCCCGAGTGACTGCTGATAGGTCTCTAAATAGATAATAATAATATTATTTTACTTAGAGTTACTCATCAGGCTACCATTACCCTATTAACCCCTTTTATAACTTTTTGGACAAATGGTTATGAGTCGATCAAAAATGTTAAGCCTAGATTTTAGATTATATTTTGCTTCTCAAACGTCGCCATTACACCATTGGATCATAAGAAGTGTCAAAAGTCATGGTTGTCATTGGACGGTAATATTTTCTATTTATTGGCACTTGCAACACGATTTGGCTGTATCATTCGATAAATCGATTCATACTTGACCGTTTTTGGTAACATTTGAACAGGAGCACCAACAAAACGAATAAAAAAAAAGAAACAAATCACTGTGGTTCTGTGCGACACAATGACGGCCATATTGGCAATTTTACGTTCGCCGTGAGTGTTTGTTGTGCGTAAAGAAAAATGATTTCAAGAAGGAAACGGTGAGTAATCTTATGAGAATTTTATACAGAATTACTGAGAAATATGTATAGATTTAGTATTGAGTGATAGTTTATCGAAAAGTTTAAAATATGTTGAGGAAAAGTCACGAAACTTTTGTAATGTACTCATTTTGATCGTGATGGCCTCCGTATTTCGTAATGTTTTTATAATAAATATTCTTATATATTGTTTGAAATACACATAAGTTGTTAGATTATTGATCTACGAACATGATTTGGCTAATAGCTACTGACATTATTGCGTATTATCATCGTAATCGTATTTCCAATAGTAAAATTCCCGCCCGCCATAACAGTTGTAAATATTGTAGGTACTATACACTACTATTGTACTATCAGCAACAATTTTTTTTCCGATTATATTTATTAGGTAGATTTTAGTGTTATTTGGATTTTTATTATTTCATGTAGTTTTTTTATGTCATGTCTAAGAATAATAAATGTTGAGTTTTTTTACCGACTTCAAAAAAGGTGGTACTGAAATAAAATAAATGTTTTTATAAATCATGGTAGGTATTTACAGGTAGACTATTACTTTAGTAAATTATAGTTTTATATTTTCAGCATGGCTAGGCTTTCGGTCTCAAGGTCGCGAAGCGTGACCCCCTCTCCGTCCGAAAGGGGGCCTCCCAGACAGAGCGCCGCTCATCGAGCCCTAATGATGGGGTTTATTTCAGAGCGCCCCGAAACCGGAGCCTTCCTCATCCCCACCGCCACCGTAAGTATTTTCTGTATAGCTTATTACTATTTTTGTTATGATTGAAAATTTGTAGGTTGAAAATTATAACACATAAAAATTTCGTTCGTTGTTTTTGTCGCTGACGGTACCTGCGCCGGCAGTGTACCGACGCGACGGGCGCGCGCGCAGCCTCGCCAATTACCGCCATTGTCTATTTTCGTAAATATTTAGTTTTTATGGTTTAGTTATTGTTTCAAAGTGGAATGTGTTGTGTTATTATTACCTACGCATATTGTGTTATCGTTATGAAGTGTTTTTTTGGTGAATGTGTGTGTAAATTACATATAATGTGAGAAAGTTAGCAGGTTATGTGAGTAAAAATTATCAAAATGAAAACTTAACGCATCACTGCGAGATGAGGTCAGTTATATTTGCAAATTGAATGGTATATGTAGTTAGGTAATCTAATAACGAAGCCAGGATGGTATAGTACATACCGTGTAACTGGCTATGTATTGACGAAATCTGCGATTTTTCGAAGGCCTGCCCAAAAATCAAAAAGTCCTTGCGAATACACCGGCGTTTCCGATAATTTCGCGAACAGAGGCGCCGCGGCTAAGAGGTTAAAATTCTTGTAGCAAGGTCGTACCCGTAAATTATTATCGATAGAACAGATAGTCATTACCGATTCAAGGGATATTAAGGTAAAATAAAATGATCGCATGCTATCTTTGGGGTATCTATAATAAATTGGGTAATAATAATACCAAAAATCTGGGAGGCTTCGCAAAGGTGCGAAAGTAGGTACTTCACGTCGGAACAGCTGCTCAACTTATACCAATCACAAGTTCGATCGTGCATGGAGTACTGTTCGCACCTTTGGGATGAATCAGCAAAATACCAACTGGAGGCGTTGGAAGTTATTGATAGACGTGCCAAGAAGCTCATTAAAACGACTCCCTGGTTAGGGCTAAGCTCCAGAGCCTTGAACATCACCGCACCGTTGATAGCCTATCGGTCTTTTATCGGGTACATTTCGGAGAGTGTGCTTTGGGATTGTACAATATAATTCCATTTCATCATCGGACGAACAGAGATACGGCGAAGCGCACCGCTATATGGTTGAAGTTCCGCGGTCTCGAACCGAGCGCTTTGATTCCACATTTATTGTGCGAACTGCCAGACTGTGGAATTGACTGCCCACCTCTCTGTTCCCTGATAAGTATAATCTGGGTATCTGTAAGGCACGAGTGAATCGGTTCATCCTAGGCAAGCGTGTTCCACCTTAGGTCGCATCATCACTTAAGGTTAGGTGAATTGCGATAAACCGCCAGCCTATTTGTATAAAAAAAAACTATTATAGTTCAACTAACTATAAAAGTCTATAATAGGTCCAATACTAGGTACTTGAAAAGTACCCGGTTTCGAATATACAACCCCGTGCATGAGAGGCGGGCACCATAAACACTGGCCTATCACGTCATAAATCAATAATAATAATAAATTAATTTCCATTTAATACTTTCACTACAAGAGTATCCGTTACTGAAAAGTTTGGAATCCAGTAAAAACTATTGTTTTACAATAGCAGAGCAATTCAAAGCAGAGCCAGTTCTAGCGCAACAGTTATATAGCATCAGTCAGGCATCCTAACCGCATGCTTGACACCAGCAATGCACACAAGACGTGCCAGACGGGTGTCCGGTTACATTTGCGGTTGCTGAGCGATGCATGTGCCGACCGCACCGTTCCGCGCGACACCGTACCGCCGGACCGCCGCGCCGCCGCCGCCGTGCCGGACCACTGCCGGACCACCGGTACGCAACCTGCATCACTGTCATTGCTGAATTCTCCGCACATTACTCCAAGATTGGAATTGCCGCTTTGATTTTGGGAATGATGGTACCTAAATGTGACGGGATGTTTAGGTAGCCTAATGCTTAGTGCGTAAATTAGCCATGAAAGTTTTCCGTAGGTGTAAAAGTAAGAAGAAATGGTTGCAAGACGACGATTAAAAAAATAATCATTTTGAAATTAGAATTTACGGTGGCAGTACAGTCAACAGCAAAAGTAGATGATCAAAATCAGAAATTCAATACCAATGAACGGAGTTCGCGTCAGAACTGTGTGGCGTCGAAGTGATTTAAAAGTACCTATGTGTGTGACAATTACATACTTTTAATAAATAAACTAGTAATAATTTTTATAAATTAGTGTTAGTAATTTAATATTTAATTTCTGATTTTGATCATCTACTTTTGCTGTTGACTGTACCTAAGCCTGATCTTCTGACATTTTTGGACAAACTGAATAAAACCTCCTTTATTTAACCTTCTTCCAAGATAATTCCAACGGAATAGTTGCAAGAGCGCATACAATTTCTCTAGTAACGCTTAGATCCTGACAAGATTGCAGTATCTAACTTCAAAATGGCTACAAGACAAGAGTCTCAACTCGATATATTCAAGGAATAGATACAGTGAAACAAATTACTTTGTATTATCCGTTCCCAAGCGTACTAAGTAAAGGATTCCAAGTTCCTCTTGGAGTGAAGATAGATATCATTTTGTTTTGTAACTTGGCAACATGTGAGATTACCTACAAAGTCGTTCCATCTTCAGTATTTGCTTTAGATTTAGATATTCACTACTTTATGAAACAAAAGAACTACGTTATTGCTAACCATGATCGAAGAACATGCTTGAATTAAATGAGTATTTCTCACTCGGTCACTCAAACTGCAGTCACACCGTTTCTAGTTCCTAACTAAAGAATGATTTACTCGTATAATTAATAAACACGTGTTTAACCACTTATATTAAACTTTGTCTTGATAATATCAGACCAAAGTTTTTAAAAAGTAGGTATGCAGTTCCACCCGTGAAAGTCTTAGAACATCCAAGATTATGAAAGCAGGCGTTAATATATATTTCGATCATTAATCTCCCTGAATACTTAATTATTAGTGTTAGTTTTGTTTTAATGAAGTACTCATAATCTATATTTTTGTGCGGCTAAAAGCTTCCAAACATAATCCACTAAGATATTCTGAGTGCGGTATTAAAAAGCATTTCGAAATGTTTGCTAATTCCTCGCCAGAAAAGAACAATCGTGGCGCGTGAGTGCTGTGTGTTGTGCATTACCCTCAAGACTGGTGCAAAACTAAGACGACAGCGATTTGCATATGCGAGTACAGCTTTTTGAGAGATACTAGCACCAGATTGCACTACAATTGGAACACATCCGAAAGACCTATGTGCAAATAATTATCAATGTTCGTTTTTTTTTCTATCTGAAGAAAAACCTTGCAATAGTAACAAATATTACACTGGCACCAAGTGTCATTATGTTATGACTGTATGCACCTAATAGTCAAAATTATAGAATTTGACAAAAGAATATTGATCTAATTATCTATTTAACGGCGCGTGACATTATTAAATAATGAAAATTAGTTAATTTTGACAGTTACGATTTATTTTGATATTTTTTTTAAATTTTGGAAACTATTGTTATTTTTTAACGATTAATCGTTTTGTATTTGAAATAGTAATTTTTGTTTAAAGCGGGTAGCACCGAATGGGGTTGTGAATGTCATGGCAGCGGAGGCGAGCACTCTTGATGCAGCTGTCGCGCAGTGCCCAAGCATAAATCCATTGGCTCTAATCTAAAATGTAACAATTATTGTGACTTGATTTAATCATTTTTAATCATTGCAATCTTTATTTTTTATTGCGAAGTTTTGTTACAGTATTTTTAAGTAAACTTCTAAACTGATGTCATGCAGAGCTAGCTGCTTTAGTTACTAATACATACGTTTGAGGTCAGAGCGCGCTACTAGTTTCGCAGTTTTTTAATGTTTACAATTTATTTTTCGAGTATTCTTTTCTGAACACCTGCAACGTACTATCGCGGACTTTCTCGCCTGCTCAGTTAAAAAAAATTTTCCTTGGCGCCTGCGAAGTCAACGGGTCGGGGTAGAGAGCGCTTCCATCTTTTGAGTGCAAGCAAAAATGAACTTAGTGGTGGTCAGGCGAACGTGACCACGATAGTACATGCCCACGCTGGATAACCAAGAGATAACAGATCAGCAGCGACACGTGGTGACTCAGCCGCTGGAATATTCTGTCATAAAAAATAAAAATGATAACTGACAAGGATAACAAACTCCTTTCCAAAAAAAAAGGGGTACTGTTTTAGGAAAATCGCCATGAACTTATGACATGTACCATACACAATTGAAACAGTAGAGATTAGGGGGTATAGACGAGGTATTCCATGAAGCACACCCAAATGAAGCACACCCAGACGAAGCACACCTAAAGTATTCCACTTAGCACACCCGTAGGTGGGCTTTAAATAAAAATTTAAAATAATAAATTTCCTATTCCACGAAGCACACCTACGAATATCACTCGCATAGTGCGGGGACTAAGAAATAAAAATGTCGATAGAAGAAAATATTTATTATTTAAAAGACTAACTTAAATTTCTAACATCATTCAGTTTCATTATAATATTGTGACACAATATTTGACATTTTTGTAATCTTACTATTTAAAATCACAGATTGTTTCATAATTATCTTTCCAAAAAAATTTTTAGTTTTTAACTATTTTTCGATTATTTTCCTTTTTTGTGCTCTTAATAAAATCACAGATTGTTTCATAATTATGCAATAAAAACTTGGACAAATATCAAAAACATTGTAAATATAGTTTTACATAGAGATCTATGTTGAAGTTTTTATTATAGCTACGTGTTTAGTGAATAATAAAAATACTCTACTTTAACAAAAAATCACAGATTGTTTCATAATCACAATAAAAACTTGGACAAATATCAAAAACATTGTAAATATAGTTTTCCATAGATATCTATGTTGAAGTTTTCTTATAGCTACGTGTTTAGTGAATAATAAAAATACTCTACTTTAACATAAAAAATCACAGATTGTTTCATAATCACAATAAAAACTTGGACAAATATCAAAAATATTGTTTTACATAGAGATCTATGTTGAAGTTTTATTATAGCTACGTGTTTAGTGAATAATAAAAATACTCTACTTTAACAAAAAATCAAAGATTGTTTCATAATCACAATAAAAACTTGGACAAATATCAAAAACATTGTAAATATAGTTTTCCATAGATATCTATGTTGAAGTTTTCTTATAGCTACCTGTTTAGTGAATAATAAAAATACTCTACTTTAACATAAGAAATCACAGATTGTTTCATAATTGCAATAAAAACTTGGACAAATATCAAAAATATTGTTTTACATAGAGATCTATGTTGAAGTTTTATTATAGCTACGTGTTTAGTGAATAATAAAAATACTCTACTTTAACAAAAAATCAAAGATTGTTTCATAATCACAATAAAAACTTGGACAAATATCAAAAACATTGTAAATATAGTTTTCCATAGATATCTATGTTGAAGTTTTCTTATAGCTACCTGTTTAGTGAATAATAAAAATACTCTACTTTAACATAAGAAATCACAGATTGTTTCATAATTGCAATAAAAACTTGGACAAATATAAAAAATATTGTAAATATTGTTTTACATAGAGATCTATGTCGAAGTTTTATTATAGCTACGTGTTTAGTGAATAATAAAAATACTCTACTTTAACATAAAAAATCACAGATTGTTTCATAATCACAATAAAAACTTGGACAAATATCAAAAACATTGTTAATATAGTTTTCTATAGAGATCTATGTTGATGTTTTCTTATAGCTACTACTTAACTAATAATAAAAATACTCTAGTTTTATGTAAAATCACAGACTGTTTAAAATCACAAATCACAATCTTTAAGATTCTTAAATAATCTTGAAGAAATGGGCAATTTAGTATCTAAACTTATCAATTAAATAAATTATTATTAATCAGAATCTTAATTTCTCTAGACAATGTCCAACTGAAATTAAGCCATTTTTATAATCTTTTATTGTGTTTTCGATTATATTATTTTTTATTTCAGCATGTTTTTGATGATTTGAATAACCCATTTTTACTCTAATTTCGGCATAATTATTGCAATTTTTTTGGAAGCAATCTAAAAGTTTTGCCAGATTTATGGCTCTGTTTTTATTGAAAATTTTATTTATTTCAGAGTAATGAGACTCTGTATAATTATTAGTTTTATTTTTTACGTTATAACACGACCATTTGTCGTGCCATAACTTATGTTCGAGCCACTGAGTTACAATGTAATCGTTAAATCTAGAAATACTTTCTCCTTGAGGACATTCGCTCATGATGTAGAGCCAGGCCTCATCCAAGTCTTCCAGCGGTAAATGTGGCAAAATCGTACATAAGGCAACATGTTTTCTATGTATGCTATTCTTATCTAAACCTAAGTCCCTAGATTTTTTTTATATTGCTTTTTTAAAATGAAAATAGCATCCCATTATCTGTGCGTTAGGAAATACTGCCGTAAAACTCCTGACGGCAGCTTCCTCAAAATCGCTTGTGAAAACATTGACTTGCATTTTGGGTATTGTTGTTTTTAATAATTGGAATAATATTTTATAGGTCGATTTTTTTTTGTTATGTAATAAAGCATAGGCTAAAGGTTTAACGATATTTTTAACCTCACCATGGATGCTGTAAATTTGAAGAAATGGTTTAGGCGCGCATTTAAAAGTTCCGTCGCAGTATATATGACCGCAGCTTTCAAGTTCCAGTCTACTCTTCTGTGTAGCAAATAAAAGTATTCTCGTTTTTCCGTCGTTATAGTCAGCTAGTACAAAATCTTGAAACGGTTGAGGTACCTGGATATCAAATAAATACTTCTCTCAAATCATTTGTACTAAAATAAATAATAATAATAATTGTTTATTGTCACAAATATTTACATATAAATACATAGGCTGTGCACATATTGAAGAAAGTAAGGTAAAACAAATGACTTTCTTTGAAACACCCGTGACTTTCTTCGCGACTGAAAAACTGATCACGACATTAACAAAACAAGTCTTTTCAAAGTGAAATCAAATATTATTATCAACCTTATCCCATTAAAATAGAATTGAAAATGGCATGCACGAATTTCTTTGCTAAGATATTAGCAAACTCTTACATGAGTTTTATTTTATTACAATAACGTTCAAATTAAAAAAAAAATACATAGATTCCATGACTCAATATTTTCATAATATTCTAAGAAAATATTAATTCTACTTACTTGTACATCTATGGGTGCCTTCGCAAACAATCTATTTACACCGAGAGATTTGTTTCTCTTATTGTAGAGGCCGGACTTAACATTTTTAAATTGTGGCATATCATTGACTAAATTCAATCCTCGGTCCAATGTATCATTAAGTTTTTGCTTGTAGATTTTAGGAATGGGCTCCATGGTGGAAACTACTTGCTGCTCGACTTCATGCATTGCTTCCTTAATTTGGGTCTCCAAAACGTTTGAGGCACATTTATGTTCCTTTATTTTAACAACTTCTTCCATGCTACTTAATGTAAGTAAGCCATTACACCCTTTTTTAATACACCGCCACAAGGCATTACCGTTTTTATAAATCTTGTGTTTACTATATTGTTTGTTATTATATACTAACACTTGTGTCCCTTTCCGGCCAAGTACGTAATTAATAGATGGGTTAAAATTTCTACTACTTGGACCTGCCATCGGCTCCATTATTTTGTTTGAATAAATTGCACGAAAAACAGAAAAAATAACAATAACAAGACCGGCGCACAATTGCATACACTCAGCCCGTGACGTCGCGATAGTGTAATGAGAACTAAGCATGTAAACAAGTTCCGGAAACGCTCGGCTAAATTCGGGTTGGCTCGGGAATTCAGTGGCGGGCGCACGCGTTGACTATTAGCGCATCATGTATACGTCTTATCTATGGGATTTATATATGAACATTATGAAAATTACAAGTATTGTATCATATAATTATAATGAAACTGAAAGATGTTAGATATTTAAGTTAGTCTTTTAAATAATAAATATTTTCTTCTATCGACATTTTTATTTCTTAGTCCCCGCACTATGCGAGTGATATTCGTAGGTGTGCTTCGTGGAATAGGAAATTTATTATTTTAAATTTTTATTTAAAGCCCACCTACGGGTGTGCTAAGTGGAATACTTTAGGTGTGCTTCGTCTGGGTGTGCTTCATTTGGGTGTGCTTCATGGAATACCTCGTATAGACTAGTACACCAACATGAGCCGGGATTTTCAGTACAGCTTTGTACATTAACTTCCTTTATACTCGTGCATTTAAAGACAATGGATTGTTTTATTTATTCTCACTGAATAAATATTATGCCAGAAGGCACTCCACGTTAGGAAGTTATGTTTTAAAAATCTTCTAAAGAGTTTTCTGTTTATTTCTTCAGAAGATAGCCAAGGATTGGATAATACTTTTTTTTTCAAGATTTATTTTTCTTTACAGTAAAAAGCAATTCATGTAATTTTCTATTATTTTGCCCTTTAAGTAGGGGGGGGGGGGGGGATTCTAAAATTTTGTAATTGTTTGCCCCTGAGATAAGGTTGCAACTGTATTTTTTTAAACGTTTTTAATTACGTCAAATGGCCAGCCCTCAGGTATTTCATATGTAAGGAAACTATAACAAAAACATTTAAACTTTCATTTAATATATAGTTAAGCCAGGTTTCAAGTAGAATATGGATACGGAAATTAATTACACTTCAAAAACTTACAATTCTCACCACCATCCCGTCCTTTCTAATCTTTACTATTTCTCCATCTTGATTTCAATCTTCTACAAATGACTTAAACCATAATCCCTGAGTGGAACACCCTAACTATCTGGCCGGCCATCTGACCGGTCATCTGACAAAGCGTCATCGGCTGATGTTTGCAAAACGAGATAAGCGTGACCGATCTCAGGACACCCTTGCAGGAAGTGACGAACAGAGTATCATGGAGCTTCTTTGTTTATAATTATTTGGTGACTGAATCATTTTTCCACTGTAAAACTAAGATTTCAAAAAATTTAAATTATACATAAAACCACTCACAATGACTCACTCACTCGATCTTATTAAACTTAAGACATTGGCATAGCGTTGAACGTAAATCTGAAATTTACTAGATAATAAAAAAAATATATAATAAAATAGGAATATAATAATGCCTATCTATCGAGGTACGGTTCATATAGTAAGTCAGGCTATATTTTGGGCAAAGTTTTAGATTACTATTCAAACACTGCTATTCAATGATATTCTAATAAACAGATATGATATACACTCGCAAAACAACCGAAAAAAGTGTTCCGCGCAGCAGCGGCAGCACACATACACACTTTTCATTCATTTTACAATTCACTACAAGTCAAAATGTTGAAAAGGGATTACTTGAAAAAACCAACAAGAAAAAAAGAGACAGTTAGTGTTGTCAATTGCGCGTGAATGTAAACAGACATTATCCTGGCCACCAATCACCGCGTCTTGGCATCATAGACCAACAAATTTAACGAGACAGAAGGTACAAACCGCGAGTACATTTTATACACGTGGTTTGTACCTATAACAACTAATTAACAGGACTAAAGGTAAATAGAATATATATAATAATAGTAGAAAATATTTATTTTGTAATAAAATTCATTTCTTTGTTTACGAACAAATGCGATTCATTCTTGAAGCCAGATCTCATTGGATAACCTTAACGAAGAAAGGATAGTAAATATCTGTTGTCACATTGTTTAATTTCTAATTAAGTATATGATTAAATAAAACAAAATGATTAAATATTACAAGCTTAGAAAAAAGAAAGACAGAACTGTGGGTAAACAATGACTTTATGCGTGACGCAGACTAAAGGCAATACGTCCCAATTAGGACGTTTTTGAATCTTCAAAATTGGGCGCTCATAACATATCTGTTTAATATAATATCATTGCTGCTATTCTATCAGATACATATTAAATAATTTTACTGGACGTAGATAGGCAGACTGTTTAGATAGCTTAATTAATTATCAGTTTGCAAAAGTCGTTGAATCGTATTGTGCGGTATTTGTTGCTTTATATTACGTTATCTGCAACTTAACAGATTCAATGTTCCATTTACTGGGCAGCAGACATTACAGATTATTTAATTTCGTTTGAACGATAAAATGACCTCGACTGTTATTTTTTTTGGAATTGCAAAAATGCTACAATATTTTTTATACTTCCGCACAACTGCACACAATCCTATGAAAAGTGTAATAACTAGTTACGTCGACAATCCAATATTTTACAACTGTTCCCACGTAACTACACTTCTAAAATTTACGACCACCAAGTGACCTACAAACACATGTTTTGACACTATAAAACAGTCAAACTTTTTACACATACGAAGAACAATACGGCAAAAGCTATCCAGTGTTATCGGAACACATCCGGAATCATAACAGTGTACAGTCGGCTCCACGGCATCGTTGTTCGTGACGGAAGCAGCTCCTCCGGCCAGTAATGCGTTGACCTAGGTCGGCCTCCTTGCGACCGCTGCAACCATTACTCATTGAAAATTATACGAGACTAAGTGGTGTTTCGGGTACATCCAGTCATGCGAGCCCGTACCCTGTTTGCGAACATTGAATAACAACGCAACTCGAATGAAGTTTGCGTGTATCGATTGTTCCTTTAACGATTTATTGCTATGAATTTTTCGCTGATGCGTTTCCCGTTGTTAGAGTGCCGAATCGATGGTGCAGAGCATTGGTGTGGAATGTGATTTGGTTGGGTCCAACGATATGTTTTGAATGCTAACTTTAGTGCAGGTACCTGTGTGTCAATAGAGATATTATAAACTCAAAACATCGGACCTATCAATTTATATATCAAACTCAAACTCAAACTCAAACTTAGGCATACTTAGCTGCGAGCATCAGAGGATTGATCACTAATCAAGCAGTCGGAAACAGTGAATATTGGGAGGTAACTAACACATGACTAGCTGATAGAACCAAAATAATAGGTACATGTTCGTGCAAAAGAATATCATACGTCATAAATACCTATCAACAAAAAAATCCTTCGATATCTTTTCTCAATGATTTCGCAAAGTAACCCTCCTCGGCTCTCTGACAAAACTATTTATCATCATTCATTAGTTCACTCCTGATGGATTAAGCACGCGTGTCGTCTCTTGTGGCCAGATTAGCGAAAGGGTTTAAGTTCAAGGGTTGGTGTACAAGTTTGATGTGTTCACTGTTATCTTCGTCGTTAAAAGTTTTAGGATGTGGCGGTTAATGGATTTGTCGTTGCCGCAGCAAGAATTCGGAAACCGTTCATAGTCGGGCGGTTTCCGAATTCTTGCTGCGGCTGTGGAAGTTAGGTTCATAACGGGTCGAGTATATTTAGATACACTATTGCCAATTTTATGTTACATATTGATCACTTTTTCAGCAAGTAACTATGATGGTCAAAATTATTCGTCTAACTTTTTCCAGAACTTTGTTTCATGAGAAGTATTCATATAATTATAAGTACCTATTTTTATACAGGACTTTAGGTTTTAAGTAATAATAATGGTAATACTTTTGGCATATAAATACAGACCAATAAACTAGACAAAAATCTATTTTTCAAAGAACACTTAAACACGTGTTTTTTTCGATTCGAGTGTTTATTCAGATAAAACTATTTTTTTTTATTACATATTTTAGCATTGCCATATATTCCCATTTATATAAAGATACAAATATGAGCACCATGTGCAGACATTTTCCCAAGAGTGATTTATGTTCCCAGTTCGGCAAACCTCGGGTTTAACTTTGCTAATGGTTCGGACAATGGGTTCGAACTATTATAGGCAAGACATAAGAGCTTAACCCTCTTGGGATCTTTGATCTGTGGAAAGAATAAACCCGGCATTATGGTGCATCCTTTGAAAATGGAACTGTGACGATTTGACAGCCTGAATGGGTAATACGAATGAATGAATGAAGTGAAGCTAATAGGGTTAGTACACTTGATTGGCTTTGCCTGCACCAACATGGTGGTGTAGGGTATACTATTGTCTGTCTGTACCTACTTACTAACTTACAGACTTACTTATTTTTACATAGGTATATAAAATCAAGTCGCTTCTAGAGATCTTTTAAACTCCGCAACGAATTTTAATGCGGTTTTCATTAATTGATTGAGTTATTAAGAAGGAAGGTTTATACGTATAGTTTGATCTACATTGCACCCGTGCGAAGCCGAGGTGGGTGGCTAGTACTATTATAAACGCGAAAGTTTGTGAGGATGAATAGATGGATGTATAGGTGGATGTTAGTAATTATTTTACCCTTAAACGGCTCAAACTGAAATTTTACACATATATACTAATCTAGCTATTTTTTATCCCGTTTTTTGTGTTCTTGTGGATTGTGGAACTTGGGTTAACTCTGAAGTTTACGAAGTCGCAGCCAGAAGCTATTTTTTTTTAAATACTAGGCGTTGTGGTGTGAAGTAAGACGAGTAGTAGTAGAAATACAATTTTCATACAAGCAGCAAAATATGAATCTTCCAAGTTCGATATAACCTGACACTGTGGTAGGCAAGTACCTAAGTGAAACTATTCGTTTTCATGTATTGAGTCCGTGTTATCCACTAATATTGTCTTGAACTTATGTCGGTAACTACGTGTTATGTTATTAGGTTATCTTGTATGTTGTTGTAACCATAGGTACCTACCTAAGTTGAGCTCTTGTTTGCTTAAAATAGTTAGAATCTACTTAGGTATATCGTTTGGTTCTAATAGTAATTCATTTGGTTTGTAGATTTACCAAATTAACTTAAATAACGTGAACGCAAGTACATACTTAATAGCATTAACTTAACACGAGGTCATTTATCTATACTAATATTATAAAGCTGAAGAGTTTGTTCGGTTGAACGCGCTAATCTCAGAATCTACTGGTTCGAATTGAAAAATTGTTTTTGTGTTGGATAGTCCATTTATCGAAAAAGGCTATAGGCCCATGCGAAGCCGGGCCGGGTCGCTTGTTTATTTATATTAATCACATTGTTCATAGCAAGTGACAGTTCTAGTGATTCTATTTCTAGATATCACTAGTTGTTAGAAAGACTATTCTCTGATTATATTTTTTTTAAATTGATATTTACATAACAAGTACATTAGGTATAGGCTAACAGTAAGAAACCAAGAAACTTAAATTTTATGCTAGAATAGGGTATCACTCACATTATTTATAATAATAGTACACGCAAATTATACATGCCTTATGAATTAAATTAAAGTAATCACAATTGTCAAAAAGATTAAAATTAATTATTAGTAAACATAGTACACTCGGCCAACGTAATTGATTTACAGGCCACACATACGGTATATTGTCACTGTGTGTGTAAATGAACTAGTCGGTTGGTCGGTTATGAAGTTAAACTGTTTGTGTGCGTATGATATACCCACGTATACCAATTTTAATGTGTGTATCAGAATGGCTGGTTGCCTGTGGCTTTGGTCTATAAGAGTTGATTAGAAAATTGCTACATAATTGCTTATATTTGCTACATTTAATAAATAATTGCTACATACTATATATATTTAGAAATAACATATTTTTTTTGTACAGCCATCCTGACGTTTGGTTGGCTGGTTATGTTAAATAAAGGATGTAGCAATTATTTTAATTATCCCAAGGAAAAGTGCCTGATAAAACAATAAAAACAAATAGTTGCAGTGTGTCTTCAGTCAACGGTATTGCTACTTTAAGAGGCTATTATTGCTACTTTATGTTATGAGTAGGTAAGTGGAAGTGGTGGCAAGTGGAAGCACTATAATAATAATAATAATAGCCTCCTAAAGTAGCAATACCGTTGACTGAAGACACACTGCAACTATTTGCCTTTATTGTTTTATCAGGCACTTTTCCTTGGGATAATTAAAATAATTGCTACATCCTTTATTTAACATATGTTTGAAGATACAACTAAATTAGATAAATGAAGCAAATATGTAGCAATTATTGACGCAATACATTTCGGGAAACTCTGCATGCTTGGCTTTAAACTAGGAGGCGACCAGCCAACCAAACGTCAGGATGGCTGTACAAAAAAAATATGTTATTTCTAAATATATATAGTATGTAGCAATTATTTATTAAATGTAGCAAATATAAGCAATTATGTAGCAATTTTCTAATCAACTCTCATAGACCAAAGCCACAGGCAACCAGCCATTCTGACACACACTGAATTGAATGAAGTCCAATATTTCAACCGTTTAAATAAGGACCAGATAGCCGGTCGGTGGAAGCACTTGGCATAGATAAGCCTCGTGTCGTAAGATCAAACCCCGGCAGGTGTTATGGTTTTGGGTTTTTATTTTTCCTTTGTCCTATAAAACATTAATATTTTGTGTCAAATAAAATTAATTACTTAAACAAAAAAATAAAAAGGCAAGGTTGGTTTTATTTAAAACCAATAAAATAAATCAAAATATTTTATTAAATAACCTAGGCGTTGGAATCATCGATCACTAATAAAAGATGGAATGCGGAATCCTATTGTTCCTTATCGCTATTGGGTCATTAGTGAATGAGCCAGCTCGTTTCGACCATTATGTTTCTTACAAGAGTTGGCTTAGGGTTCAATTTGGCATGGGTTATAATATTAGCAAATAAAAAACTACGTGTAGCCAATACAATTATTTATATAACGCAGTTTGCGTTATTATATTGTAAAAATATTATTATATCGCTATTGATACCTAACTTTTTTATGATTAGAACACTATTCATGCAACTTCATTAAGAGTTTATAAGACAAGACAAAGTTTTCTTTTTATTGAATATGAATGGACGTTATTGTTTTTACAATGTATACAAATTTAAACAAAGTGGAATTGAAAGTGAAGTGAATCAACATGTTAGATAGTAAGAAATTAATTTAACTTCTAACTGAATAACAATAACATCACTTACACTTCAAAATATATACTGCAAATAACTGTCAACTACGGACTATACATAATACTTAGGTGTTTATAAGAGAATCACGGCAACATGAAGTAGCTTTTAAACCTAAGTAGGTATATTAATAGTAATTCGGCTTCGTTTACAGTATTTTAACGCCATCCGTATATGACTTTAAACATTTCTCATCACTAAAATAAATTAAATTTTATCAGAATCAAATTCTGATATATTTAAATATTATTTTACATTAATTTAGTCATAGGACAAAGGTGAGATAAGTTAAGAATTTGAGTTGGAATATTACTAACGTAATGAAAACATTGTCACGAGTAGCTTTGTTACTCACCGATATTAATAATCACCTTGCAATTTCACTAACGAAAACGTTTTGCTCATGCAAAACAATGAATTGCGTCTTGTTGCATGGTTGGAAGAAGTTCAAGCACAATTGGATCACAAACAAAGAACGCACAGAAATATAAGTGTTCATCTATATACTTAGGATTGCAATTTATATTCGTAGACTGACAACCAGGGGTAGGACAATCCCGTACAGTGACAAATTTAAGGACTTTTTTTCAAAATGCGCCATCTGAAATCGCCATCCGAAAACATGTAGTTGCTTTATTTCACTATAGATGGCGACACTATCGTTGGAATATAATTTATGCCAAAAATATAAATGGATTTAATTTTAGTTTTGTGACTGATTTAAGATATTATATTTAAAACATGCATAGCACCTGTTATTTGCAAATATTTGTTTAGATTATATAAAATTGTTTATATAGTACGATTGCTAGCAACATTGTTTTTATTGAGATGTCAGTGTCACAAAATGGCGACTGCTCCTTGCGTATACGCATGTCTGTAGTTTTCGTTCCATTTTTGTGTTTTTCTTCGTGAAATTAATCCGCCGATCCGCGTTGAGTTGAGAATTCTCCTCCGTAGTGAAGTGTGAGAATTTTCCGAAGTTATTGTGTGAGTTGAGCTTTAAGTTCCTCCGAGTTTTCAGTGCAATCGTTCTTTTGCGACCCGGACGCTTTGTTTGTGCTGTTTCTTTGCGATATAGACGCTTGTGACTTATTTGCATCATGCCTAAACGGTGTGCCTTGGGATGTCCATACAGTAAGTCTGTCTGTAAGTGTATCTCTGTCTTATGGTGTCCGCTGCTGGGCATAGGCCTCCCCCACTAGGTTTTTTTGTAATAGAAAGCAATAAACAAAATACCAAATAGTTGAGTTCCATAGCATTTTAGAAGTAAAGATAATTGATCAAGTTTAAGCCAGCTGGTCTGGCGCAAATAAAATGTGTCTTAAATTATGGTTATATTTGAGTGAATGAACCGCCCCTAAGACTACCCACTGACCGAATTGAGTAATTATTGTGAATTGCTTTTTGTATGGAAGTGTGTTACTGTGATATAAAAAAGAAGCAGCATATTTCTTTGCAAAATTACATTGTAATCTGTTCAGCTGATTTTACATGGTTAATTTACAAAGAATCATTCATTTTTATAATACTCGCTGACCCAACAAACATTGTCCTGTCAATTGATTCAATTTTCTCACTGTTTAAACCATCCCTGGACTTTCACAAATATTTCAAAACCAAAATTTGCCAAATCAACCAGGCATTCTCTAGTTTTAGCAAGAAAAATTATATATATATAATTATATATTATAATTAAAATATTTTTTTTTTTATATAGATAAACTAGCTGACCCGACAGACGTTGTCCTGTCTCTATAACAATCTTTTTTTTTGTGATTTTTTAAAATATTCTCATTGATTAAACCTTCCCTGGGCTTCCACAAATATTCTAAGACCAAAATTACCCACATCGGTCACACCATTCTTGAGTTTTAGCGAACAACAATTATTTATTATTTTAAAGAAGATTAAGATCATTGGGTTAGGTATGTGTAATTATATGCCAGATCAAAATTAAAATTGTTATTTTTTTTTCAGCAACACCCTACCATCAGTTTCCCCATCCATATAAGAATCCTGACTGTTTCAAGGCATGGGTTAAGATAGTTGGTGGGAAGTTGAACAGTGAAGATGATTATGAATTTTATAGGAAGAAGGTTGTCTGCGATATTCATTTTACAGACAAGGATAAGAATCGTCATAACCGGTTGAATTTTTCAGCAGTGCCATCTCTTCATCTTCCTGGTAAGACATACATGATAAAAGGAAACTATTCGATTTTATAATTCTTTAACATTATCAATATTATTTGTTACAAATCAAGAAATATTATTATTATTCTCTTATTTTTCAGGCATGTCTGATGAAGTTCGTAGTTCAGAGAAAATATTACTGGCGCTTGACCCTGTGATTGAAGAAAGCAGCCCTACTTCATTGAAACTGACAGTGAAAGGTAGTTGTGTACATATTAATTCAAATTTTTTATTGCATTAATGTTGTTGGTACATAATTACTTCACTTATAATAATACTTTTATTTAAGTTATTGAAATTTGCATGTAGTATTCATTAATGTAAGAATATTTGTTGGTCAGTACTTTAAATAATTTTGAGATGTTGATCATCATAGCAATACAAACGCTCATTTATAAAATAGTGACCTCGGTAATGACACCCATGATTTTGTAGGTCTGTTTGATTTTTACTGTTATGGTAACAGGAATATTAGCAAGAGAATGTTTTTCAGTGCCATTAAAATTGAATAATAATAATTATTTTTGAATGCTCGGGTAAACAAAGGGTACAAGTTGCTATTTCCTTCATCGATATTAATTGCCTCTTCTTCTAAAATACCTTTGCTTAATATTTCAATAAAAAAAATATTTAAGGACAAAACGCAATGTCTCTTTTGATTAAGTTTGATTGGTAGGACGTATTCAAACACCTTTTTGTGTAAGTTGTACTGAAAAAATATCTTAGATGTACGTATATGTTCAAATATCCATACATGTGATATTACACTGGCAAGTAGAAAAAAATATATGTAAATACTATAAAAGAACTCGGATCACATAATCTTCTTTTATCTACCGATATCATTGTTTTATGAATGTGTGTTTCTATTGCTATGATGATCAATATTTCAAAATGAATTTATGTATGTACAGACAAAAATGTTATAATAAACGATTAGTTAATTTAGTAGGTAGGTAATCTACTTGGGGTCAGATAGCCAAGTGTAAAATGTCGCCACATATTATTATTATTATAATTAATAAAATTAATTAAATAATATAATATAATTATATTATTAGACCAAATAAAAAGACCAATCAGTCAGTTTCGCACATAGAGGTTTTTTTTATATTTAAAATATCATGTTACGCTTTTATTTTTCAGGCAAATTTGGTGAAGTTGGTACTTCGAAGGAAGTACTACTTGCACCTGAACCTGTGAATACAGAGAGTGGCCTTGCTACATCAAAACTTGGAGTGACTGGTAAGATATACATCATATTATATAAAAGTATTAGATTTTATAATTCTTATATTATTTTATTTTATAAATCTACAAAATAAATCAAGAAATATATTATTCTCTTATTTTTCAGGCATGTCTGATGAAGTTGGTAGTTCAGAGAAAATATTACTTGCGCTTGACCCTGTGATTGAAGAAAGCAACCCTACTTCATTGAAACCAACAGTGATAGGTAGTTATTTACATAATAATTATTAATTCAATTGTTTTATTGTATACACCTTTTATCCGCCCGTGGCTAAGTAAAAACCGTACAGATCGATCGGTCAAAGATTAAGCTACGCTTGCCGCGGTCGGTCTGTTGATGGGTGACCATCCATTTCATAACGAGTTCCCTCCGTGCCTAGGAATGCACGTAAAGCCTTTGGTCCCGGCTGTCTTTGGCAGTCATTAGGCGTAGTCAGAAACCAGAAAGTATGACAACCAGTCTTACCAAGGGGTATCGTGTTACCTGGTAACAGGGTTGTGGAGGTCCGATAGGCAGTCGCTCCATGTAAAACACTGGTATTCAGCTGCATCTGGTTATACACGAAGCCGACCCCAATATAGTTGGGACAAGGCTAGGCAGATGATGATCTAACTTTGGACATTATTTTTAGCACTTCTAATTATGAGACTAAAGTACTACTACGTATTAAATTGTAAATGATTACTTAATATAATTTGATTCTGTTATTTTTCAGGCAAGCTTAATGAAGTTGGTACTTCAAATAAAGTACTTTTTACACTTGAACCTGTGAATAAAGAAAGCGATCTTGCTTGCTTTAAAACCGCCAGTGACAGGTACTTTATAATGATTAATTTCATTTATTTATTGCATAATGGCAGGTACACAATAGGGAACATTACGCGAAACTCAGCGCAGGGGCCGCCACTAGCACATACCCACGAGCATAACCTCGTATTCTTGTTTAGTTATGTTATTAATTATAATAATAATTAAATTGTGAAAATTTATCAAAGTTTTAATTAATCTTACTTACCTAACTGTACTTTTAACTATATTATGGCATTCTACGGTCATTTGAAAGTGGATTCTAGGTTATGCTCAGGATAAAATCATATTTAGTTGTCTTACATGACAAAAGTGAACGTTATTCTGTAAATACGTCTATCTCACCTGAATACTTAACCTGAACATATTTTAGAGTGATTTTTAGCTGCTTCCCAAAGTTTTCGAACATTTTCTTCTTTTGAAAATGAATAATTCCCTTCATTTCGACTTCGAAATACACAGCACTGATGCATTATTGTATAATATAATAGACTTCCCAATTTTGAACTCAATTAAAGGCAGAATTTCACGCTTTGAACGACTCGTCGAAAAACTGTTTACGGATTATGCTAGTGCTGCACTCTGGTGCCAGAACATTGCAGTAATATCCCCTATTGACAACATTTCATATTTTTATCCTACTTGTATTATTACGTTATATAAAAGTAAATACAAATCTAAGGCACCCGTATTTTTCCGTTTTTCAAAATTATGTACTTTTCATTCATAATTTTAACTTTGAAATTAGGTGTATTCTAAAAAGTCGTAAGCGCCATATGACGTCATACTTACGGTAGAATAGCGTTTTATCCTTTGCTTTACTGTGACCCGTCAAAAAACTATCATCATTATTATTAGACTTCATATATTTGACATTGACGTGTGTCTTATTTGACGTTAATGTTTTCATATAAACCATTGAAATGCTTATGCAAAGGTAAACTACCTCATTCCACCGTATAAGTGACGTCATCACATGCTTTTTGGTTTTACTTATTTTTCTCAGAAATGAAGAAATAAAAAAATATATAAGTATTTGGACTCAGGATACGAAAATATAGAAATGGTATTTTTGTTTTAAGATCGTGTCAGTTTGTTTTAAGGTCGTGTCAGTTTTGAAATGTTGTCAATTATATAAAGTTAAAAAACAGCACACATTCACATTTTGTCTTAATGCCATGTACTCTTGCTGTGTACCCAGAAAGAGGCGAGATTAAGAGAGCAGAGGCAGAGGAGGAGATTAAAGCTAAATTTAACAAACAAATTCAATATTTCTCATAAATATTTATCTGGTATTACAGATTGCTGTGCTGGAATTATAGTGTCAGACCACAACTATTGCCGACGGCAAAAAAAGGCAACAAAACAAAAGAAAAGTAAGTTTTTTGTTAAAATTGCTAAGCAACTTTATGTAACAGATTTGTGGATGCAAAAACAATAGCTGCGAGTGGTGTGCAGGCGTGCGTAGGTCACCGATCGGTTTCCTCATAGGCTCACGTAGAAACACGCAAGCACACACATTTTCCAATCTTACGACGGATGTGGTGTTCACTATTGTATACAACTTTTCTTGAAGCATAATTATTATAGTGCTACTATGTTTAGTTATGGACTATAAAATTGTGTATTTTTTTTACAGGTCGCCAGGATCAGCAGCAGGAGATACCATCATTATGGCTGAATGACCTAAAAACGTCAAGAAGAAAAATTAAGATTTTGCAATCGACATTGATCAGATCACAAAAGAAACACATAACCCTTCAATCAAGATTAGCCAGGGCAGAAAAAATGTCTACAGACTTTTTAATGAAAAAACTTACAAACAAAATGTCGATA
This sequence comes from Charanyca ferruginea, assembly GCA_947361185.1. Lineage (NCBI taxonomy): Eukaryota > Metazoa > Arthropoda > Insecta > Lepidoptera > Noctuidae > Charanyca > Charanyca ferruginea. The sequence continues at coordinate 30,874,296 of OX376056.1, forward strand.
GCAGCAAGGATTTTCACAAAGATGCAGTACACCCAGACAAGCAAGAAGCCTTCTGGTCGCAGATTTTCTCTGGAAGAAAAAGTGCTCTCACTTTCTTTGTATAAGAAGAGCCCAAGATGCTACCCTCTTTTGGCTAAATATTTCACTTTGCCATCTGCTAAATCACTAAAAAGACTTTTGACCAAAATAGAAGTGAAGCCAGGGCTGAATAAATGCATTTTTATGAAAATTAAAAATACTGTCAAAGAGTTATGTCCTGAAAATCGGGTTTGCAGCTTAATTTTCGACGAAATGTCAATTTCCCCTCAAATTCACTATAATGCAGCAAAAGACCAGCTTAGCGGGTTCACCTTTGATGGCATGAAACTTGCAGACCATGTATTGGTATTCATGGTCAAGGGGTTAAGAAAGAAATTTAAGCAACCCGTTGCATATTATTTCACCAACGCCATGAATAAGGCTCAGTTAAAAGAAATTGTACAAAAAGTGATCAAGTATGTACGTAGTACAGGATTAAAAATCATATGCACTGTGTGTGATCAGAGCACAGTCAATGTAAGCGTTATAAATGCTTTGGTAGAAGACACAAGAAAAAAATATTTAAGAGAAGTAAGGGAATGGAAGAATGAGGTAATTGAAATAGGGAAAACCAAAATAATCCCTCTATTTGATGTCCCACATTTATTAAAAGGAGTCAGAAACAATTTATTAACAAAGGATTTGAAATACTACGATTTTGAAGAGAAATGCGAAAAATTTATCAAATGGGATTACTACAAACAAGTATATGAAGCTGATAAAACTTATGGAGAGGTGAAATGTCTTCTGAAACTCACAGATGAACACATTTATATTAACAAAATAAGAAAAATGAAGGTAAAACCAGCTGCACAAATATTTAGTCACAGCGTAGCTGTGACTGCAGGACATCTCGTAGCAAGAGGAGACATCCCGAGGGAATGCCAAAATTTGGTCAAATTTACAAAGTTAATGGACAATATTTTTGACTCATTAAATTCAAATAATTTTCATGTGCCTAATGGTAAAATGTATAAAGGATGTGTACGAAGAGCTACTCCACACCATGATTTGTGGAAGAATGCCATAAAAGTATTAAAAACAGTAACATTTATTAAAAAAGTTAATAACAAAAACAATAAAATCAGTGTGATTGAAACGAAATCTATACCTTCTATAAAGAACTTAATACGCACAATTGAAGGAATGCAACAATTATGGATATTGCTGTCCCAAACATATTCATTTGATGCTATGCTAACACGTAATTTCAACCAGGACCCACTTGAAAATTTCTTTGGGAATATCAGAAGTTATGGGGCGAGAAATACGGCACCAGACACGGTAGCATTTGAAGGGGCCTTTAAGTCCCTCTTGGTGAATAATTATAACTCGCCCCATTCTATGCATGCAAACTGCGAGAAAGACGACGATAATTGCTTGCAGAACCTAGACTTTTTTGTAAGAGACAATGTTGTGACAACTTCTGATATTCCCAGTTCAATTGATGAGGAGACACCACAATTTTCTGAAAATATAGATGAGGAAATTGTGGTGCCAGTCATCAACTTAAATACTAGCAATGTAACAGATGCTGGTCAGGGTAATTATGTGTGTGGGTGGGTACTGGGAAAATGCTTAAAAAATATATCTAAAAGTTGTAAAATCTGTAAGAAAGATATGTATGGCGACCCTAATAGCAAATCAAATGAATATATAAGGGCCAAAGAATATACACAAGGCAAAAGGTCCCTATTATACCCATCAAAGGAAATGGAAAAATGTTTTGTGCAAATCCAAAATGTAGTATCTGACATAATCAAAAAAGATGTACCAAAAAAAAACCTTAAACTTAAAATTAAAATGTTTACTGACATTTTTGTTGAATATCCATTCAATTGTGAAATTCATAAAAATGAATTAAAAAACTATTTTGACGATACAATTATTAATGTTCTTTTGTATAGTTGGTGCCGTTCAATCAACCGAATTTTGTCTGGCAAAATCACGTATCATGGTGAGGATGAGACCAAAGTAGCTGCGCAAATGTACAGAAATAAACATAAGAGTTTAAATAAATAATATATTAAAATAAAATGTTTTTTTATGTATCCATTCTGTACACTACTGTACCCTGTACACTAATTAACTTTTGCCGTTGTGTATACTTTAGTTACCTTAAGACTTTGCTTGATTAAAAGTTGATATGCATTTATTTTTTTCCTCATTATTTACAAAATCATAGTAAAACTTCATCAAATTAAAAACAAGGAAATTAGGAACGAAACGGTAGCATATTTCAAGATCATATGAAAATGATTATAAAATGTGCTACTTTTTCTTTCCTAATTTACTGTTTTACTAATTCCTAATTTGAAGTTTTACTATGATTTTGTTAATAATGAGGAAGTAAATAAATATAAACTTCAAAACAAGTAAACTAGTAAGGGAACTAAAGTAATACACAAATACATGCATACACGCAGATACACCTACGCACACATACACATTTACTCACACATGCACACATGTACGTTAGTTTTCGGATGGCAATATGAGATGGCGCTGTTCATCTTATCAATTGACATTTGTGGTCTACAAAGAAATCTGCGAGTGGGCTCTCTATACCCGATATATTACTTTACTCTATGCTGACAACTAAGAATGCTCATTTTTTATAAACTAAGGTGGAAGTATAAAAAAATAAACAACAATTGTGGGTAGTTATATCCTAAACGGTCAAAATAAATTGGCTGAGAGTTCCGTGCGCACTTCTCAAACGTTATTTTACTCATCTGTGAACGGAATTGAATTGTTAGCAATTCAACTAGGTAATGAAAGTTTTACGAAAATTATGTTTACAAAACAAAAAGAATGTATTGCAACCGAGATTTGATCTTAAGACTTCTTAATAACTAACCAGATACGTTAGCCATTGCGCCAAACCTGTTACAATGATTGGGTGCGAAGTATTATAACTTATTCAATTACACAGATTATTGATGACGATACATACATTGATAAAAAGTCAAAGTCAAAGTCAAAGTGTTTATTGCGAACTAAGCGTACAATATTGGTGTTATATATATGTTAAGTTAGTACTTATGACTTAGTAGCCTTCTACAAGCATTGCAATATTATCATTCGCCTACCCTTTTCATCCTAAATTAGCATGCATTTAACATTTTTATTAGGTATTTAATTATTTTCATATTATATTTGTACAATAAAATTGATATAATATAGATAAGTCAAAATTAAAATGTCAGTAATCATTGAATTAAATACAATGATTAAGCAATATTAATGTCATCTTTTTCAGGTAATACAATATTATAATTATGATTTTATTTGAAGTTGAATAGGATAGACTACATTTTTTTTTATTTGTATAGGACAGATCGCCATTTGTGTACATGAAAGAGAATTGTTATTTTAAGCTAGACTCCAGATATTCTTTTACCGAGTAGAAACATTTTTGGATTAGGTATAGTTTTAGCCTTTTCTGAAATATAGTTACTGATTTTTCAGTTTTAAACAGGTTGGGTAACTTATTATATATTTTAATTGCCATATAGTAAGGGCTATCACTTAACATTTTGATTCTTGAAAACGGAGCGCATAACCTCTTTTTGTGGCGAGTGTTGACGTTGTGCGTATCTTCTATTTTAGTGAATTTGTTCATGTTTTTAAAAACAAATACGCAAATGTCGAGTATATATATTGACGGCAGGGTTAGCATCTGATATTTAATGAAGTATGGTTTGCAGCTCTCCGTGTTATCTATTTGGGCTAGAATTCTTACACACTTCTTTTGTATTATGAATAGTTCATCTACATTAACACTATTCCCCCATAGCATGACGCCATATCGCAACCATGAGTATGCGTAAGCGTAATAAGCAGCCATAGCTGTTTGTGTGTTAGTGCTCTGTTTTATTTGAAAAAGAGCGTATGAGAATCTGGAGAGTTTTGTTTTTATATGTTCTATGTGTGACTTCCAGTTGATGTGTGTGTCAATATTTATGCCAAGTAAGGTAAATGTATTAACTTCTTCTATTTGCGTGTTTCTGAATGTTGTTTTTAGATTGAGAGGTGGTTTTTTGTATGTTCTGAATTGAATTATTTTGGTTTTGTTACTGTTAATTTCCAAGTTGTGGGTCTGGAGCCAAGTATCTACTGTTAGGAGGGTATTTTGTATCTGTAGACTAGGGTTATTTACATTTTCACACTTGATTATTATCGAGATATCGTCTGCAAATAATACTGGCAGAGCGTTTTCTTTATCTAATGCCTTGGGAAGGTCATTAATATAGATTAAAAATAGTGGGCATCCTAACACACTTCCTTGTGGGATGGAGCAAGTAATTTGTTTTTCTTGTGATCTTATGGTTTTGATCTAATTTTTATCATGGTCGTAGTTTTCAATTTGTACTATTTGTGTCCTATTATGTAGATACGATTTGAACCACGAGTAAGCTGGTCCTCGTATGACGCAACCATATAGTTTAGTGAGCAAGATGTCATGAAGGACCTTGTCGTATGCTTTTGTCATGTCTAGTAGTAGCCCGATTACATATTGTTTGTCGTTTATATGTTGTAGCGCTTGTTGAACGTATTTATACATATGTAGTTGTATACTGCTAATGTAGTTGATCTACATTTTCTAAACCCATTTTGTGCATCGTCAAGAATATTGAACTTTTCTAAGAACCCATATAGCTGATTGCACATTGCTTTTTCGAATATTTTTGAAAAGGTTGGTAGCAGTGCTATGGGTCTATAATTGCTTGGGATATGCTTATCACCTTTTTTATGTACTGGTTTTACCAAAGCAACTTTAAGTGCGTCTGGCAATTGGCCATCTTGAAAGCTTTGATTTATTAAAAGCATTAGAGGAATGGAAAGTTCTATAGCGCATTGCTTTAATAAAATTGGTGGAATGTCATCGATACCGCAGCTATGTTTATTTTTAGTTGACCTTATTATATTAACTATTTCTTTTTGGTCTACTGGGCGTACATACTTTGAACAAGTAGAGGGGTTGACCACGGGTTGTCCAATGTTATTGGCCGAGTTAACTGTACGATTATGCCCTACCGTTGCAAAGAATTCGTTGAATCTGTTGGATACATCTAACGGACATTTTACTTCTTTATTGTCTATCTTCAGTGATATAGTTTCACGTCTATTTATTTTTGTCTTGCCTGTTTCTGTGTTAATTATATTCCACATTGTCTTTACCTTATTGTCAGATTTTTGCATTTGTTTAATATATGTCAGTTTTTTTGATTTTCTAATAGTCAATTTTAATATTTTGCTAAATAATTTATAGTGTTTTTTTAAAACAGAACTTTTGGTGTCATTAATAAGAGTTCTTAACACTCTTTTATGTTCGCATGATTTTTTTAGGCCTTTAGTAAGCCATTCTTTTTTAGGTTTGCCTTTTATTCTAATTTTTTGTAGTGGAATATATTTATTTAGATTGTGTTTTATTATTGTAATGAAGGATTCGTAATTTGTGTGTACATTATCATTTTTATTTAGTATAACCTCCCATTTTTTCGATTTTAGAGAACTTTTAAAACATTCGACGTTATTTTTTGAAAATAATCTTCTTTCGGTATACCAAGTTTTCTTATTATTATTTGATAAACAGTCTATATTTAACTGAGCATTTATTGCCTTATGGTCCGATAATCCATAATCTTTGACAGTCGCTGTGTCTATGAGCGGTGGGTAATTTGTAAAAAGTAGATCAATGCAAGTGGATGTTGTTTTGGTTGTTCGCGTTGGTTCGCGGATTATTTGTTGCAGGTTATATGTTTTCATAAAATTTAAGAACTCCAGGGTCTGTTTATTTTTATTGTACACGTTTATGTTAAAGTCACCACCTATTATTAAGTGTTTGTTTGATTTTTTAGTATTTAATTTATGTAAAACTTTTCCCAATTGTTGGAAAAATGTATCAATATGACGATCTGCTCTATAAAGTCCTATAAAAGTACAGTTTAGTATGGGAACATCAATAGCACTAAATTCTATAACGTACTCCTTAGAGTGAGTTACAATGTCGATTCGTTCAATAAAATCCAATGAGTGTTTAACAATAATACAAACTCCTCCGCCTTCGCGGGTTTTACGACAAAAAATGGATGCTATTTTATATCCCTGGGGCAAGATTGATTGACAATAATAATCATTTTTCCACAATTCAGATAGTGACATAATATCAATTTCAGAATCTAAAAGTAATTGTTCTATTAGTTCTACTTTGTTTCCGATGCTTTGAATATTTTGGAAAATTATTGTAAACTTAGTCCGTTGAGCTATTTCGTTTCCTTGTATTCTATTTCGATGATGCAATTCGAAGTTAGAGAAAAAGCTGGGAGTCGTCACGTAGCTTTCCATTTGTCTTTGATTGACCCTCTTGTTCGAAGTCGCACTTATCGTTTGTCATAAGGTTTGCAGCAATTATATCTTCCATTTGCCATTTTATATCGTCAAATATGGTGCGCATTCCATTGTCATTCAGTCTTCCAGTCAATTTGCTAAACATTCTACTGTCATACGTAAGATGTAGGTTAGAGTCCAATAGGTATGCATGTGAATGTGTCATTGTATCTAGATACAGTAAGTTGGCAAAGTTTTCCACTCGACAGTTGAACAGAATTGAACTACTATTAAACTTAAAGGTAGGTAGGCATAAAATAATATTTGTATTGTCAATTTCTTTCAAAGTGTTTCTTATGTCATAGATTAAATCAAAGTAGTCATTTGTGGTTTTGAAGTCGTCTTCTCCGATTAATATTATACAAAAATCTTCCATAGTATAGTCTTTAAGCATGTTTTTTATTCCTTTGAGTAGTTGTTGGGTTCCGCAGTTTGTTTTTAGGTGATGATAGATATTATAATTTATTATTTTTTCCTCTGCAATCGATAATACTTTGTTAGATTTGTTGGTACTGATATTATAGTTACTGCTTAGTGACGCAACTTACGCACACTAATAAAAAGCAGAACTCGTTCGTTTTATTTAACGTTTGTGTATGTAACTCTTCATACCGCGTGTGCGTGCAATGTGTAAACTAATTACGTTGTTCGACTGTACTTACTTACCTACGCAAATTATAAATGTCATAGGAATTATATTACTCACAAAATTAATAAAAATAGACACAAAAATGGTCAAAAAGATTAAAATTATATTAAAATTAACCACTCAACGGTATCATATACTAAAATATACAAAAAAAATATAATCTTAAAAATAATTTGATAGAAATATCATAACATGCGACTAACCTAGTGATCAATTCCTTTTCTTTCATTGAGTAGGGTATAAGCGCCCCAATCACATCGAAAACGTAATTGATTAAAACTTAGGGAAGACGAGAACTGTATAATACCAAGTAACGTTCGTGAACCGGTGCAATATTCGCGCCAATGTCGCCCTCTGTCCATCTAAGTCGAGCAAATTGTTTACGACAACCCAGTTTTCAGGGGAAACTATTTAATTCAGTTGCCGTGCCATCCCAGGAAGTCAAGTCGGTAGTTAGTTGCTGTAGCACTCACAACCGATGGCACACTGAAGGCCTGAATACAACAAGTTATAACGATAATTTGCATGTGATGTTGGTATTTGAATAAATTTATTCATGGATTTTAGATTTGGTTTGTAATATTTTGTTTAGTTGTGATTTAATTTCAATAGACAATGATTAATTAATACATTTATTTATTAAAACGAATGATATACTTAATGGCTTTTTTTTAGTTTTTAACACTTTAATGTACAATTGCCTTGATTAAATTATATTTAGACATTGATAGAATCGTCGATATTGGTATGTAAATAATTAGTAATACCACGCTTGATCACCGCTGATTGGTTATTTTAGACTTACATAAGTAAGTCTAAAATAACCACCTTGTATACATATTATGTATGTCGCAGGCAATTTGTATGATTCCGCCGTTTATATACGGCGTCGTCATTTAATAAACGCTCGCAGTTATGTATAATGCCGAAGGCAAAATCTATATTGCCGTGTCAATATATAAAATGCCGAAACATTTCATTGACAATTTAAACGCCGTATACATAATGCCGCGGCAAATTGAAGAATTTAGTTCTGATGATGATCAAAAACGCTAGGGTGTCAATCGAATCTGGTTCTCGGAGAACACCTGCAGAATACTATTGGTCAAAAAAATATGTTGCAACATGCAGCAGGCATGGTTTCTGTCACGGCTACGGCGTTGCGGGGCTCCGGCGGTACCACGCGAGCTTATCGTCGCAGATGGTATTCACGCTCACCACCGCTGCTTCGGCTTACTGGCCGGCTACGCCGGCCAGTCTCAGCCGCGGCGGCGGGCGTTAAAACCACCTGCTCCTCAACTCGCTGGCCGCCTCGCCCCTCCGCGCCTACGCGAATTTAAATTACACTCTAGGGGTAGGGCAGACAAGACTACGTGGAGTCGGTTTCACAGCAATTCGTTTCTGTCATTAACTTTTGTAACTACGAACTACTTCTCTTCGAACTACATATATATGTTAGACTTTAGCACATAATTTTATTAAATTAATCTTGCTTGAAATCTTCATTAGTTACCTGATTATCGAAATAAAGTTGATTTGTCCAATCTGTGTTTTATCGTGGTCACCCTAAAACTACAACCAACGTCGAAATTATTACAATTGAACGAGTTATCAATTTGCCTTCGGCATTATACATAACTGCGAGCGTTTATAAACTGACAACGCCGTATGTAAACGGCGGAATTATACGATTTGCCTGCGACATGTATACAAGGTGTAACATTAAACACGCGAAACCTCAGACACCCCAAATGATTTTTAATTCAATTAACCTAATTCTGAGAGAATAAAAACAGTTAAAAATAAAATAAAGGTTTTATGTGCTGTTTTAGTTTTACCAAGACTCGTATAAATTTGCATTGAAATAAGAACTATAATTATCACGCGTATAAGAAAATTTAAATTGGACGACAACCATTTGTGTTTGTTTACCTATTTTGGCAGGTTTGTGCACGTGATGGCTTGACTTATTAATAAATAGACAGGGCAACATGTTTAATGAAGATTTTTTGAAAAATGTGACCTATATTAAAAAGTGGTTCAATTGATTCTGCTCGTTATTCTAATCAAAACTATTTTCAGGTTTTGCGTATTTGACGTTAACCTTGTATTATTTATTTGATCAGGTTTCTTGACGATGTTTTCCGTCATCGATGTTAGTGATACAAATAACACACATATATAACGGTCACGGCCATAGAAATCTAAAAAACAGTCTTCTTTCTTATGTCTGTGGTCACGGCTAAGTGTGAGACAGACTCACACGTAAATGGTTCGTTACTGTACAATATAGGTGCCTTAAGATCGTAAAAAATCCCCGTCAAAAAACGTTTTTTTACCCTTTTCCCTTTATTTTTATTTGTTGTTATCCAGGCACACACACACTCTGTGAAAATTTCAAATGTCTATCTATTACGATACAAAAGATATTATACAGCCCGCTGAAAAACCGACAGATGGACAGTGGAGGCTTAGTAATAGGATCCCGTAGGGCACCCTTCGGGTACCTACAGGACCCTAAAAATAGAATAGAATAGTAGTCACTTACATGGCGAGAAAACGTTAAAGTAGCCTTAATGCTGCAGGAAAACTAAATTCAATCGATCATAGGTAAAGTAGATTTATAAATAAAGTGAGAGAAATATTTTTCGCATAGACATGTAGGAAATGAACATGTCTCTGTTATAAACCGACAGGATACGCGCTCGGAGTGTTAGCATACCTACGTAGCGCTTGCCTGTAAAACATGGCGCTTGTTTTCTATTTAAAATATTAACTCGAAATAGAGAGAAAAACAAAAAATTGCCTAATACCAGTAGAAACACCTTCGTGTTGCTATTGACTGTCTTATTTTTTGTTTGATACACAAAATATGTATATGTAATGTAGCAAATCTACTTAATTCTATAAAATAAAAAAGCTAAGTAGACTTGCACATGTAAAATTTAATAGCTTTTCAAGAAATGGAGTGGTTATAAAAAAACACAGATATATACCTAAAGACTAACCTAAACGCACTGTGTTAAGGCAGCGTCGCCTAGGCTCCAGCCCGGCCGGCAATCAGGATCGGACCGAAGAAAGACTGTCAGCTCCAAGCTCTGCGACGGAAGTCCCCAGGCGGTCCTAACAGTAGGGCCCGCCCTGGGGGCAGCAGGCACGCGTCAGCTCGGCGGCTCGACTTAGGACTGTTACCGACTCTCGGTTGTGGACTGGTAGACTTTTAAGATACGGAGACGTGTTGCTAGTTAGAAACCAAATCTAGACTGACTCGTCATTTGTCAGATTGCCTTACATAGTCGGCTTCTTCCGAATTTTCATATTTTCTAAATATGATTTTTCTTCTGGAATTTCTGTATCATCATAGAGTATTGGGAATTCAGCCAAAATCAGCCAGGCTTTAATTTCAGCAAACCAGCCAGGTTTTAAATGTAGCCTGCCAATTATTTCAGACCTTCATTAAATCACGAGTGCGTAAAGGATTTTTTAAAACACCAGATACATTAGCAAGTAGCAAGTATTTTTGTAGAAAATACATTAATACACACGTTTAAAATACAATCAGATATTAATAAAGAGAATTTAAGTTACAAAAGCCAAAAAAACTAAAATAAATATTTATAAAACACAGTCTTTATCAAGCTACGAAGACACAAAGTATTTTTCAATATAGAATTCCCACGAATTCTATGAAAAACAAGTATTATACATATCATTATTAGAACAAGAATTGAAGAGAATGGTTTCATGAATAAAAAAAGTAAGTAAATAGTATGTAATACTATAGTATATATCTTATCGCAAGTGTCTACGATTAAGTGTAATTATTATGAACATTATATCAACAATACAAACGGCAAAAATGTTGAAATAACTAGCTTTTGCCCACGACTTCGTCTGCGTAAATGTTGGTATCGCAGATGCAGACAAAAACGCGGAATACAAAAGAAAAAAAGATTCATTAAAGATTCTGTATGTATTGCAAGAACTCACGTTCTGAGCAAATAAAGACATTTTCTATTCTATTCTAAAAATTAGCTTATATCCTTTCCCGTGGTTCAATCTTATCCTGTACCAAATTTCATTAAAGTCGGTTTGATACAGAAATTAAATGCGAAAAGTAGGCAGTTAGAAGAAAAAAAAAAAACAAAATCTTAACCTTTTTCCGACCACTGCAAATCAGCAATCATGAAAGTCTTGTTGAACGAATAAAAACCGATATCATTTAAAAATAAAAGCACTAATTGACTTATTTATTCACCGTCAATTTAAAGTATTTATCTACTGACGGGACATCAATTCCGCATTATAGTCCGCCGGCCACAGACAGTGAAATACGTGTTGTCCGGAAATATATTTTTAAATAAAAGCTCATGTGAAAAGCCCAATAATAAAGGTGTTTACTTAAATATTATCAATGGTTTAGATTTAATATTGTAAACTGGAAAGTTGAATTTATTTCTGACTTTTACGGTTCCTTGAAAAATGCCAGCGTTTTAAAATTTTCTTTTCCATGTGGTTCTGGTGTAGTTTTGCAAAAAAGTGTGAGCTGGTAGTACGAGTATCGTTGTACCAATTATTATTTTTTTAGATTCTTTTACACGAATATGTAAGCCAGTGCCATCGTACTTTGCATGTAGCTTAATTAACTAAAATGTAACTTAGCGAACCTCAATACTTTGCAGGCAGCTTCCAAATTAGGTGTAGACGTTATAATAATTGTTGGAATATACCTACATCATACATTTAACTTTAATTGTTAAAAGTAAGTCTTTTCCATCAGACTGAAATCTGACACATTCCGTCATTAAATGCAAGGCATCATCTCACAGTTTGGTGAATTCGTTTTCCTCATTAAAAAACGAAATATATTGAGTGGCATGTGCTCATATCGTAGTCTGAAACCAATCACAATAAGTCGTTTGCTTATGCTAGCGTTGCAAAATCATGGTATGTGAGGAGGATCCGATACCATGATCTCTTTCGAAATATGATTTGCGAAATTCCAAATAGTATAACTCAAATATACTGTAATAATAATATGTGGGAACATTTCACACATGGCCACCTGACCCCAAACTAGGGAGACCCTATACTATGGGTGTCAGGCAGCTGATATACAAACACAAATACATTTTAAATACATACATATATAGTTAAACGTTGTTACATATATACCTAAAAATATGTATGTATAAACACATATGTTTTGCTCTTCCACTTAAATAATTATCAGCCTATTATTGTCCACTGCAGAAAAAGGCCTCTTCTTGTTAAGCATTGATCACTACGAGTGCTCAAGGCAGAATGGCTATTTCAGACTTATTTATATGTCCAGGGGTGTGATTCTGTAAGACCTCATTCTAAACTTCGAATCTGAATACGCTGTGAGTTTCTTGATTGGCATTCTAAAAACTCGGTTAATAATTCGAATTTACACTAGTGCCACCCTTGCGAGCGTGTCAGCGAGTTGAACTAAATTGACAGGGAGATTTTGAAAGATAAAGTATGAGATGACGTAAGAAGTGGCATTCTGTAAGGTAATTTCCCCGTCATTTCGACGCTCACTTCGCACTCGAATCCGATTGAAAGTGTCAAATATATATCAAGGTCTTTTTGAACCTTATGCGAAGTGAGAGTGAATAGCGTTGTTGTTTGAATTTTACAGAATCGACCTACAGGTTTTCTCACGATGTTATCTTTTAGCCGAAGTCAGTGATGTCCAAGGTAAACTTAGAAAGTTCATGATTTTATTGAAAAACTCACATCGGTTGCTCGTGACCGGTTGCGAACCCCAAATCGTGCATGGCAGGCGGACGCCTTAACCACTGGACCTTGTTCTCTTAACTACTTGCATATAATTGCAACACCACAAAAATACAAAATACATAATTAAAAAGCATTAACAACCGACCCTGATTGATGTTATAGTCTGCCGTGTCAAATCCGGATGAAAACTTTAAAATGTTCCGACGTTTTAACCGGACCGGGCGTAATTGCAGTAACAAGGGTGCTCTAACGTTATTTAGTCCGGTCGCATTAACGTCCCGCCGCTGCTACGTTCCGAACACACTTCGCTTTTAATTATATTTATTTGCCAACACACGCTTTTGTCACTTTTATGGTGGGAACTGGGGAAGTAATATGATGAGACGGTAAAGTGATGGTGATAATGCGTTTTATGTCTTTAGAAACAGTCTCATGCCAGTTGAACTTTTAAGCGAAATTTTTAAAGTTAGCAAGTTTGTTCATATTGTGTAAAGTTGTGTGCAAGTTTGTTTATATACTATTAGAAACCAGAAGTGGAAAGCATTAAAGAAAAGACAATTATAAACAACCTAAGACTAATTTATTCCAAAATAGACTTAGTTCCAACAATATTTCAATAACTCGAGCGAACACAAATATCCGTTAGCATTTATATCAAGAAATACATAAGTACACAATATATGGAACGAACTCACTGTAAGGTAGTGTAGGTACCAAACCCTTTCTGTAGGACGACTCAGCAACAAGTGAACCTGAATCTTATCGAGCTCGCGCTTTTATAGTATTCAGGTACCCTCACGACCAAAAAATAATAAAATGCCTAACACGGCCTCTCCTGACCGTGCACCGTCCTCGGCTGCACCAGGGACGCTGTCTTCGGAAGCGCTGGTAGGTACGGCGAGAGTATGATCGCCGTCTTCGTCTGAATTGGTTCCGTCTGTACTTGAAGCGCCAGCAGAACCGGCAGAAGCACCAGCATTAACAGTAGAAGCAGCAGCAGCACCAGCAGAAGCACCCGCAGCGCCTGCAGAGGCACCAGCGCCTGCAGAGACACCAGCGCCTGCAGAGGCACCAGCGCCTGCAGAGGCACCAGCGCCTGCAGAGGCACCAGCGCCTGCAGAGGCACCAACGCCTGCAGAGGCACCAGCGCCTGCAGAGGCACCAGCGCCTGCAGAGGCACCAGCGCCTGCAGAGGCACCAGCGCCTGCAGAGGCACCAGCAGCGCCAGCAGAGGTACCAGCAGCGCCAGCAGTGGTACCAGCAGCGCCAGCAGAGGTACCAGCAGCGCCAGCAGTGGTACCAGCAGCGCCAGCAGAGGTACTAGCAGCGCCAGCAGAGGTACCAGCAGCGCCAGCAGAGGTACCAGCAGCGCCAGCAGAGGTACCAGCAGCGCCAGCAGTGGTACCAGCAGAGGCACCAGTAGAGGTACCTGAAGGCTCACCAGCGATGTCGTCATTGCTATCTGTATGAGAAACAAGTGGTTACTATACGTGACGATATACACGTCTGCCTATTCTTTTGCTTGCACTCAATTAGTCTCCGTTCAGTCAATTCATTCATCGTTCTTTTACAATTCTGACTCATGTGGCACACATACATCGTTCGCAAAAAGAAAACAAAACATAACCAAGCCAAGGCATCTCTGTTAGTTTTCAAAGGCCTGTATCCTTAATCTCGCCTGTCGACTTCATTATTCGATCACCGGCGAATCCTGTAACATGGCCTGCTAAACAGACCTACTCGTACGAAGGCCATATTAAAACGTACGAGTGCATTCCACGCGCAGACCGTATTCGAACGTGTGGAGCTTCCCGACACCTAGACCATATTCATAAGTGTCGAGGCTTCCCAACACGCTGACCGCAATCCCACGTGTCGAGGCTTCCCAACACGCTGACCGCAATCACACGTGTCGAGGCTTCCCAACACGCTGACCGCAATCACGCGTGTTGAGGCTTCTCAACATGCAGAGCGAATCATACAAGTGAGGTACACCATACAGATAGAAATCATACAAGTGAGGTTCGCCCTACGGGCTCGCCACCCGAGGCGCGTACACAGCACGTGATCGCCGGGTCAGCACCCGAGGCGCGTACACAGCACGTGTTCGCCGGGTCACCATCCGAGGCGCGTACACAGCGCGTGTCGGGGCGCATACACAAGCGCGCGTCCTCCGGGTCAGCACCAGGGGCACATACACATTCACGCGTCGGGACGCATACAGGCACGCGTGTTCCGGGACAACACCCGAAGCGCACACGCGGCACGTGTCCTCTGGGATAACACCCGAAGCGCGCACGCGGTTCGTGTTCTCCGGGGTAGCACCCGAAGCGCACACGCAGTACGCGTGCTCCAAAACCAGGTACTCCAGGGCGCCAGCCTATGGGGCGCACCGGATCCGGGCTGCATCAGCCAGCATAGCAAGTACATGCCTCACTCACTCGCACGGGTACACAACACACGTGCAACCAGATCTTAGAAAAGAAATAAAAGGACATTAGAGGTTTGGTTGGAACTTCTCAAAAAATACCGCACAGTTCTCAACTTCTCAAGAAATCACTAGCCTTTCCACCATGTATTGAACTTTGGCCCGTTTGTTAAATCGAACGATTTAACACTGAAGAAACCCGCAAGGCCTATGAACTTGTTTTGTTTGACATTAGAAGGGGTAGGTGAGTTACCTAGTATGTCGATTTATTACCGACTCGGCCTAACCTGACCAGTTTTGAAACTCAGATCAAGGGACCGGTTGGTCACTATTTATTTATTTAACATGGAAAACTAACAGCTGTACATAGAGTGAACAAAAGAAGCCAAGTTAGTTACATAAAGCCAATTACAGCGTCAGTAACAATTATTATTGTGTCCTAACTTCTTACAGAAAGAACCGACGGGTTTAGCATTACTATTACAATCGTTTGACCGCAATTAACACATTTGATTTCTGATCTACTAGAATAGTTAATTATGTACTTTAGTCATAAATTCATGAGGCAGATTCATCAGACTAAGGGTTATCAAATTTACGAATAGACATTAAGTGGCTAAAAAGGAGACGTAGGTTGTCGCTAGGTCAGATTGATAATTACTGCGCACACCCGTACGTCACAGATACCGTGTATCACTTTTTGAACCATAAGTTATTCGCTTAACCATCTTACTACACGTAACTTTAATAAAAATGAACGGTGCGCATAGTCAGCATAAGACATCAACTTAATTAGACGTGGTGTTTATAGCGTCGTGAGTTTGGGCATAAATAATCTTTTGCGGACACAACGACGCACAAATAAAAGATTTGATTTGAACAACTTACATTTCTGAACTAATTTCAATAATGAGCGATCATTTGTAGCCTACTCGGTAAACCACGTACGAGCATCAGCTAGAAACAATTACAAAAGGCGTTCATGATCGCTGCAATTATTTGAAAATTTGTTCGATCAACTTCGTCACACCACCATTAATATTTTTCACGCTAAGATCGATGCTAGAAATAAAATATTGGTCAGATCTCACCCGGTTAGACAGATCGCGTTCACCATGTGGTTCACCGGCGCGATCCATCAAGTCTGACCGGCACAGAGCTCTTTCAAAGTAGGTGGCACACGTATCCGGAGTCCATTCTCTTCTCCATGGTACCTTGTATTCGCTTACGGCGAACCGAGAACCAGCTGTAGCTCATACGCCCATGAGCAAGCGCTATCACCACACGGTAGGAGTGGCGTACGTGACCGCGGTGCTTGCGCCGATCGCCTTAGCAACAGCGACACAACACGCTCGGCACGGCGCTGCGATATCGAAGCCGTCTGGCGCCGGGAAGGCGGCGTCGGTGCGCCACGCTCGAACCGTAGTATAATCATGTGAAAATACCCACCTAGAATTATTGAAAGGTTTTCGTTAGGACTGGTTATTATCGTTACGATTGAAAACACTGAGCACTGGGTAACATGAGATTTTGGCACAATACATTTTACAAAACTCGACAAGTAGTCCACTATGCTTTCAGGAGTTAATTTAGCATTCCTCGCCGGACGTATGAACGTGCATATTCAGCACAGATAGAATATTTGTCAGACTCGGTACACACAACATTGCACGGAATGTTCGCAATATCGACAGACAGTGGGCACAACGATTTAAACTCAATTTGGAATTTAACTCAATTTTAAATTGAACCATGTACGCATGGTGCTAGCCCACTCGCTGAGCCGGGTACAGGCTTCCCTTATGGCAATGACCTACGCGAGCAAGACATTCACCATCCTCCCAATGATTACGCGATACAACTTCATCGCACCACGTGTAGACATCATAAACACTCAAATCAATATCAGAGAAAAACATTGGTTTGATCTCACCGTGATTATCATCATAGCGTCTAGAAAGCGTTTTGCTATGCTTATGGCGTCGTTAAGCGTCGGCAGCGGTGTGGCGGCAAAGTCTCTTAAAAATCTCGTCCAACTTTGGTGACGAGGTAGTTCGTAACGTATGAACCTTTTTTCTTGTAATTAACCTCCAAAACCACTGCGATAGAACATGGTAACCAAAACACTTCTAAACTTCAAATTAATAGAATCGGAGATAGCATTCTAGCGGCGGTATGCTATTACGAATTGACTTTTATTTTCATTAGTAGCAGTCAGTTGCGACATAATGATGCCCAATACATTTTTCACGGAAACATGAGGGTAGAATCGAAATCCACCATGACAACGATTAGAGTTGACCGTACGTGACCTGCTACGACGTTTACACGAGCTGTCAACTCGTTTGTTCGACCGCGAAGAACGTCCCGACATAATAAAATCAAAGATGAGGGTACTTACGGTTTAACGACGTGTACACTTAACATTAAAATAGTTGATCAAAATAGCGGTTACAACTTTAAGAAGAACAAACACGATTTTACCACAAAACAAGAAGCGACAGCGAGCAAGGCGTCGTGTTTTATTGTGAGGCAATCGTGAACCATACGCGTGTCGCAGTTCACTGTGACGGCAACACCTACCCACACAGCGAGGCGATCGTGAACCATAGGAACGTGTCATGGTTCACTGCGATGGCTACACCCAGCGCCAGAGCGAGGTGGTGTCATAACCAGCTTTTCACGGAGTATTGTTATTTGAAGTCAACGGATGTTTGTGTTGGTATCAAAGCTAATAATTGTGAGCAAATGAGTTGAATCCCACTTCTGATATTAGAAACCAGAAGTGGAAAGCATTAAAGAAAAGACAATTATAAACAACCTAAGACTAATTTATTCCAAAATAGACTTAGTTCCAACAATATTTCAATAACTCGAGCGAACACAAATATCCGTTAGCATTTATATCAAGAAATACATAAGTACACAATATATGGAACGAACTCACTGTAAGGTAGTGTAGGTACCAAACCCTTTCTGTAGGACGACTCAGCAACAAGTGAACCTGAATCTTATCGAGCTCGCGCTTTTATAGTATTCAGGTACCCTCACGACCAAAAAATAATAAAATGCCTAACAATACCGTAATAAGAAAATGCTAGTTACCTACCTACTTTTTAAAAAAGCATAGGATTTAAGAAGATAAAACTAACAGTTGTTACAATAACACTTGTCATCAGTTACCAGTTATACGCAAAAAAGATCCTAGACTTATCAAAGAATCTGTGTGCAAAAAAACGCAAGCAATAAAAGCACCATCGTGTCGTCGATTTATATTTTACCCTAAAATATAAATCGACGGCCCTCAATTACAGGAAGAGCCTCCTTGGCTTGCCTGCACTCGCCATATTCGGTCCACAGTCTTTGGTGTAGCTCCTTGGTACGTTTTCTTACCATGGTGCGTAGGTGACCGAAGGGGAGAGGCACTATGGGTTCCGGACCCACCGCGCTCATGCTCGATCCCCTTCTGGCAAGCTCGTCCGCAGCATCGTTACCGCGCGAACCGCTGTGTCCTTTGATCCATTGAATGGTTGTATCATTAAGAATACCCACCTCGTTCAGTCTCTGATGGCATTCGTGTATCAACCCGGAGTTGACCGTGTAGCTGTCCAGAGCTTGTAGTACAGCCATGCTATCCGACAGTATGCGAATTGGTTGTCCTACTACCTGTCTGTTTAGTATAGCTGAGGCCGCCAAGCAGATGCCCATGCACTCGGCCTGGAACACCGTGTTGTAAGCACCCAGCGGCATTGCTATATGTATGTTGAGGTCTTCCGAGAAAACGCCGGCCCCCGTGCCGGTACCTGTTTTAGATCCATCTGTGAAGATCCGCAGCTCTGTCGGGCGAAGGCCCTCACACCGCCTATCCTCATGCAGTTGGATATTGTATTTTTTGTCAAATATGAATTGTTTAGGAATTCTGTCGTTAATAGCTTTAGTTACAGGGGACTCCTTACTAAGTTCCTCTAGTAACGCAGAGTGTCTGGTGCTAGTCTTGCTCCAGAGATTTAGTGTTTTCAAGCGTAATGCAGCCATTGTCGCCTCTTGTTGGATGAATAGGTGAAGCGGCGGGAGCCCTAACATCGCCTCCAGTGCTGCCGTCGGAGTGGTCCTCATGCAGCCCGTGGCCGCCATGCAGGCTAGTCTTTGCATACGCTGGAGTTTGTTGGCGGCTGTGATTAGCTTGGTCCTCGGCCACCACACCACCGACCCATAAGCAATCATGGGGCGGATTACCGCGCTATACAGCCATAGTATTGTTTTAGGGGATAGGCCCCACTTCTTACCTATCATTTTCCTACATTGCCAAAAGGTGATGCAGGCCCTGTTTAATTTGTTGTCTAGGTGGTTACTCCAGTTTAACTTACTGTCTAAGATGACCCCGAGGTATTTTACTTCGTTGGCCAGCTGGAGCTCGGTATTGAATAGTTTGGGTAGGCGGTAGGGTCCTAGTGCACGTTTGTGGGTGAACATGACTAGTTCGGTTTTGTTGGGATTGACGGATAAATCAAATTCCCCGCACCATCGCTCCACGATGCGTAGCGCCCGCTGTGTGAGGTTGCAGATGGTCCCGGTCACCTTCCCTGATACAAGGATGGCGAGGTCGTCTGCATAGCCTATAGTGTAGTAACGTTCGGCATTGAGTTTCTTGATTAGAATGTTGATTACCAGGTTCCACAGGAGGGGGGATAACACCCCTCCTTGGGGGCAGCCTCTGGCAATCATGGCTACTTGCTGCTCTTCCTCAAGCCGAACTACCCGTTTACTTAGCATATTAGTAATCCAGTCAATTAGTACCTGTTCTACGCCGTGTTTGGATAGGGCGGCGCTAATGCTGGAGAAGCTAGTTTTGTCGAAGGCCCCTTCGATGTCTATAAATGTACCCAAGCAAGAACCCTTTTGGTGGATGTCCTCCTCAATCCTACTGACCACCATATGAAGGGCGGATTCTGTTGACTTACCTGAGCTGTAAGCGTGTTGATTACCGTGTAAGGGTAAGTTTCTTAAAGGCCCGTCCCTCAGCTCCCTTTCGCATAGTCTTTCCAAGGTCTTCAGCAAGAACGAGGTCAGACTGATCGGTCGGTGGGATTTGGCGTTTGTGTAGTCACTCTTACCTGGTTTAGGGATGAATATGACCTTCACTTCCCTCCATCCTATAGGAACATATCTGAAGGCCAGACACGCTCTCATTAAGGGTAGCAGTCTATCGGTGATTAATGCTCCACCCCACTGTAGTAGGGCGGGAAAAACTCCGTCTGGGCCGGCTGCCTTGAAGGGATGGAAGGACTGAATGGCCCATTGGAGCTTCTCCAAGGTGATCATCCTGTGTGCGTAGAACCAGTCATTACCTGATGGTGTGTAGGTTGCATCAGACCAGTCTACCGTCTGTGTGAAGACACATCCGGGAAAGTGGGTTTCTATAAGAACCCGTCTCGCTTCGTCTGGTGATGTTGTGAGTGTGTGGTCGGGTTTGCGGAGAGTGGCTACCCCAGGTGTGTTCTGCTGTGCCAGTATTTTCCTTACCCTGATTGCTTGTTGGCAAGATTCAATGTTTCCACAGAATTTGCGCCAACCCGTGGTTCTCCTGAATCTGATGCATTTCTTGTAGCTGGATTTGGCCGCGTGGTACGCGTCCCAGTCATCGTCAGCACAAGTGTTCATAGCTCTGTTCTAAGCTTTTCTTACCTTACTGCGCTTACGCTCCAGCTCGGCACCCCACCAGGGTTGTTTCCCTGGCGTCTTGGGCGCGGTGGTCATTGGGCATGTAGCTTGGTAGCATTCTATCATTGTTTCAGTTACATGTCTTACCTGTGCATCAATCAATGTCATGCACTCTAAAGGCAGCGAGTTAGCTATAGGTAGCTTGTTTGCAAGGTTGCGTGTGTAGGCCGCTCTATCCGTGTTACGCGGATTACGTCGCGGTGGCGTCGGTGATATACAGACCTGAATGTCAAAGCGGATCCACCTATGATCGGAGCAGAAGGCCTCCTTAGAGACCTGCCATCCGGTGATGATTTCCGCTGCACCATCTGATGCTAATGTTAGGTCTATGATTGTGCGGCTCCGTCTAGTGACAAAGGTCGGTTCAGAGCCTGTGTTAAGTAGGGATAGGTTGGTTGTGAATAAATAATCCACTAAGGCCTTACCCCTCTCGTTTGATGTGTCCATACCCATAACGGGTGGTGGGCGTTGGCGTCGGTCCCAATCACCATCTCCAGTCCGTTCCTCTCGCAGTCATTCACGAGGCGGGTGAGGTCGTGAGGGGGCGGGTTCTCCGCCTCAGGCATGTAAGCCGAGGCAAAGACTACCGGTGTGTTCTCGGAGCCGCGCTGTATTAGCAGCCTAGCTGCAGAGAGGTCTCTGCAACAGAAATCATTTAGTGGCTGTGCTTTGAGGTTACCTCAGTAAGATATTATTGGGCATTCTACCCCACCTGCGGTGGAGTAGAATGCCCAATAATATAAATGAAATCCACAGGTTCGACGCCTATTCCACCCGATGAAACGGAAGGTGGAGTATGACAATGCCCAATAATATCCTAGAGTAGACGCAGTGAAAGAAAACAACTTTTATAAATAATTGTTCGCCGTAATTTAACACCACATTCGATTCTTACTATTGTAGTAAGAAGGTTGTATTTCATATCACAGATTTAAATACATTTCAACCAAGTTAACTACAATGCATAGCTCAGAGAAATCTGATATTAAAGATATTTGTAAACTTATTATGAGGAATTCTAGCGGCGAGATTATATTTATTCAAGATTTGCAAACTGGTCAGAAAAATACAGATAACGGTTCATCAAAATACCAGGACTCGTATACAGCCCAAACCGAAGATTTGTTCTACCAGCAGATGCTTGATTGGTTAAAATCAAACAATCGCTATCTTATATTGAAGGATAGCTATGGTGAGAGTCGTACATTTGCTCGAGTTAGCGACAATGAGTTATAAATGTCAATGTAATACGTTAATTTACTCATTATTAATAAAACCGCTTTAACAGTCGTCATGAAATTTGTAAAACAACCACAATCGTTACATGTAAACGAACTTTGTGTTCACTCTCAGGAGACTGGTTTTCGCCATGGAAAATTATTACCTAAAACGGTACGATGCATCATTTGCGGACCGTCAAATTGTGGAAAAACTAATTTATTAATTGGTCTCCTTATACACGAGAATGGTTTAAGGTTTCAAAATGTTTATGTTTATTCAAAAACCTTGCAACAACCCAAGTACGTATTTTTAGAAAAAGTTTTGCAACGGGTACCAGGCATGTCATTTCAGAAATATCATGAAAATGAGCAAGTACTAAGTGTTCAGGACGCAAAACCGAATTCTGTGATTGTATTTGACGATGTTGCTTGTGAAAATCAAAGTAGCATGCGGGATTATTTTGCAATGGGAAGACACAAGTTCATCGATTGTTTTTACCTAAATCAGACATATAGTAAAATTCCTAAGCAGTTAGTAAGAGACAACGCGAACCTAATCGTACTTTTTAAGCAAGATGAAAGAAATATGAGACATGTTTACGATGAACATGTCAACACTGACATGACTTGGATTGAATTCCGTGAAATGTGTTCAAAAATATGGAGTGTACCTTTCAATTATGTCGTAATTAATAAAGATTGTTCCAAAAACAAAGGATGTTATAGAAGTAAATTTGATACGTTTGTAGTTTTTGACTAAGAACACGAACACATATATAAGAGCTTTACCTGTGCGACATTATTATTCTTCTGGTGACGCTAAACCAATTACGATCTATTTTGCCAATATGGAAAAATCATTGAAAAGACAAATTGTTGATGCGACAGAAGCTGTAAAGAAAAAAGTAAGGAAAATGAGAGATGCGGACATTGACAACAAACAAGCACTGGAATCTGTTTTCAAGCCTGTCATAGAACCCCTCAACCTAATTACTAACGCCAATAAGCAAGCTCCTCCCTTGCGTACTCATGAAGATTTTGTTGAAGTTCCTTTTACTGACGAAACTGCACAGAAAGAAAGAACTGGTAGCGTAGGTAGCAATAATGACAATGAAGATGAATCCGATATCAGCAGTGACTCTTCTTATCAATCAATAGTTGAAAGCAAACAAGGTTGTGATACGTCATCCTGGTCAGTATCTTCAGAAGCGTTGGCAGACATTCCATTCGGTGTTAGAGCAGAACGCGGGAAATTGATGTTAGGTTCTGCTTGTATATTGATCAACGATCAGTACATTGCCGTGGCTGAACGTAAATACCGAAATACACCTGGTTTAAAACAGTTGCTGCTTAAGAAAGACGTAGACTTAAGCGTGGTTACAGAAAGCGATATGAAACATTATAAGTCGATGCTACTTGATACAAATGCACATCGTCGAGACTTCGAGCCAAATAAGCCGATAAAAAGTAATAAAGGGCAAAAATATTTGCAAGTTATTAAGCCTCTTTTTAAACTGAACACTGCAGTTCAGGGAAAGGGTTTGCCATTAACAAAAAAGTGGAGAAAAAATGTAGATTTAGTGTATTGGGATGACCCCAATGAACTAGTGGAAAGATTGAAATTATTAATTGCGTCTAGAGATGCTGGTAACACAGGATTAGACAATGAAATTATATCTATTATTGAAGAATTGCGTGAAAGTAAAGTTATAAATAAATAAATGTTGTAAACTTTCCAGTGTTCATTTTATTATCAGACTTTCAATATAGTACACCTTCAATATGAATGTAGATAAATTCGGTCATTATATTCATAAAAGAATGCGTTTATCAGAACTGCTTGAGTTTAATGAAAACGCATTGAAGAAGTCGGAAAAAGGAGATTTTGATTTAAAAGCAACCAGATTGAGAGGAATTACATCTCCCATAGAAGCAGACGATGCAGTGAATAAGTCTTATGTAGATCAGTTGAATGCTAATACGATAAAAGAATTCAATAAACTGATTGGTTCATTGCGTTCTCAAATTATAAAAGAGACACAGCATACAATTCAGGTTACTTTAAAAGCAAAAATACCTGAGGTTTTAACTCATTTGCAAGATAAGTTTTACACCAAAGCAGATGTAGATAAATTACTTCTAAAAACTTCGTAATGGCAAAACAGCAAATTGTAAATGAAATACACAAAGCGGCTCGAAGAAACTTCCTTCGCCGTTCTGTTATTCTGAAAGGAATCCACGACTTGTGGCAAGCTGATTTGGTGGACATGCAAAACCTGAAAAAGAATAACAAGGGTTATAATTATATTTTAGTGGTGATTGACTGCTTCTCAAAGTACGCCTGGGCAGAACCGTTAAAATCAAAGAATAAATTTGATGTTGCTCGTGCATTTCGGCATATCCTGCTTAGCAGCAATAAAAATCCCGTTAATTTACAAACTGATATGGGCACAGAGTTTTATAACAACACTTTTCAAACGTTTTTTTTTTTTTTTTTTTTTTATTCTGCATTTATTTTAGGGACTTTTACGCACAGCGTATGCCAGTCCCATCGTACCTTTATCCAAATACTTCACTACAAAATTATAAATTACCTACTACTATTACAATTACATAAAGTTACAATATTTGGGCCATAAATTTGAACAGAACCTTCGCTCCGATACTACTTGGCTGAGATAATATTTTGTGGAATATGCCTACGTCAGTTCTGTTCAAATTCAAGGCCACTATTAAATTATTTCTTGTAGACTCATATCTAGCACACTCCATTAATAAGTGATGCAAGTCTTCAGTGACCCCACATTCTTCACAATTGAGCGAAGTAGTTTTCTTCATCATGAAGGCAAATTTTTTACATGGAATATGACCAGATCTGAGTCTATGTGCAATAGTAGTTAATTTTCTACATGAATTAATGTTCATGAACCAAGGCACACGAAAAGGCTGACACTGAATGGTTTTAGGGGCCGTTCAAGTATTACGTGAGCAGATTTCTTACCATTTTTTACCCCCCCGCCCCCCTTGTCATCAAAAGTAAGCAAAGCACTTACCCCCTCCCCCTATGCTTACGTAAACATTTTTAGTAAATAAATGTTTTTTTATATTGTTATTTTTAAAATAGGAAAATTCATGAAAATATTAGGTTTAACTGATACACATAGAGTAAATGACAAAAAAATATAATCAGAAATAAGAAACATAACTAACATAAAGAATATTTTCGGAACACATTAACAGTCTTCAGTCCATGAAACCTGAATCCATGATTCTAAGTTATCGATGACATTGGATTGCTGCTCAGTGTTGTGAGTCTGCTCACTTTCATCCGATTTTGGAATGTCTACGTCACTCTCATCGAGCCATTCAACATCTTGGTGCTCTAAATTTTGAATAATGCACATCAGTTCATTAGCACGACGAGCAGCGACTCTTACAGGTCTAACTTTTCCCTCTGTGGGCGTGTTTACTTTTTTATGGATCTTCTCGATGTGACGATTTAATGATTTGACGGAAGCATGATAAAGACCACACGTTTTGCATGTTCGGCTTGAGAGCCTCAATTTTACCGTCGGACAAAAATAATCGTAGGGCATTTGCAAAAAATCTTTGAGGGTAGTACTCAAGCGTAGAGCTAAATTGACTGGAAGATCAAGAAATTGTCCTCCTTCATCCAAAACCAAGTCATCAACTGTTTGTTTTACTTTTGCAGGTGGTGGAAGAAACCTGTTGTCTAGTAATCTGAATAGGCCACTTCTTGGACGACAGCATTCTGTATTTTTACATTTTACAATTTGAAGCAAGTATTGGCTTTCACGCACATGTTCTGAGTACCATTTAATGTCTGGAAATTCAGGAACATCTTGTTCATCAGCCTCAACATATTTTGCAGTAACATTATAGCCATCAATTTCCATTGAACTCCATACTTCAGCTAATACATTTCCTGCAAATTCGAAATTATATCTTTCTAATTGTTCATCAATTGTAATGCCACGTTCATCCAAATGAGACCCAAAATGGTCATGAGGCAGTATTAAACCAGCCAGTTCCCGACTCAGAGGAGCCATTCTTCGCTCTACTCTGTTATACGCACTCCTTTCAGGAGCATTGGTAGCTATAAACAATGCATCGAGATCATGTCGTTTAAAATGTTGTATAGCAAACCCTATGACTTTTTGATAACGCGGATTTTCATCTGGCCCTCCATCAACCGTCATAATTACTACTGGTTTTACTAGTCGATGGTCAGTTTTTGCTAATGGTCGAAACTCTTCAAGTTCGAGAAGCGTCTCGAAATCCTGAGCATGAGTATTAGCAGTAGATGAACTATGCTTTCCACTTCGAATAGCGATGAATGTTGGCCCAGAATATCCGACGGCTTGCGGTTGTCCTAGCATATTGGAAGTAACTTTGATACCAGCATAAACAGATGGTATTAATTTATGACGCTCAGCGATTACCCAATCGTGGTCAGGTAATTTGATTCTATATTCCATATGCATTAAAAGAGGTGCTTGCTTATTTGCCGCAGTGACGCCAATAGGGACTCGAGCTTTGTCATCTTGAGATAAGAAAAATACTTGATCTGGTCCAAGTATGGATGCTATGTTCTCTAAATAATGGATTGATGTTTCAGCGAACTTGCTATCTAAGTGGCTCTTGTGGTGATCAGTTTGAGCACGAATGAGCCTAACAGGGACTGTCAATACATGTCTCCGTCCCTCTGTAGAATTCGATTTTCTGGGAATCAAACGAAGATATGTCGCACTGCGACTAATGTCAAATCCTAGTTTACGCAGTTCTTGTGTGAGTTCGTCAAGAGTTTTTACGCTGCGAATAGATTCCGTTCGTCTCCTGTCATCACATGCACTCCCAAATAAAGCTATATCCGCAATTGTTTTCAATAGTAATGGTTGATCGCTTTCAAGTTTAGGATGTCCTACTGAATCCCTCAGAGATAGTCTTCTTTTTATTTCAGGATTTTCCTGACAAATATCTTCTAACTTTCTTTTCATACCATCCCTGTGTTTCTTCTGGGCAACTGCGTTTTGAATCTTCCTGTTTAAAGTATTTTTTGCTGTTTTTAGTTCATCGCGCAACTTAATGATCTGTTTATCAACTTCAGCGCAATTTGGCATAGTATCTCTGGCAGAATACAAAGCGTTCAGATTTTTTTCGAGTAGAGTAATCTTATTTTTCAAAGCTTCTTGAGAAGGTTTTGCTCTTTGTTTATCTGCATTATTATTATTTTCGCATTGCTCTTGTGATTCATTGCCGGTTTTAATTTTATCTTCTTTCTGTTTTTCAATGTTAGAAAATGGCTGTATAATTTGTGTTTTTTCTGCAGGTTTACTGGTAGAAGACGTTGCCTAAAAATGAAAAATTTCTAAGAGTTCTGCTGGATATTCTCTTATTAAGCTACATAAATTCACCGTATTTAATAAAACCAGCGTTTAAATATTATTGAAAGCTTTTCCCCACAGAAACCCTTCACATACAGATATTGAAAACACCGTGTATTTTGTGACCAATTGCCGGAGTCGATCTTAAGAAATAAAATATCAATCATTTACCTTTTTACTTTGAGATAGGCCATCATATTTTTTACTCATAAATCGTTTTAATTGTTACAGAACGTAAAGAGAAACTTTGTACTTATATTTACTCACCTTGGAAAAAAAATGAAGCAGATTGGATTTATTTTTAGTCGCCGCTTGCAATTCTTCTTCAATTCTCTTAGATACAATAATATCTAGTTCCTTATCTGACTTTGCTTGTAATTTATAATTTCGCCAAACTTCGTTAACTAAAATTCAAATTCAAATTCAAATTATTTATTTTTGCAGAAAACACTGTTACAAAGGTGTTATTAAAAGTGCATGTTTCAAGTGATTCTACCGTAAGGCATGCAAAATGGATACAATCACGGTTTAACAAATCAAGATTAAGATTGACATTGGAATATAATATAAAATTATGTAAAAATATTTTAAGATAATAAATTGATGTACTGTCCTTCTTAAAGTCTAATAATACAGATTATTTATTTATTTATTTATAATAATAATAAAATTATTTCAATGTCATTCTCAGAATAATTACAATACATAAACAGATTATTTATTAATTTTTAGGATACATTCATTGTTCTATTAGGCATTGATGTTACTGTGAGATCTTTAGTTTGGAGAAATTATCGTATAAGTAGTCGTTCAAGTTGTAGTAACATTTATTAACTAAAAGGCTCTTTAAACTTTTCTTAAATAAAGCAGTATTCATTGCCCTTATTTCTTTTGGTAATTTATTGTAAATTACAGGAGCCATGCGAAACACACTTTTGTGCATTAAAGTGGTACACGTTTGGCGCACATAGAGGCGTAATGCGTCACGTTGTTGCCTATTACTGACTTCTGAGGCTAACTTAAATAAGTGTGGATTGACCTTAACAAATACTGAAACCTCGTAAATATATAGGCTTGGGAGAGTTAGAATTTTATACTCCTGAAAAAACGGTTTACAAGTTTCGATTATTTGAAGCCCAAACATAGCTCTTAAGCACCGTTTTTGTGCTTTAAAAATCAAGTTTATATCAGTCGAATTTCCCCAAAAAATTACACCATACCTCAAGACTGATGCAACTAAACCATGGTATGCAGTTAGCAAGGTATTAATATTTGAAATCTTTTTTAATTCATGTAGTGCATATACCGATTTATTAATTCTTTTGCATAGTGATTCTATCTGGAATTTCCATTTTAATTTGTTATCCACAGTAAGACCAAGAAATTTTGTTGTTTGCACTTCAGATACGGGTTCGCCCTTATAGTTAATCTGAGGCATGACTAACTTTTGTACATTTTGCACTTTCGTCCCAGTATGAGATTTTTTAAAACTTTCGAACAGTTTTTGGTATAACTTGGATTTGTCTATATGATATGACATTCTAATAAGATATTTAAATTTAAATAATTAAAACGTTAAACTTTGGCTAATTGCATCAACATAAACACAAATGATAACTTTCAATGCTTACAATACGTTTAGAATCCAAACAAAACAATACTGATAGATGCGCACTTGCAGCCGGCCGGCACGAGAGTGAATTATTAGACAAGTGAATAGCGCACGGTAATTTCCCTAATGCGCGGTAATTCCCCTAATCAGTTCTCAAAGCGAGTGCCTACGCATATGTATTATTTGCGGGAATCCCCGAAAAAACTTAAATAACTAACGATGACGTAATCATCATCTAGACCCCCCCACCCCCCATGTCATCCAAAATAAGCAAAACAGAGACCCCCCCACCCCCCCTTGGTGCTTACGTAATACTTGAACGGCCCCTTATACCAAATTCCCTTATCTAATGAACGTTTATCAAAGTGCTCTTTCCAAAGGTCAAAACATACATTTTTAAATTTAGGTAAATAATCCGAGTAATCTAGACTAATATCAATTGCTTTTCCATTCTTAACTGCATATTTAGCTAACATGTCAGCCCTTTCGTTGCCCTGTAATCCAATATGCGATGGAACCCATTGCAATCTTAAGTTGATGCCTTTTAAAATAAGTTTATCTATTTTTACTAAGATAGCATAAGCTATCGATGCACCTCTGTGACCAGAGGCGCAACGAGCTAAATGCTGTAAGGCGCTTTTGCTGTCAGTGCAAATAACAATTTTTGTGTAATGACTATTAATAACAAATGATAAGGCTTCCGAGATCGCAATAAGCTCCAGCGTCATAACTGTTGTATGTTGACTTATTTTAAAACAATTAAGATTTTGGTTACTGTCAATATCCATATTAGGCACATAGTATGCAGACCCATGACCTTCTATACTTTTCGACCCGTCTGTAAATATTAAAAACCAACCATTGTACTGTGTATACAATTCCTGAATAACGTCCTGCTTCAATATATTGAAATCATATGTCTTTTTTGGGTCTTTCATTGTTTTCAAGTTATAGATAATTACTTCATTTATACTTATATTAGTTATCCAAGTACGCAAAGTAAACATTAGCAAAGGGTATGATGATGTAATTTGAATTTCGGCAATTTCCTTATTAATTGATACAAGTAAAAGAATATTTTTATTTTTCCAATAACAATTTTGCCGAAGAGTGTAAAGCTCACCTAATAGTTGATTAATAACATTATTTTCTACAGATTTTGATTTAAGACAAAATTTGTACGCTAAATATTTTCTACGTAAGTACAGTGGAACTACACTAAGCTCGCTCTCCATAACGTGAATTGGAGTTGTCTTAATAAAGCCACCTATTATTCTTAGCGCCTGATTTTGAATTTTGTTTAATTTGTCTAAGTGGCAATTTGCACTCGAGTCGTATAAGAAGCAACTATAATCTATACGACTTCTAATCAGTGCTATATAGATATGTCTTAAATGTTTTGGATGCAAGCCCCAGGACGGGCCTGCTAAAACTTTAAGAAGTTTAAGACTCCTTTGTACTTTCTCTGACGTAGTGTTAATGTGCTTGCTCCAACGCAACGACCTATCCAACCAAACCCCTAAATCTGTAATTGTCTACTACCTCTAAATTATGATCATGTAATTTTAAATCTATTTGTAATCGTCTGAAGCCCCTACTAAAAATACAAATCTTAGACTTCGCGGCAGACAACTCCAATCCCATGTCATCTAAAATATCACAAAATGTATTCAGAGCTACCTGAAATTGGTTTTGACTGTCTCTTATATTATTTGATGTTGAATATAACACAAAATCGTCTGCATATTGACACATTGTAACATTGTTAATTTTATGGAAACATTTTATAGTCATTATATTGAATAGAGTAGGCGAAATTGGGTCACCTTGTGCTAAACCTCGATTCGTGTATCTTATATAATATTTGTGGGGGTCCGATTCATCTTTCACCATTAAATGTCTTTCATTTAGGAAATTCCACAAGTATTGACATAACTTTTTACCAATCCCCATTTCGTCTAAAATATTTGTCAATTCGTCTATCAGTACATTATTATACGCATTAGTGATATCTAAAAAACAAGCTATGGTTGGAAGCTTACGCGAAAAGCCTAAGTAAATTTGACTCACTAATTTGACTAGGCAGTCCTGGCAAGACTGACCTCTTCTGAAACCAGAGGTGTATTCCGATAATAACTTATTTTTCTCAATGTACCACTCAAGTCTTCTAGTTAACATTGCATGAAAAATTTTACAAATACAAGAAATCAAAGAGATTGGTCTAAGTTTAGGGCAATTATTAGGTGTTGTTTTAGGTATCGGCGTCACCAATATTTCTCTCCACTGCCTTGGGATAATTCCAGTATTAAAGATTTGGTTATACATCTCTAACAAATACAATCTACTAACAGGAGATAAGTGGTATATAAGTGAATAAGTTATTCCATCATTACCAGGCGCTGTATCTTTTTGTTTGAAACAACTGCACATTTCTTGTAACGTGAAGCTGACTTCCAGAGTAGCATTACTTGATTTAAAAGTTTGGGGCTTTAGGGAAGCATAATCGGGAGCGAGATCACCAAGAAGATCTAATTTCTGTTCATTTGAAACCAGTGCCCTTGACACGCGGAGTCCCTTAATCCACCCCATACGTTTCCACATATCAGAAGTAGACGTTCCCTCATCAATACTACTACAATAATTTTGCCAATTTTTCACCTTTGCTTGACTAATAGCACATTTAGCTTCTTTTGTTTTTTGTTCAAGAATAGAAAGACTTCTTGGAGAAGGATAGCGTCTGAAAAACTTTAAGGCTAATCTACGTTGTGCTACAGCATGAGCTATTGTTACATTCCAGTAAGGCTTGGGTCGGAAACCATTTTCTGGACTATTACACTTCTTTACCAACGGTATATATTCGTCAGCTGCCCTATTCACTTGCTTAACGAAATTATCATATATAACTTGAATATTTACATCATTTATAGGTTCTAATAAGTAGTTTTCTAAGGTTTGACTATAGTCGGACCATTTTGCGAGTTTAAAATTGCGTTTTTTAGTTGTGTGAATAGCATTAAAATTATTATTATCTTTGTACGTAATTTTGATAAACAAATGATCACTTCATAAGCTTTCATTCATTACACTCCAATTTAATAACATCGCTAAGTCAGAAGAAGCAAATGTCAAGTCGGGAGAAGTCTGCTGAAGTATGTTATTTACTAAACTTATTCTAGTTATGCTACCATCATTAAGAGCTATGAATCCAGCATCTAACGCCGCATCAAATATCTGTCCTCCTCTTCCATCAACTTTAGAAGACCAGGTTGGGTGGTGGCCATTAAAATCTCCCGCTATTATACATCAATTAGAGTATAATGAAAAGATTTGCTCCCAATCAGAGAGACTTGTTCGAACTGAAGAAGGGCAATATAATACTACTACATTTTTAATGTTATTGCAATTCAGAAGTTCAACAGAAATAATATCTATTCTTGAATTGTTAATATTTATTTGACATTGTTTTACGTTAATTGACCTATGAATAATAATTGCCACGCCTCCATATCCATCTATCCTATCTTTTCTAAAGATATTATAGCCACTTAGATTCATGTGTAATTCAGGATCAAACCAAGTTTTAGATATTAAAGCTGTATGTATCTTTTCTTGTGCTAGTAATAATTCCAATTCATTACGCTTAGGCCATAAACTTCGTGCATTCCACTGTACAATACGTAGTGAAATCGTACTCACAAAATTGTTAGCCATTGATAAATATAGATAATAATTTTGTAAATAACTCATCTTTTTTCCAAATGTTACATATGAATTGACCACATATTTCAATTACAAGTTTGCCTACTTGTTTTAGTTTAGTTAACACATCACTCTTGGAAAATAATATGTCCTTAATTTTTTGAAAAATACTATAAAGATTTAAAGTAGATATTGATTCCTTACTCGTGGATTCAAAGTTCTCACCTGACTCCATATTTATACATTCTGTATCACCATTGCGATTCTCTGCATCCTTACTGTTCCTAGCCGGTCTTCTATTCTCTGTACTCTTCTCCTGTACAAATTCCGTATGCTGATCATTTTTTCCGGTTATTTCCTCTTCAATACATTTATCTGACGGTGTACTTGTATGAACAACTGCCTTTGTCACAACTATATCTCTATATGATGTCCTCTGCGTATTCGGTGTACCCTCAAGTTGTTCATTAATAATATTCTTATTTTTTTCAACGTCTTCACTGTTAGCAAAATTTTTTTGAGACCCTTTTAGATATAATTCCAATCCTTTTCTATAGGTGCAGTTTTCCTTTGTCATAATGTCCCTGTTTTTTTTTTTTTTTCAAGAATACCGGACACTGTTTGTACATAGCCATGTGCTGCCCTTTGCAATTGACGCACACATATTTATACGTATCACAGTTATCGTGCTGGTCACCACACTTGGGACATATAATTTTATTGGTTGGACACATTCTAGAGAGATGACCAAATTTCCAGCATCCTGAACACTGGGAAACTGGAAAGGTATACGTTTCCACTTTGAACCTGCAACCGTATCCATATACATACGGTGGCAAAGTGTTACCCTTAAAACATATTCTTATTGTCTCCGAATCAATCCATTCTCCACTATCAGACATTCTTCTCAGTCTTTTTATTGATACTATATCATACTCACTAGAGAGGTTTTCGAGAATTTCCTGCTGTTTTGTGTCTAAATCTATTTGCTTTAGTATTCCGTAACATAAGTTAGTTTTATCAGTCCTCTGTACTCTGTATCCTAACTTAATAAAGTCTGCACAATTTAATAATTTTAACGCACTTTCTTCATTTTCAAAATAAATAAGGACTCTGAAGGCGCTTTTGTATGTCATCTTTACTATATTTTGTACATTAAAGGACCGCAGAAGCTTTGCCATACCGAACTGTTTCGGCAGTGTTTCCCGTTACGGATATAATAAAATATTTTTCAGAAGTACCCTCCATCATAAAATGTTCACTACTTGACTCTTTTCTATTTCGCCGCTTATGTTCTCTAGTTACTGTAACAAATCCATCTTCTTCCACTATTTCTTCATCATCCTGTCGTCCTCTCTTCTCTGCAAGTCGTTGTTCACTCATTTCGTTCATTCTTCTACCCTCAGTTAAAGTTAAGTTAAGTTGTTGCTCACTTCCCGGTACTATCTCCTACTCCATTATTTCGCTGCCACTTGAGGCACATAAGTCCACATTATCATGTATTTCATCCATTTGAAATAAACATAATTAAACTGTGATTAAAAGTATAAAAAAACGCGATAACAATATGCTATCAAATGTGTGCGTTCGGCTCGACGGAACGAACGAAACTGAATGTGTTTTCAAACGTTAATGAAGAAGCACAACATTAACCATTATTCATCGTTTTCTACTAAAAAAGCATCTATTGTAGAGAGACTGATAAGAACAGTAAAAAATAAATTGTATAAATATTTTAGTCTCCGTGGGAACTATAAGTGGTTAGGTCTGCCATTGGATAATATATTGAAGACCTATAACAACACAAAACATCGCACTATCCAATTTAAACCCATTGATGTGAATAAATTGAATGAACCAGTAATAAAAGAAACTATTAAAAAAATCAAGAAACATAATTTAGTTCAGTGGAAGCCTAAATTCAAAGTTGGCGATTGTGTTCGTATAAGTAAATACAAACATGATTTTGAGAAAGGTTATACTCCTAATTGGTCAACTGAATTATTTATTGTAAAAAAGATTAATAAAACCTTACCAGTGACATATTATATAGAAGATAAACGAAAGCAGAACATATTAGGAGCTTTTTATGAGCAAGAACTTCAAAAATCGAACTATCCTGACGTTTATTTGATAGAAAAAGTGTTGAAGAAGAAAGGAAATAAATTATATGTCAAATGGTTAGGTTTAAGCAGTGCAGAAAACAGTTGGATTGACAAAACAGCACTTATGGATTAAGATGTTATATAACCATTATTTTTTAAAATTCTGCCATTATACTTTAAGTAATGCGAGGTGGAGGACTAGTTAATAACATTATTAATAATCTACCATTCGAAGTTCATTTGCCCGGATACAATTATTGCGGACCAGGAACCAAACTTCACGAACGGTTAGCGCGAGGCGACCGAGGTGTAAATAAGCTAGACGAAGCTTGTATGCAACACGACATTGCGTACGCAAACCATACAGACTTATCAAATCGTCACAAAGCTGATTTACAACTACTTAACATGGCTAAACAAAGACTTAAATCAAAAGATGCAGGGAGAGGTGAAAAACTAAGCTCATGGCTAGTGAACAAAGTCATGAAAGCCAAACTAAAGTTAGGATTCGGCGTTAAAACATTTAAAAGCTTAGTTTCCAAAATAAAATCAAAAGTTAAGAAACTCAAACACAAAGATAGTAAGTCTTTAATAAAAGCGGCCTACTTAGTTGCAAAAAAGTTATTGCCAAACAACCATCATCGAATTTGGGTACCACGAGTAATACCCATACCAAAGACTGGAGGAGTTCTACCTTTAATCCCAATTTTCGCTGGTTTATCAGCTTTAGGAGCTCTAGCTGGTGGTGCAGCTGGCATTGCAAAAACCGTTAATGATTACAAAGCAAGCAAACGAAATTTACAAGAAACAGAACGACACAATAAAGCTATGGAAGCTTTAATGTTGGGCAAGGGTTTATACATTAAGCCCTATAAAAACGGCAAAGGATTGTTCATAAAATCATCAAAAAACTAAACAAGAAGCTACCTAATCGTCCTTTAACTAATATAGATATCCAAAACTATTCAAGAGACATCCCATATTTCCGTGGGGTCTACATGAACGATCGGATACCTAGGAAGCCGAAACGGATTGAATGTGGTATCGTTAACTTAGATGATTCTAAGAACGAAGGAACGCATTGGGTAGCGTATGTTAAAGTATATGACTATTGTGAATATTTCGATAGCTATGTCAAAGTCAAAGTCAAAGTCAAATCATTTATTTCAATTAGACCATTATAAGGCACTTTTGAACGTCAAATGAGAAAAAAAAAATTGATTCTAGGTGCCCATTCCAAAAGGTAGTTTTGTATGGAGAAGAATGGGCAAGAAACTCCATACTTACTCTTTTAAAAACGATGTTAACAATATTTGCATTTACAGGAATTATATAATTATACGTGAATACGATGTACCTTGCATAAAAACACTAGGTATTTGAAAGTGTGTACAAAGTATCACAGATTAAGGAATGACAGACTAAGTTATATGTACATAGATACACAGTGTTCACATATTACATATTACAATTAATGTTGAAACAGTAGACGACCACTCCTTATATTTTAACAAACAATGAATCAGTATGTGAGCCTGAGCAGTGTATAAAAAAAGAGTCAAATATGGAATACGGTCAACTCCGGGCTAATATACGAATGTCACCAAAAACTGAACAAGGTGGGTATTCTCAATGATATAACCATTCAATGGATCAAAGGACATAGTGGCTCGCGTGGTAACGATGCTGCAGACGAGCTCGCTAGAAGGGGGTCGAGTACAAGCGCGGTGGGTCCGGAACCCATAGTGCCACTCCCCTTCGGTCACCTACGCACCATGGTAAGAAAACGTACCAAGGATCTACACCAAAGACTGTGGACCGAACTTGGCGAGTGCAGGCAGGCCGCTTCACGAGGCAAGCCCTACGACTGGCCAAACAACAGCTACGTGTGGTCACAGCCGCCATAACTGGCCATGGGTCTTTCAATAAACATCTTTTTGTCATAGGAGTAACAGACAGCCCTCTGTGCAGAGCCTGCATGGGGGCGGACGAGACAGCGGCCCATGTGCTTCTGAACTGCCCTGAGGTTGCTCCATACAGGGCAAAGTACTTCGGTCAGCCAGGGAACCTGCGGGAGATCGTCAGCGACGTCAAGGCGCTGCTGGCCTTCCTGGAGGAGCTCGGGTGGATCGAATGATCTACTTCCCACCTGTACGCAAAATACGCGCTGAGACGTGGAGTTGCGGACACCAGCCCGTCATACTACTACTACTACTACTACCCATAACGTCTGCCAAAGATCGTTTGAATTTACGTGCTTCAGAAGGCTTTACGTGTTTTTCGAGGCTCGGAGCGTACTCGGTAAGAAATGAATGGTCACCAATCCACAGACCGATCGGCGCAAGCATCATTTCAGAAAATAGTTCTTAGTATACTGTTTGTTTTACGAGAATATTGAAAGTTTACGTACCATCACTGCTGATACCAAAACCAACAGCAATAGCCTTCTCTCCAGCGAAAGATTCAAATAGTTCTGATCCACTAGGTAGAGCGAGCGGAGCAATAATATCTGTAAAAGAATCAAAATATTATGTATTTAAACCGGAGCGGGTCTGGGTCTATGCTTTAGCGGTTCTAGTACGGCATGCTTAACATGTTTAGCATAGATGCAGGCCCACCCTATCGCCTCCTTTAGAGGCGATAGGGTGGCGTTGGTCTTGGGGGAGAGTGACAAGTTCGTTGCAAAAATCCCCAAGGCAAGTTTGGCGGACTAGCCTTCTCGAGGTTGCCAGCCCTGTTACTGGGTCTAGTTCACTAGGAATTAGACTCAAACCAAAAACACCGAGCGCGTTTGGTATAAAATATATAATAATATAGTATATATCTATGTATGGTTTATATTATAGTATTTTCTCCTTATATATAACCCAATAATCGCGGCCCCCTGTGACTGGGTGGCCGTGAGCTCGCCCCAAGAGTGTTGGCGAGTAGGGGATTAGTCACCTGCGCTAGGACCTGCGCAGTTGAGCGCCGTATGCAGGGATGAAGGAGTCCTGGGGGGTTGAGCCGATCGGCGCTGGTGGTTATGCGTCCGTGAGGCAACACGCCCCCTTTGGTCTGGATTTCAGGCAAAACGGTGGCCTTACCCTCTAGCCAGGGGTAGGGAAATGGCCATTGTGTCCCGTCAGAGGGCCACAGGCGAGGTGCGTGAGGTCCGCTGTGGTCGTCCTCGGACGGCTGCAGCGGTAGGTAAAGGTCATGCTGACGGTGTAAGTGAGGGTTGATCAGCTCGTCTGGGGTTGGCCAATTCGCCCCATGACGCCAACCTGATCGAGCACCCGATGTCGCACTGTAAGTCAGCCTTGCGCACCTATATCTCTCTGGGAATCCTAACGTCAAACTTCTTTTAAGTGCGACGTTCCCAGTTGCGGGCTCCATGGAGGGTGGGAGCCAGAGAGATGAATTCTTTTTCATACGTACAATGGACAATTTCCGGCCATGTATAAAACCACCTTCAGGAGTGGAGTCGGTGAAAGCCGACAAAGCTCCTCAACAGGGTGCTTCCAGCATCTCTGTCGCCCCTGGCGTTCCGGTAGTGAAAGCTACTGGCGCTAGCGCGGGTGTTGGTCC
This sequence comes from Charanyca ferruginea, assembly GCA_947361185.1. NCBI lineage: Eukaryota > Metazoa > Arthropoda > Insecta > Lepidoptera > Noctuidae > Charanyca > Charanyca ferruginea. The sequence continues at coordinate 30,912,942 of OX376056.1, forward strand.
GGCCCCTGGGCCCGGACGGGCCCTCTCCTATCAGAACCCCTGGGTCGACGTCAAGAAATGGGCCCTACACTTCGCAGACAAACAGGCCGCGGCTTGGTTTCTGGTGGTTAGCATCCCTGAGGACCAAATCCCGACCCTGATAAAGGCCGGACGCCGCCTCTCAATTGGATTGGGGGCGGTGTACGTAAGATTTCAGGGTTGGAACGGTAGGTTTACCGAAGTCCCTCGGGGGTGGGACCCCACCACTGAGACCATCCGTGAAGAGCTGAAGAGGCCGCCGGAAACTGGGGAAATCATCCCCACAATACAAGACCCGGTAGCAACCGCGGCTGCACCTGCTACAGCAGAACCGGCCGCTCCTGTCGCCGCCGACGTGGCCGCCGCCTCTCAATCGGGTGAGGAGCCGGACGACTTCCTGTCCTCGGCTTCGGACCCGGAGGGTGGCGGCTCTGTCGGGGGCGACTGCCTCGACGAGGACCTGTTCGCCGGGTTACAGCTTAGGGGAGACGAGGAGGGTTCGACCAGCGATGGCGTCCCTTTCGTCAACGTGTAAAATCCTCCAAGCCAACCTCCACCACAGTCAGACCGCGACGGCTCAGCTGCGCAAGTGGCTGGAGGTACAACACACGGCCATTGCCCTGATCCAAGAGCCGTAGATTAGGGCCGGCCACATACAAGGACTCTCCAATCTTGGCGGTAAGCTCCTAGTTACTACAGATCATGATCACCCAAGAGCGTGCATCTACGTGACAGGTAAGTAGGATATTATTGGGCATTCTACCCCACCTGCGGTGGAGTAGAATACCCAATAATATAAATGAAATCCACAGGTTCGGCGCCTATTCCACCCGATGAAACGGAAGGTGGAGTATGAATTCCTACATAGTGCAGTAAAATACTGGTTCGGCGCCTATTCCATTAGGTTGCAACATTTGTTTGAGTTAACGACAATGAGTTATAAATGTCAATATTGATGGTTGACCTCAAATTCATTTAATTATATTCACCAGCTTAAAACAACTATAAAACTTACTATACCTTGATTCAAACATATAACATAGGTACTTTCCGTTAACATAATTAGGTCTATATCTGAATGAACCAGTAACCTAAAATTCAGGATAGATTGTCTCATGTCTCTCCACATACTTAAGAATGGTGCATTGCCGCTTAGGATTACACACATATCCGTTTTCGTGACCAGATTGGCTCGAGGACATCTGAACTTTAGGATACCGCGTACATTAAACTAAATTTAGGACAGATTGTCTCATGTCTCTCCACAAAAGTAAAGTAGCGCACACCTTTAGGTCCACACACATTTTTTCTGTGACCAGATTGGCTCGAGGACATCTAAATTTTAATTTAACACATTACAGACGATACATCTTTTACGTCTCGGATTCATTTAATTATACTCACCAGCTTAAAACAACTATGAAACTTACTATACATGGATTTAAACATACAACACACATACTTTCCGTTAACATAATTAGATCTGTATCTGAACGAACCAGTAACCTAAAATTCAGGACAGATTGTCTCATGTCTCTCCACATACTTATTAGGATGGTGCATTGTCGCTTAGGACTACACACATACCCGTTTTCGTGACCAGATTGGCTCGAGGACATCTGAACTTTAGGATACCACGTACATTAAACTAAAATTTAGGACAGATTGTCTCATGTCTCTCCACAAAAGTAAAGTAGTGCACACCTTTAGGCCCACACATTTTTTCTGTGACCAGATTGGCTCGAGGACATCTAAATTTTAATTTAACACATTACAGACGATACATCAACCTTTTACATCAACACGTAACAATCAAGTGGTAAGCATGGTCACACGGATAGTCGATCCTTGCCTTGCATGCATAAAGCTAAGGTGCAGATACACTTGACAACGACAACCGGATCAGAACCGTATTGCACATTATTCAATAAAGCGTACAAACTGTGTGTGAATCCGCTGCTGTAGACTGTTCCGTTGACGGTAACCGTACCCGGTGGTTGCTTCATAGATGTAAATTAGCTTTATGTTTATTTTCGAATCAGCAAAGTTCAATGTCAATGCAATGCTCGCTTCCCACGGTCGCATCAACTGCATTCCATATTCTAAGTAACATGATCGACTATCATGTTGTAAACACTGAATTCGTCTTTTATAGAATTTCCTAAATATTATTTTCGTATTTATATTTGAAGTTTGTAATCGCTTCTAATTTATTGTGTTTCATTCTTCTAGGTACTAAGACTATATATTTATATGATATATTTTTATCAAGTACAACATGTATTATTGGATGAACCATTACCCACTTCGATCGAGTGCGATTTTAACTTACATAAAAGAGAACCCTGTGCACAACAAGATTATTTGGGAGCATTGTAATAGTACCTATACTAAAATTAAACTAAAGTTGTTATCGATAAATTAGACCACTATAAAACCATAACTCAGACACGTGTGTTCGATTCCCACACGATACAGTTTCTTGGATTCTTTAATTGTGGGTTTAAGTGATTATTTAATAATACGAATAAAAATTTTATTTGTGAGTATTTATAAATGAACTTATTCCACAGTAGTATTTTTATGTAATTATAATATTTAGTCCCGAGTTTAACCGCAACTTATCATTAACAACCACACGGATTGGTCAATATGACGTAAACGACATATTTTTTTTTATACAACTGTAAGACATGTACTTAGAGTTTAAAATTGAAACGATCTATTTTATGCTAAAATAGTATTTTTTGTGAATATAAACGAATTAATTAAATCGCTAAATTACATTCGCTCCAGAATCTTCAAAGTGACAAGTTGTACTAGCAGTACTTTAAAACCCCCAACGCAAAACATAAAAGCGATTATGTAACAAAACATAAAAGCAATTATTTAAAAAGTAAAAAATAATATCTTTTGTTGAGCCATCAAATGTTTGTTCGTTGAAATGGCGCTATAATGTCGCGGCGGGGTACCGCTAAGTCAGCAATAGCTAAATTGGTAAAATAGCGAACTCATGGATTTGCAATGAGATTTGACTTACGCGGTGAGAGCGCGGAGAGACATGAGACAATCTGTCCTAAATTTTAGTTTAATGTACGTGGTATCCTAAAGTTCAGATGTCCTCGAGCCAATCTGGTCACGAAAACGGGTATGTGTGTAGTCCTAAGCGACAATGCACCATCCTAATAAGTATGTGGAGAGACATGAGACAATCTGTCCTGAATTTTAGGTTACTGGTTCGTTCAGATACAGATCTAATTATGTTAACGGAAAG